>VZTA01018820.1:18654-78834 GCA_013398855.1 Mohoua ochrocephala
TCATAAAACCACAGCAGTGTCTCTATTTTGTGTATGCAAAGGTGCTTGAGACTGGTATCTCTGCTGATTTACGTCTCAGCTGCATTTTACATGGCCTTTTTGGACAACTGCTGCCTGGTTTTCTGCAACTTCTGCATTCAGAAGCAAATGAACATCCAGCATTCAATTTACATCAAAGCATCTGGTCACAGCAACAATACATGTGCTTAAACATGCACATGTACTTTTCAAGGTGCAGACATCTGCATACATAAATCAAGTGCCTGCCCTAGAAAGAGGTTTCATGAATTTACAAGATTTAATGTCTGGGTATGTCCAATTTTTGAGGTGCTTTCTTAATCTTTTCTGGAGAATCTGCATAGAATGTCAACTTGTTATTCATTCAGAAGTCAACACTCAGAACAGAAAATAAACTCTTTCAAATGCACTTCTTCTGACACATAGTGTTAAAATTGTAACAGACATCTGCAAACATTAGCATTTGTAATAGTAAATCAGTTTTCTTGTATAGAGGTAGTTTAAATATGCACACAGGTGTTTATATGGATGTAAGTGCATATATGTATTTAAAAATGAAAGAGAATTAATAATGTATGCAAATAGATATAGTTTCTGCTTATGCTTTAAAAAAAGAAAGTGATTGCTCTTGAAAGATTTAATCACTTTCCTGTTTTAGAATGTTTACGTGAAGAAGCCTCTCTATGTACCTGCAGGGACTCATTCTACCTTAAAAGCCTGTGTGTGTGTGTAAGCATGCACACTTGTGAATAAGATTTTTTGTTTACTCAAAGAGAAACGGAACACTGAAAAAATATGAAACTTCCACTTTTTAAAAATTTATTTTTAGTTTCTATCTTTAACACATCAACATTTATTAATGACAGTAGAATTCTACTGTAGCAAGAAATGTATTTTATCCCCATATTATATATACTTTAATTTTTTGTTGATTGTTTTTTAGATATAACAGTATAGAATGACACCTCTATTTAGAAAAATGAATTTTGGGTCCTTCTCAACTGAGACATTGGAGTTAGAAGAGCCAATGATGTAATACAGTGATTGCAGAGATATTTTCCAAGCCAAACACTCAATTTCTGTTTTTATTTCAATCAAAAAAACTTAATGAGTATATTCTGTATTTAAACTTGTATAAGACCTAAGCTATTTTCAACACTGTTCTTGATGAACAAGTATACAAATACAAGCAAGAGTTAGGGCAGTTAGAGATATTTCTTCTTGAGGATAGGAGAGTGCAAAGTATCACACAGGTTAACCAAATTACACTTAATGAAGATATATGGAAAATTTGAGGTGTGATGAATAGAGTCTAAACAAAAGAGGAGGCACTTTGTGCACCCAGGGTACCCAGTGAACAGTTCTCTACAAGACATGTGAACTGCCCTGTATTCAAAAGGGCAGACCTCCCAAGGAAACTTTTGTTGCTGCTTTTTTCTGCTATTGACATAGATGGATCATTTCCTGCTGCCACTGAAAGCAGGCTTTAAATATTAACTGGGGTTCATAAGCCTCTATGCAACTTTTATAAATCATTACTGCAGAGCACTAGTCAAAAATGCCATCTGTGGAATGTTTTTAAGAAAGGCAGCCTGAAAACACAAGGAATGGCTTAAAATTTTCCTCATAATTAGTATGAGAAAAGCACTTGTAAAAATCTGAAATGATTACATATCTTAATAAACATACTCAGTTCTGAATCAGTGTTTATTGTCCTGTTATGTATATATGTAGAAAAAAGAATATTTGAAAAAAGGGCAGGAGTTTATTTATACAACAATGTCCCCTGTTCCAATGTTGGTTAATCATTTGCATTGCTGCTGAATGTTCTGTAAGGCACTGTTATGAAATATAATATAAATCATCATACACCAACATCAGAATTAATCAATTACTGATTATTACTTTGATTATTCTGTGTTTATGTCAGGTCGGATTAGCCAGGCACTACAGATTCACTGAAAAAATTAAGCTAGAGCTACATTACATTATGTAGAATAACATCCTAAATTTAGATCGTTCTAATTTGGCAAGTTGTTTATGTTACTTTCGAAAAAGCTACCATATGGAATACTTCAGGAATTTTTATGGGGATAAAACCTCGGTTCTTTCTCACTTGTACTTTGCACGACCTTGAGTATCTCACTTATCTTGGACTGTGCTCCCATCTCTCTGGCTTCATCTATTTATATTGCTAGCATTTTCTCTTATTATATGTACAGACTCACTGATCGTGAACTGGCTATTTTGATGTTACATTCATACAAATGATAATAACAGTGACAACGATAATTGTATCGGTGGTGGGATTCTGAGTCATTAGGAAAAAAAGGAACACCTCAATAGTGGTTTCTTTGCCAGAGAGAAATCAGCTGGAAACAAAGTGCTTGTTAAGTCCTGTAAATATATGTATCTGTTTAAGAATTGAACAGGGTCAAGAAGACATAACGTGCATAAAGCTGAACTAGTATTTTTTTATGGCTTGGCACATTTTATCTGAAATTATTCTCTCCTGTGAAAGTCACTGTTCTAGAATCCCTGCAGTATTTCATTTCTCTTTGAGAATTGCAGGGCAACAGCAGCAAAGTAGTTTGAGTCACTCATCTTCTTTTTAAGGCTTTAGTTCACATTCAGCCAAAGAAGTTAAATTAATGTTTTTCTTGTTGTCAGCAAGAAGCACGAAGAGAAATATATTACTTATAACTTCTATCTAGTGAGCAGTTATTGACTTCAAAAGAATGAGCAGATCAGGCTTAAAAAGCCACTTAGTTCAGTTGTGCAAGGTCCCAGCATTCCTAATTGACTGGAGTAAGAGAACAGTAGCATAAGGCAGGCATAAACATTGTAAAGGTTGGAGCAATTTGGGCCATTCTGTATGTGCTCAGCACAGTGTCAGAATCAGTAAAAGCAATAAAATATGCATCTGTGGCCTCATTTACACTACTGGAAAATGTACTGTAGAAGGTTTGGGGAGACTGAAGTTTGGCGTGGGGTTTATATGGCAAAAAAGGGTTCGAGTTTAGAGCTGGACACATGATTTTCAGTAATTTGATTCACTGACAAAATCCGTGAGGAGGAAGAAACAGGTCAGTGTCATCTTCTGGCAAAACATCTTCCCAAACCGGTTATGTTTGTGGTAATCCCAGAGGAAACTTTACAGTGTCTCAATTTTACTCAGTCTCTACTGACCCAGCTCAGCCTCGGTACAGAGTGAGGAAAAAGCAGGACATTTCTTGTTGCCAGCTGGTCTGAGAACTCCTCTGGGGATGCACCTGAGCATGGACTCAACACATATGTGCTCCACGCAGTGCTTCCAGGTGCAGGAGAAAGGCAGAAAGGGAATTATTTTGCCAGGTTTGTGTTGGGATTTTGCCCTCTTTACAGCAGCTTTTAGGGTGGAGGTCCCATTCTCAGGCAGTTTGTGGATATTTTTTTATTTTGATAGCATTTATCCCAGAGAACTTTTTGGTTGCCTTTTCTCTTTTTTTTCCCCTTATGTTCCTCCCAAATTGTTTGTGGGGATTATTTATACTTATTTTATTTTTTGTCTGCTTTTTTGTGCTTTTGTTCTGAGAGCTGAGTTGGGGGCCAGGTTGACTTGTTTGTTTATTTTCAGTTTCGTCCAGCAGCCTTTCCTGACCCCTGCAGCTGCTGAGGCAGGTTATCCCTTGCTCTGGGTTAGCCGTGGCCTGCATCCAGGCTGTGACTATCCATCCCTTCTGGCAGCTTCCAGCACCTTCCGCAGCTAACGGCCTCTGCAAGCCACTACCCGAGTGGTGGGATTCTGCTTGTTAGGTGTTCCCTGATAGGCCAGCTGCTGGAGAAGGGGAGGGTGCCCCCCTTTTCCAAGTCTCCGCCTTCCCCCTTCACTCCCTGTCAGCAGTTTTTTATAGTGGAGAGACAAACGTCAAACTTGCTACTCATAAAATAAGATACATTTCATTACAACACCATGACACCTTTAAAGGGCATTTTCCTGAATGTTAGTGGGGAATTTTAAGTTATCTCTATATTTTTCTCCCTTCTGTGAACTCACGATGCACCTGAGAAGTGGCTCACCTTTGTGAGCAGCCGTGGTATGGAGCACTGCAGACCAAGGACATGGCCGACTCAAGAGATTAAGGCCTGAAGAAGTCACAAAATAAATAAAAGCAGTGTTGGGTAACTTTCTCAAAGGATATTTATGATAGCTCTGTGAGTGCCAGGAAAGAATGAATAAAAGTTCAGGAAATCAGTTAAAGCAAACCTTTGAATGTAAATGCTGATTGTTGTTCCTGAGTACTTAATCATGAGATCTTAACTTCCAATATCACTTCCTGCAGAGAAGGTTTTCCAGTAGCTTCAAGCTTTTTACCTCATCAGATAAAGTCAGGTGTAGTCCATTGCATTTCGTACTGTGGGTTGAGCTGTGGAGTGCAAAGGAAATGACTGAAGGCATGGGAACTGTCCTGTTGGTGGCATTTCGTTGTCTAGAAAAGGTTGCAATCAGTGTTGGGTTAGGAAAAGGGGAACACAAAATATATAGTGGAGCCATGAACTAGCTTTATCCTCCTGGTGCTCTGAATTGGCTAGTTAATACAGAAAAACACATTAGCAAATGCAATTAGAGTTGTTATACAATTTCCTTTTTGGTTTTTTTAATAGCTGGTCTTTTATTTGGTGTTATGCTCACACTTCCAAAGTCTATCCATGAAATAAAGGCTGACATTTAAAGTCTTCCTTATACAAAATGTGGTGTAGGCTGTGGCAAGCCATGAGGATGTTGATGTCTTCTCTGTGAGGGGGAGCATGATGCTGCTGGCAGGGGCTTCTTCCTTCTCATTGTTTGGGCCCACTTGGGTTTCTTTAATGCAGCCACTTACACACAAAAGGCCATGATATGTCTGGCAGTCACTTGGGGAGTGAGTATGACACTGTCCCCAGAGGGGCCATCCCCAGAGCTGAAGATGGAATGGGGGGGGCAGCAGTCACTGAGCTCAGCATAGATGCTCCAACAAAGCAAATCCAGTTCAGACCCCAAGAAACTGAGACAAATCCTGAGACCTTGCAGTGTCAGGCCAATATAGGGCCTGTATTCTACTGTTAAAGGCACAAATCACGTTCATTGGAGTACAGTAGGTGTTGAGTGTAGTCGTAATTTTCCTTCTGAATCCGAGACACGCAGAGGGTAGTAACTGTGGTATGGGACCTCTGGGAAAGCTAAGCACTTCCAGAAAAGTAGCAGGAAGCCTGATGGAATACATTAGATTGCTGAAATGGCTCCTTGATGTCTCTGTGCAGGTGACTGAATCCCACCCATAACACTACAGCTAGCAACCAAACACTAGGAAGCAAAAATAAGCACAAGACACTACACACTGCAGATGGCAAGAATGAAACCTTTAGTCAGTATAAATGTTCTAAAGAGAGTTTAACAAGGAGGATGTGCAAAGTTGAGTAGATAAGGCAGATGTTCATGGTCGGAGATGCACTTGTTAGGCAGATAAGGATTTGAAAAGAACCTCCAACTTAGTCCAAGGAGTTAGGAAAGTAGTTGCATTGTAATAGAAGTGTTTTAAATAGGCAGGGGAAGATAAATATCAAAGGTACTGAAAAAGGATGGATTAAGACAGATAATACATTATTTCCACAAACAAACTTTACAAATACAGTTTATAACAGAGCACTACCAAAAGCCATCTTTATGTTTATGCTCATTCTATCCATTTTGGGGTGAAGAAGTGGGAATGGGAAGAAGAATCCAATTCTTAGCTTTAATCAGGAACTGGATGTGATCTGTTTTTAGCACAGATAGCCATTAGTATTTGTAAGACACTAGGCAATGTAAGATGTAAATTTACCCTTCTCATATGTAATAGGTATGCTTTCCCTGAAGGGGACTATCCTGTGCTAAGAAAGAAGAAAGATGTGAAAATATGGGGGGAAAAAAGTGTCATTTTTTTATTTCATCTGCACTAGAAATTGCGAGTACCAGTTTCTATACATGTTCTTGTTTATCTTTAATATCTATTTTAGTTTTCTGCTTTTACTAAGAGCTTTACTGTCTGTGCATGTGTTATGGAAGGTATGTATTAGTTACAAAGTCTAGAGATTTTTTTTGTTTCTATGCAGGATCTTGCAATTACACAGGATAAGATGAAAATCAGCTAAGGTTCTAGTTACTATGTGGAGCTCTTGGTTAAAAAACAACTCTCATTTCATCCCCATTGACACCTATACAATCTTTCCAAGAAGCAGCATGTAGTAGTATTGTTCTACATGGTTCCTCAACAGTCATCTGGAATAAAGAGTAAATGCTTTACCAATAGCACAGTCAGTAGAATGTTTGCATTTAGATGGTTCTTCACAGTTCTTTCTTTTCCCACTAATTTCTTTTATTGTGTTTTTAGTTCTCCAAGAACTATTACAGCTTTGTCCATCCTTTCAAAAAGATGCTCTGACTTTTTCTGTGGGAATGTTGTTTTTAAGTTTTTACTACATTGAGGGCAGTCAAATGTGTCCCCTGATAAATAAACTGACTTGACAGTGTTCTCTACTACTATTAAATGAAGCTATATGCTCTCCTAAAATGTTTGCACTGCAGAAATTGCTGTGGATGCTAGTAATCTGGACAGATTGCAATATTGTCTGATCATGCTTTTGGGGAATCTAACGTAACAGGTTTGATTTTAAATGAGTTTTTCCTAGTCATGAAAGGCATTTTTTTATATATCACAGTTTGTTCTTGCTGTGGTAGTTCACCAGCCTTCTCCCCTGACCACCACCATGGGAAAACTTTTAGTGTTTCTCACTTCAGCCAAAGAAACAGTAGCAGTTATTAGTCATGATCATGGATTGGCAAGCCTGCCTTATGAGGAAAGGCTAAGAGAACTGAGTATGGTCAGTTTTGAGAAAAGAAGGCTTAGGTGAGAGGCTTACAGGACCTTATTACCATGTTCCGGTATCCAAAGGGTGGCTACAAAGAACGTGGAGACTCTTTTTTCAAGGAGTCACATGGAAAAGATGAGAGGTCATGAGCACAAGTTGCTCCTGAGGAGATTCTCATTGGACACAGGAGGAAAATTTCTCACAATGAAAACAATCAGCCATCGGAATAATTTTGACGGGGAAGTGATGGGTTGGGCAACAACGGATACTTTTAAGATTCAACTGGACAGGGTGCTGAGGCATCTTGTCTAAACAATGTTTTACCAAGAAATGTCGGACCAGATGATCCTTGAGGTTGCTTCCAACCTGGTATTCCGTGAAGTAGCATTTTTTCCAGGTGACACTGTTGCTTCACTTTTGTAAGTCAGTCTGTGTTTGGAAGGGGTTGGTTTTTGTCAGTGTTTCCAAATTTCATACTGCTTAATAGTAGAAGTACCCAGCTGAGCCCGTCGGTGTAGAATGCACTAGAAATATGAGAGAGAGCTGAGGAAAAAAAAAAGGTTTGATTAAATTTTAAGTCCTTTTGCCTCTCCCAGTATGTCACATTAAAACTTCAGCGTCTCAAATGGAAAAGAGACATGCTTTGTATGTAAAGTCAAGAATTTACTGTAGGTCCAATTGGTATCATAAACCTTGCCCAAAAGGTATTATTAGTCCAGTTACACATGTACTAAGACTTACCATGCAAGTTGTCCAAATACTGAAGTTCAATCATGGTAATAATAGTTTAATGCTTGAAAGTGACAAAAAAACTTTATACTTCCCTTGGTTTCATTCAGGGAGAAAGGGTGCATTGTCATCCTGAATCCTTTGCCCAGGGAACGCAGGGCGGACATCTTCTTTCTGGTACTTGAGGGACTTATACTAGGGGACACTTTTAAGCATTTTCTAACATGTCCTATACCTTGTTTCTTTTGGTTTTGTGTGTTACATCTGGATTTTTTTATGTTAGTGGTGTTTTATTTATGTTGGAAGCTTGTCTTTTGTTACTCCTAAAGACATTTTCACCCGGATTCAAATGTATCGTCTCTTCAATGATCAGTAGTTATTCAGTGATCTTTTCCTGATAACCTTGATCTGTCATCCTGTGTTTATATTTTTCAAGGCATCAACTGTTATGCAGTACTTGTGTTCCACAATACCACATAATTTATTCTGTGCGCAAAAAATGTGTCACTGGAATAGTACTTGTTATCACTATCTGAGCTATATCGGAATTATTATAAGAAGAGACATATCAACACACCATTGTACAAAGAAAAGCAAAACTCAAACAAATTAGATAAGAGTCTACAAGACCTAAAAAAGCTAAAACAAAGCTTCAGGCAAGTGTAAGACAAGTCCAGACAAATCAGGCTTGATAAGCCCCAGTCTACAGCCGTGCAGTGTTAGAACAAACCCTGTGGTTTCTTGTTCAGTAATACCATATTTACTGAGCTAAAGGACTACAAAAGTGAGACACAGGACAAACTGTGTTGATATTATTTGTAAAACTGAGAATATATTCCAAAATGGAATTTGTTACAGTTCACTTGTTTTTTGAACAATTCGTAGCCAAAATGACTAAGAATCAGCTGAGACAGCCACTGTGAAATGATCCCTGGAGATTCTAGCAATAAACTGTGGGGAGTAGGGAGGTTGGTCTTGACAGCAAATAGCAGCCTGCTAATGAAGTGCTCACAATTCTGCATTATGAATGTTTTATCTGTATTATCCGAATTGAGAAGTACAGAGGTCTTAAATAGTACTTAAAAAATTAAACTGAAGTAGTACAGAACATTTTAAATCAGAAGGGTTAACTCTCTGGGTACCATCTCTTTTCTCCTGTTCTCCTGTAGCATTTTGTGAGCTCTTAACTTATTTTGTAATCTCTGCTAATTAAAATCTTCCATTTTCATGTTCCTGGTTCTCAACACAGTCATGTACACACAGTCACGCACACGGGAGCTAATTGAAACCAAGGAAATTGGACAAGTAAATGAAAAATAGGAAGATGGTGCCTGTTATTAATCTGTTTTGTTGTATCCAGGATTTTGAATGAGTGCCTGGTTGGCAGAGAGATATGTCAAGGCTGATATTATAAGAGTTTACATCAGCTAAAGACCTGTCTTAACTTACTTCTTTATGTGTAAGAACTATCAGTAAAAAGCTTAGAGAAACTTCTGTTTGAGAAAGGATTGACCAGGTGATAGCTTTCCTCTATATGAAATCTGACTGCAAACATGGATTATTTTAGCAAACAGCTGAATGGTGGCTTTTCATCAGTTCTGCAAGGATACATGCACAGACACACACACATTCCTTGTCCTCCTTTTATTCTGCCCACACTACTGATGTGTGAAGAAACGCATATAGTTTGCAATTGGGTAGGTTAATAAAATAAAGAAAGGAGTGTGTTAACTCTAATATATTTTCATCAAGGTTTAGCCATTCTGGTTATTTTACTGTATTCATTCTAGCCTGATATTCCACAGATTAACCTTTCCTTTAACGCTGTCACACCCCACCAACTGTGATTTAGCAAGTACCTAATTTATCACTTAGTAAGAGTGTCCATGTTAAGCACAGTGGGAGCTTTTACTGGCAGTAAAATCTGCTTTTCTCATAGGGAAAATAAAGGCTGAATCCAAGTGGACTGAGAAAGTTTAAGGTCTCTTATAATGAGAATGACCTTAGAAAGAATGGAACTTTTTATTAGCAAATGTTTAGTATGGGTTGTGATTGTCCCAAAACATTCTTTGAGAATAAAGTCCCTTATTTGCCATACATTAATCAAAGTGTAGACAATGTCCAGAGTAACACTGTATGTCCAAAGTAGTTAAAAAGCAGTTTTATTTAGCCCACACTGCACTTACATTATTATAGTCAGGAATAAAGCTCTCTATATAGTTCTTACTGTCCTATGATTCCATGGTCTTTCTGGTTTTTTTCTATAGAGGTAATTAGTTCTCTGTTCTATTAACTCTTTTACAAGCACTGAAAAAAGCTGAAAAATTGCAAAGCTTCCAGCTCCTATCTTGTCTAAACAATCTGAATCTGTTTTGGGGTTTTACATGCAACATTCCTCCTCTAGAAGAAGGATGCCTTGCACTAGAGTATCCAGCTCAATGTGCTGACAGGGTCACTTTTCCAAGAGGATAAAGAATAAGCTGCTTCTGTTTCCTTCATTCTTTATAAAGTGTTGATGTATCAGTTCATTCTTCCTTACATTTACCCCTGTGAACATAAATCATAGGCAATAATAAGGGGTAGAGATGGGATCAAAACCCAGCAGCAAATGTCTGATGTCTTTAAACCAGTCAGAGACTCCTGTAAGCCTATGGCAAGTTTTGATTGTTAGTGTTAACATTTGGATAAGGTCCCAACCTTGTGGTTTGTAGCTTCTGTTCTAAAAGTAATTCTCCAAGAGAATGGCACTATTAATTACCCTTTTAAAATTCATTTTACCTTTTCAAAGATATTCAGTATAAACTGGTGATGAATATGGAGAAGTTCCTGACTATCAGAATCAGAAAATTTACAAGATCTGAACTTGGAACTCTTGGACTATGTATGCTACTGCTCTTTTCAGCTTAATTTTTCTCTCATAACTATTTTCATAACACTCTAAATTATATTAATCATTGAATGACTTCTCCCATAATCTAAGAAAAAAAATCAAAAAGAAAAAAATCAAAAAGAAAAAAAGATGACTTGTTATTTCAGGTTATAGATCTCTGATTCTGATATGATATGATAGGAAGAGAACTTCAGGTGATAAAATGGAAGAATACACTTTAAATCAAATATATATTCAAGTGTGCTAATACAATTTTTTTTTTCTTTTTGATTCACATTCAATATTCTTTAAAATAGAACTAACATTTCCTGACCAACATGGAGAGCCATAATTTATTTTTACTTCATTCTATGGGAAATTTTACTTTAGGGTAAATAAACTTGCTTCATTCTAGACAGTACATCCAAGGATAATACAGAAGAAGGAAGGGAAATTAAAAAAGCAACATGATGTGCTATACTTGTAGCTTGGGGAAAGCTTCATTGTCAGTGTTCTAAAATTTACAATCACAGCATCACCTTTGGGAAGGGTTTTGGAGAAAATAATCTGAGAAAAGCTCTCGGGAGACTTTGTAAGTTCCTTAGTGGCTGCTTTCTCAAGTTCTCTCCATAGAAACACGCTTCAAAGTACATCAGGACAAGCAATTTTCAGTAGTGTTAGTGATAAGGCAGCTGACTCATATTACTTTAAACTCAGAGTCATTTGGCTTACGAAGACAATCAGTTCAACCCGCTAGTGAAACGAGAGTACCAAAAAGATCTGTGCTGTTCAAGCACAGGATCCGAGAAATCACTGAGAGTTCACACACATGTGCACAAAAAAGTCAATGTTCTTTTTTTCTCCTATCAATTTTTCAGACTCCAAGAGCAATAGAACACTTATTTATTTATTTATTTATATGCTTATTTATTTATTTAACATCATACACATTGATTGGGTTGTCTGCTGTTTCATCAGCAGCATCCACAGTCTTCAGACCATATGGATGACCACACAGCAGATAATCTACTTTCATCTGGTACTTTCATTTTTCAGTGTTCCTTAGGGAATTCCTGCATCTTAGCTTAATATGATAAAACCTCAAAATCTGTAGCCAGTAAAACCTGCATGGGACGGTTTCTACCAAGCTAAGTTCACTATGTGACCTGTCCAGCACCCACATTTTTTGTGTTCTTTGAAGGCCATGGTAAAGCTCACTATGAAAATTGTTTAAAATGCATGATGCAAACCTTGAAAAAAAGCTGGTGTTTTGCCCATAGAAGTTAATTCTAAAGCAATGAAGAGCTTGGCCTTATGAGGTAATTATAAAAACTTCCACTCTGAATATTCTATCAGCTTCATAGTAACATGCTCATAGCTATTAATCTGACTTTTAATGAAACAAATGTAGCAAAAGTTTCAGTAACCTGGTAAGTGAAACAAGAATGCTATAACGGATTCTACTGCCAGTAGTGTTTTTATATGAATAAGTTAAAAGTTATAGTCATCAACTGTAGTATTGTGAGAAATAGAAGGAAAAAACAAACTAAAATCATTCCTCCCTGAGGATTATATTTTATAATTGGGCCTTAAAGTTTTTGTTTGGTTTTTCTGTTTGGTTGGTTTTTACAGAATATAATTACGGTACAGATCAGTTCTGGACCCAGCCCCAGCCCCATTGAAAGCCAGCGAAAAGGTGGATTTTATTTTGTTCTGATGTGTTAAGAGCTAGAGAGGAGCCCCCGAAGGAAGCGGCCCTGCAGAGCGGAGAGTGGAGAGGTGGTGAGGCTGAGGTTCCCCCAGGAAGGAAATTCATGTTATATTACTGTTTTCTAAGGTTCCTTAGCAAGGCTCTGGCAAGCCCTGAAGAGGCTTGATCCTTGTCTTAATTGCTGTAAACAGAATTAATTCTTGCGGTAGAAAAATAAATTGAGAATTTCAGTTCTTATGTAGAAATCATTGGAAAAGCATAGAACCTTATAGTGGCTTAAATTTGGCTGGTTATCAGATGCCCATCCAGCTGCTCTTTCACTCCTTCTCCTCAGTAGGATGGGAAGAGAAAATAAGATGGAGAAACTCAGGGGTCTAAGTAAACACAGGGAAACTACTGGCTAAAAGTCTTGACTTGGGGACAATTTAATTTATTGCCAATTTTAAATAGAATAGCATGGTCAGAAAAAAAAAAGAAAAAAAAAATCTCTGCCATGCAATCCCATCAATCTCTTTTTCACAGGCTTAACTTCACTCCTTTGTTCCCAACTCCTGTACCTCTTTCTCTTTCCCCAGGTGGTTTAGGGGTAATGAGGAATGGGGGGTTGTGGTCATTCATTGTCTAACCTGATGACAGTACTTCACATATATACTCATTTATGAGGCAATATTTTTTTTATGTATGTCTTGAACTAATACAGGTAGACAGATGTGTAAGATAAGAAAATAGAACACAGAAATTAGAGCAGCTAAGTTTGAAAGAAATAGAAAGATCTGAACATTCAAAACTTTATGAACATCACACTGTAGCTTTCAAATGAGACATTTCACTTTTCAAACTAATGTTGATAGGGTCACAATTTTGGTTTGTTCTTGTATATCTTGAGAAAAAAAGTCAGTTAAATAAAATAATGTTTGTTTTTTTTATATTTTGTCTGTGAATAACCCTACTTAAAAGGGCAAAAATGATGCATTGGCTTCCAGTAAATTGAAATTTACTATCCAAAAGGTTAGCTGTTAGAGAGTAAAGTATGATAAACACTGAATTTCTATTTATTACTGTAGAAAAATTTCCCCCCCCGCCACAAATTTAAAGCTTTAAGAAATCACGTTGTAATGATATGTATATTTAAAATGAATCAGTACTCTTAGTAATTTTTTCTTTAAAATTAAAAAGGTCCTGCAGAAGTTTGTAGTTCTGCTACTTCTCATGAAGGTCATGCCTCAGTAGTGCTAAGGGTCATGTATTTCACAGGAAATGTCTCTCATAATCCTGAAGCTGGTTAAATTACCTGGTTTTCCTTGCTCTTCTTTTTTTTTCCTTTCCAAGCTGGCATATGAGCATCAATTAAATGAATGATAAGGTCCATGTTTGATCGATTTTTCACTTCCTTAATTCAGACAGTAAAACTTTCTATCACATTTGAAGTTAAGAATTATGGTTGAGATAATAGAGGTATGATTCCACTGGAAGTTAAAAAGGAAAAAGTTGCCTTGCAAATGTCAAGGCACCTTGTGATCCAAGATGATTAAAACTAAACTGTTTGCTATATGAATCCCAAGGTGCTGCTATATCTCAGCGTCCATGACATTTAGCCAGTGACTTTTCATAGCTTGTTAATAATGTATAGCAATCCCAGTGTAAATTTGCAGTGACAGATCTGGCCTGTTACAGTAGAGCAGTTAACTGGATTTATTTTGGACAGATAATGCAGATTTGAAAAGGAAAAAAATCATGACTTATGTCAAAAGAGATTGCACATTTACGAGACTATTTTAGCTAAGACAGTTGCTCAGGAGATGTGCTTTTCACATTGATCTATTATTCTGCCCAACATCCTAGTTACCTAACCGAGAGGTATTAGCAAAACATTACCAAAGTCATCAAGGTTAACACTCACAAAGAAAAACTGATTTCTCAAAAAAATTTCATACTGTGGACTGGTCCACAAAATTCATTGATTTTACCAGAGTGACTGAGTCACATAGGCAGGTAAAGGTTACAGCATAAGCATTCTCTTCTAAGTACAATTGCTGTTAATCATTGCTCCCAGATAAACCTAATAAACTTCTGTGTTGTAGAAACCACGTTTTTTCTGAACCTCACATCTCGCTGATACACAAATTATTCATAAGCTGTAAAAGGTCACAATGCGGATGAAGAAAGAGAGGGAGAGAGAAGGAAAAGGGTATAGGTAAAAAAAATAGACTGAAAAGATGAGATACAAAACAGACTCAAAGAGTGGTGAGTTACAAGAGGATATAGATCAGTGTTGTCGAGAAAAATTTGGCTGACATTTGGATTCTTGTAGATTTTCTCTGAGGCTGAAAGTTTCCTAACAAAGAAAAAAATTTACTGTGACTGTAGCCATAATCGTCATAGATCAAAATCCTTCATTTAATTCTCTCCTTTCAGTCTTTTGTTCGGATACTGCATTGGCATATGCTCAAATTAAGATAATTACTCCTGATAATGATTGATATAAAGGCACAAGACAAAAGGGATTATATTTCCACCACAGTATGTCAGCATTTCGTATGAGATAAAAAATCTTCAGGGAATGACAGAAAAGAAAAAGATCTTTGCCAACATCCCTAAAACCAGTCATAAATAAATTGTGAATGCATTATTCTTACAGCAAATGAGCACTATTTTTTGCTGCCTTTCAGTACCAAAATATTGATCTTATGTTGATACTTCTTTAAGGTTAAAAGCTCAGCCTTCACAGTGCATTATCTTACTTTATCAGATAAGCTCTAGCAGTTATTTGCTGATAAACCTAGATATGTATTTATGTAGAAAGACAGAAATTGTTTTCTATTAGATGGTAATCAACATACAAGAATTGCAGTGACCATACCTTCATATCGAAGCTATCTAAAAGCCCCTGTTTTTCATTTGCAGAATGTTCATATCCCAAACACCACACAGAAATACGTTCCAAAGTATTTCAGTTAGCTTTACTTTTATTTATAGCACAAGAACTGTATTCCATACCTACTTAAACTTTCTAATGTCAGTTGTATTTGAATTCTATTGTTTCTGTCCCTTCTAATGTTCTAAAAGAAATGACAGAAGGGAAGTAAGAATGTGGAGAGGCAGAACAAAAATGCAATTTTCTTAAAAAAAGAGTAGGTATGAAGGAAGGTAGGAGTGAACAAAAAGTTAAGAAATCATTGAAGTGCTTGTCAAATCCTAAGTGTTAACTTCATTAAAACTCTTAATAAAGCATAAAGTTTATTGCAATTTTGGGAAATTTGGGAAAGTTGCTGATACTAAGGTGTTGTTTTAGCTTGCTTCTAGTTGTTTCATAATTGCTCAAAATAATTTAGTTAACAGCATGGCTGTCTTTGCAGTCATGAAGCATTGTTTACATCTCATCATGCTTTTTGAACCGAAGCAAACCGAATACTGCAGTATTCCAGTTTTTACCAAAAAAATATAACACATCAGTATGTTAAATGCTTCCGATATTCTCAACTATTCTGTAAGTTGAATGATTGCCTGACATGGGAAAAAGTTGTACATATTGATATACGTGGGATTTGATATACTGGATATCTAGGTGCTTTCATGGGTTTATGTCTTCCATCTAAATTTCAATTTGAAGTCAAAGTCCTATTTGTATAACTTTTCTATTTCTGGTGGTGTCACAATCACTCTGTATGGTATTGTACACTTAATAAATATTTGGAAAGCTTGCATCACAAAATAAGTTATTTTGCCAAACATTTATACGTACACATATATATATATTTTTCTATCTCAGTGTCTATAGAGTTAGGCCCATGGTTACACAGTTTATATCTCTGAAGTCTCAAGGCTTTGTAGATCCTTGAGTCTCTGAAGTCTCAAGCCTTTCTGAGTAGGAAATTACACAGAGTTCATCCAGGCTTTATCCTGTGATATCTAGCTGATTCCATACTATTGATTCTCTCCATGGGAGTTATAGCAACCTGCTCCACTAATCATTCTTGCTCCAAATAGTCATGACCACAAGAGCTCTGTAAACTGCTCTAGTCTGCTGGTGTCTACTCCTCAGCAAGTATACACACCGCATATCAAAATGTGCCAAACTGAAGCAGGCAACAGGAGAGTTCTGAAAAAGACTTTTTAAGCATTTTTCAGTGTTTGACTTCTACAGACTAAAAAAATCAAGCTCACACACCTTAGATACACATAGGTGAAGTTTTTCTGCCAACATATTTTACATAATTGTATATTTCTTCCAGTTTATTCCGGAAATGCTTTTTTATTGTTAAGTTTAAATACTTATAATTACACCAAAGTATAAAGTTAAATTTAAAATTAATTTAAACTGGTACGGTATTCCCTGTGTCTAGTTGCCTTTTTTTCCTAGTAGAATATTCTTTGCAGCCTTTTCATATCTGGGAGAATTTCCTCCCTTAAATTTGGTTTTTTGGGTCTTTTAATTTTTTCTTAATATTTTTTTCTTAATATGCTATTAGACAAAGGTATATGAAGAAAACTGTTTAAGGTTTCAGTGAGCAGAATCATCCTCTGCATCCCTTATTCCACTGACCATAGGAGAATGCTAAGGTGATTACAGTTAGGTATGTGGAGTTGTGTTCTAACTACTGGGCTTTGACATTTGCAAATAGGGTCAAAGGGCCAAACTGTATCTTCTCGGTGAATTTTTTAAAACATTTTTCAACCAAAAAACAGGTGAGCTTATGGCTCACTCATTAAGGTGTATTTTCCATGTTTTTTCTCTCATATATTATCGTTAGACATTTGAAAAATAGTAGTGTGCTTCAGTTTGTACATTTTCCAAGCAGTGTGCCATAGGTGTCATCTGTAGTTGATGCAGACTTTGACAAATCTGTTCTGTTGTCATTGTCTTGGTAGATTCCAGATTGCCATTACCCAGAGTGTATTCCATATAAAATGAAGCAAACATGCTCTAATAGTCAAAGCAAAAATAAACCAAAATATAATTCCTGATACACAGTGTAATGATCCCTCGGGAGATGTCACACGTACGTGTTTCATGGTCCATCCTCCTCTTTTGCTTCACAATCTGGAAAGCTGAGGTATGCACTGTAGGGACCTCATTCTAGTGATATCTGTTGTATTCGCTCAATGTAGCATTTCGAGGAGCAGGTGACATGACTACTCAGACTTACTCAAAGGTAGTTTGTTAATGTACTCATCTCCCTCTAAGTGGGGCATAAACCTTTATGCTTTTCACTAGAGCCAAGACAATGTACAAGATGTCCACCACTCGGTTACTAAAAGGAGTTTTTGAAAACATTGTCTCATGTGAAATATATCCAGGTACAACACATCTCAAAAGAGTAAATGTTATTAATACCGTTATGGGACCCTGTTTTCTAGAACATACTTGAGTATATCCATAAAGCTGTGTGTATATATGCAAAGATGTGTTTCAATAATGAGATTAGTAGGATTTCTGGACTTCATCAAAGGTCTTGTGAGTCTTGTAAGCTATATATTGAAATCATATGGAACTATTTTGATAACAAGTATCACATAGAATTTACAACCACAAAAATACAGGAGAGTTTTTTCAAGAAAACTAATATTTTATACCTAGAATAATAATGAAAGCATGGTCCCTGAACTACAGCTTTTATGCTGTAGTTTACATTTGATAGTACACATTTGTCAACAAGCAGTTTTTCAAACATAGACTGTCGTTACTTAGCTAAATTATTTCAGTAGACAATCTCCCAGGAGTACATTAAGAAAGGTTTGTATTCACCTTAATAGAACCAGTACACTGTAACTGAGACTGTTATGCTTGATTATGATCCAGATGTGAAATTTTTGGATGCATTTTGCCATCATAAATCCCTTAAAAATCACCATGTATCACAACATGAAATTTGGAAGTGTTCCAGTAAAATACTCCTTGAAACAGAAAGTAATATATGATGTCATGTTAATGCACATACTTTAGACAACATTGTTTCCACACAAGGTCAATTTAATGTTATGTTTATGCATAGTATAACGCTTTGGAATGTTGTTTGCTTCAGGTGTCTTGCTGGATTTTCTGGACAATTTTGTGAAATAGAAGTTAATGAGTGTAATTCATCACCTTGTCTACATGGCTCAACCTGTGCTGATCATATCAATGGATACACTTGTAAATGTCAACAAGGTAACTGCCATATGACAGAGCAATCTTAAACAATGATAGTTGTGAATTATCAGTGTTACTAGTGAGAAAGTTGGCAAATCATATCAAGCTCTTTTGTTGTATATGGACTATAAGGTACAAAAAGACTTTCTACCTCTTGGGGAAGCTTTTTGAATGAAATCTGAAGGTAATTAACTACTCTAGTAAGCATATTAGAAAGGCTTCAAAATAAAACCAGCTCATTGAGGGAGTCTGAAGTATTATCTAGAGCCAGGTTTATTGTGTATGATCTTTACTAATGTAACTTACTGACCAAGCAATCAAATAGTCACTGTTTAACAGCAAGATAATTTCACTGTCTATAGAATGAGATTGACTGAAAAGAAATTCTGAACACTTTAACTAACATTTTTATTATTATCCTTATTGTTATTGTTGTAAGACATACCCATGCTTATGTCTGCTGGCTGGGATTAAAAGAAATTGTTTTAAACATTATAAATAGAATGAAAGATGGCACTTTCTTAAAAAGTGGGAGCTGTTTTCTAATTGTGACATAGATCAACTAAAACAGGTCCAGTGGCTTATGAAAATATAAGAGATTTAGTATTTATACAAAAGCAAAAGTCACAATCAGCCTGCATTCTCTTGCAATCACAAATTTAATCTGTTCAGGACTACTCACAATCCCCTGTCATGTCTACTAATAAAAAGCCTTTTGTCAACGTAAGGAGGATTTCTGATCCATATGCATAGGTAGCATCCTGCTTCTTAAGTTACTCTTAAATTAAGAATTATATGAGTACCTGCCTCCTGAAACTTTAATTTTTCAGTTTAAATCTCTTTACTATTTTACTGACTAGCACTGCTGAATAATTTCTGTGATAGTACTGACACAAGGTTTCTTAATGGTTGTTTTAGAGATTATTTAGATATATTCTGGATGATAAATATTCTGTTAACCCATGCTATCTTCATACATCTGATCTACTGTCTTCGTGCCAAAGTATGTTCACATTGTTTTAATTTACAAGCAAAAACATTTTACCAAACTCTCCTGAAGTCAAGTGACCATATATGTATTTTACTTTCTAAAGTCTTTCTACTCGTTCTATATTTAAAAGAAAGCACATAGTGAATTGAATATCAATATATTTTACTCTTTTTTTTCATTCTAATTCTTCCTAGTGCAGTTTTCAAAACCATATGTAAGATCTTATTCAAAAAAGTATGGAAGATACTGAAGCAAATACACCCATGCGTATAATGAGAGTCAATTTGGCAGTTTATTAATTTGTTTAATTGGTAGTAAGGAATGATATTCTAACATGTAAGACTTAGATTTAAGTGTTTTTGTCTTACTAGAGGCTAAGTACATGTCGGTCTACGTTGCTTACAGCTTAATATTTTTTAGCAACTTCTTTTAATGTCAAAGAGATACTTGATAATTCAGAAAAACACTGTAGTTCTGATGTATGAACCAATGAGTGAATTTTTATTTTACTTTTTCATGATAGAAAAGATCTTTCGGATCTTAAAAAATCTGAGTCATGACCTAACTTCAGTACTATATATCCACCTGGTACTGCATATGGCCATATACCCCTCCACCAATATTAACGACTTAAAAACTTAAAGGATGGATTTTTTGGTCATTAAAGTTACGTTGCCAAGTCCAATTTTTTTTCCTTATGTTTAAAGCTTATTAAAATAATGCATCAAAGATATTTTAATAAAGGCATTTAAAAATTACTTGCTAGCCAAGGACTGTGATTTTTGTCTCTATGCAACATGTAAATTCTTGGTATAAGTAGGAGACACTTCTCTGGGGCTTTGGAACACTCCTACAGCTAAAATGTTTTAAACACCTTCCAACCCAAGCATAAGCTGCCTTTCTTTTATATTGCATTTAATAATACCATTCATTAGTAGGGGTGGAAGATCTGTAAGATATTTGTCCACCTGGTTAAAACACAGAGAAAGAACCACATGCATTAAGTATATACATAATTTTTACATATCTTGTTTTTTTTAATTAATATGGTATTTCCAACTGTTATTTGAGTCTCTGAAACAGCTGAAGAGATAAGAAGGTTACAGCTCTGAAAAGGGGTGAATTTGGAGAGGCAGGGGAACCTTTGAAAGGAATTACTTTTTTCAAAGTTGCCCAGCTGAAGAAAGGGATTAGAAGGAAAAAATATCATCCAGAGAGAGAAAGTAGAAATACTTAGAAAAAAAATCTGCTTTTTTTGGCAGGCTTTAACTGTTCGTATATAATGGATCTTATATTTCTCTTCTAAGCTTCACCTATAGAAAACGGAGCTGGGATTGGGGATTTTTTGGTCTATAAAGGCAACAATGGGAAAGAACTGGGCAGATAGTCTGATATACCCCTCAACAGATTCCCTGTTGTAATTTAATGAAATGGAAACGGGATAGTACCAGGACTGAAATAGGAACAAGGCAGATGATTGCAGCTTTCCAAAAACCTCCAGAGAACAAAGCGAAGCATGTGGTGACAGCATGTGATACCAGGAAAGGGAATTGATTTAGCTCTGACAAATGCATTCTGTAATGGATCATGAATTTTGTCAGCTATTGTCCCAGCAGCAGGCCCCATACCCTTAGAATAATAAATGCACATTCAGGTCCTGTGACTGCAGCTTCAGGCTGTTCAGGTGCAGAAGCAGCATGGAGAGATGTAAACTGTATTCTAACTGCGCCTCAGACAGCTCAAAAGCAAAAGCAACAACAGCAGCTGTTGGAACTAATAGCAGGCTCATGGATGTGAAGTCTTTAGCTGGGCAGGCTGCTCTTCTACCAGGGCAGCTAAAGCAAGACTTGAATGTAACAGGTGGATCCATTTGATGCATGCTCTGAGGCAAAGTCTGAACAGTGGCAACTAGATTTGTATCAGCTGAGGGCTGCTAGGGGGCTTATGGGGCTGCTGGGTTTTCTTTGTTTGTTTAGAAATAGTAAAATGAAGAAAAAACAGATCTGTAATGAGTGGTGGGAATATCATGGCAGAAAGTCTGGTGTTCTTCAATAACTAGCCATATTTTACAGAATTCTGGATTTGTATTTACCAAGCAGATGAACTGCTTCCAGTTCAGCCTAGCCTCCAAGTAGCAAGTTCAAGGCGGGCTTGAATTACATGATCTAAAACACAGCTTCCAGATGAGTATTTAGCCTCTAATTTATGGATATACTTACTTGTAAAGGAGATTTTCATAAGAAATGCCTACCAATATAATTTCCAGTAATCTGACTAATGAACTGTGAGAAGACAGAATCTCAAGGTGTTCAAACACAAAGCTGTATTTGCTCAGAAATTGTCTTCCTCATTGATCTGGCACAGTAATCTCAGAGTTTCTCATTTAAACTTTTTTTCTTTTATTTTTTTCTACTTTGAGAAGCCACAGCCCAAAAAAGCTCATATTCATCCCATACTATATATCTCTATGTATGTGAGAATGCATGATAGTTACCCATACCTTTGTTCCATTGACACTCAGTAAATGGATGTAGATTTTAATGAGTCTTGCTTCGCGGTTTGCTTTGCTTTTTTTCCTCTGACAGGATGGAAAGGCCTCCATTGTGAGCTGGATGTTGATGAGTGCATATCCAACCCCTGCATACATGGTATCTGTGTTCAGAAGGAGCCCGGCGCTGGTTATTCCTGTTTTTGCAAGCCAGGATTTGTGGTGAGATGCTGAAATTCTTTCTTATCTTTACCTGGCTATTCATCATTGCACAAAAAATACTGTATGTAACTTTGCTCAGAATTGTTGATATACTTCTTGAATGAGGTGGAATCACAGGAGTGATATGTGCTTTGTTCAAAGAATTCATCAGGAATTTCTTCCTGTTCCAGTGACTCTTTGCCCACAATTTTATAAAGTCTGTATTTTACCATAAGGGCTTGGTAGGTCAAAAATAGATCTTAACAATGCAAATAATCTGACTAAATTTACTGACAAACTATCCTGAGAAGAAAAAAAACTATCTCATAAAAATGAATTATCATTTTTGTAGGGTGGTTTGTACAGAGTACAATGGGTACTGTTGATAATTCCCACAGACCATGGTAACTGCTCTCTTTTTGTCTTCTAAAGCAGAGTGGCTTTCAAAACAATGTCAAGTGATGATAAAGGATATATCACTTGAGGGCCACAGTCTTTTTATATGGAAAACAGTAGGACCCTCATGTTAAAATAGTCTCCTTTTTTCTCATTAAATATTCATGCTTATCTTACATGACCTACTGTAATGGAGAAGATCAGTTACACAATTTTTTTAGCATTTATGTCTCACCAAAAAAAAAATTTTCTGAATGCCAAATAAAACCACCAGGGAGAAAGCTTAAAATCTGATTTAGAGAAATTATTTTTTCAATTAGTGCAAAATTTATTGGTGCAAGTCAGTGTTGCCTGACACTGTAGAGACCAGAAGTACAAATAAGCCCAAAAATGGGTCAGAAGGAGGACAGATTAATTGTTATTCAAATTACTCTTCCGAATGTTTCCCTGGCCTAGGAAGTCTTTGATGTACTTATTGCCAAAAGTCGGAATGGTATATTTGGTGAGTTACCAGATGCAACCTCTGCTTGTTTTCTTCCTGTTTTCTTCCCCAAGTATTCATTAATAGCTCACTGATGATGGAGCTAAATAGATATTGGACCCATGGGGGCAGCTTTTCTTTTAGTACATAGCTTAAGTATTAATTGTACAGTATGTTGCAGAACAAGCAAGCCCTTACAGAAGGAAAAGTAACAAGCCTTTGAAGCAGCTGAAATTTAAGATGTATCATCTTTGCTTTTATTCCATTATTCATTGTTCCATCCTCAGTCCCTCAAATTCCACTATGCTTTGGGAAGGAATATAAAAGTATGAAAACATGATGGGGGAAGCACCACATAGAAACGTACCTATCTTCAGTGTTAAAGATAAGAAGTTATGGTCTAAACACCTCAAGAGATATATTTGTTAGTCTCCAATGGGTTCTGGTTCCTAACCATGAGTACGTGTGGAGTGGAAACAGTGGAAATCACAGAGAAATAAGTGTTCAAGGAATTCCAGCTACAGTGTATATGTAAATCTTCTTTAGTCTGTGTCTGTACTGCTACCCAGAGTATGGATCATAAAGTATGGGTTGTGAAATCTCTCATAAATTTTGAGAAGAAAAGCATAGCCAGTGGTATATGAAATAAATGTTTACTTTTTAAGTGGAACCATCTATAGGCATATACCTACTTTTAAATACAAATCTGCACAAGCTAAGTGATTCCATCCACCTGCATGGAAACTGTTAAAGCATTTACAGGCACTTTCAATGCTATCAAATTTATCTATGACTACTTAATGTACCCTTCATGCACACTGGAGGTTATCCACATCTGCTTTGTTTCTATGAGTCATAAAATCATAATCAAATTCTCTTCGTCATTAAATGTAGTAGTCATAAAAATGTACTAATCTGTCACAGGAAAGTCAGAAGGAAACATAAGTTTTATGGGATTAAGAACGATTATGAGCATGCTCAAACCGATCATTCGTTCTGTGTGTGGAATTAGAAGAGAGCAAGGAGGAAATGCATTGAAACTGACGTATAAATTGGCCTGTTGTTCCTTTGTGCTTTGGAATACCGATACAGTGAGTGATTTTATAGGGTGCCATGAATTTACCAGATAGCTCATCTGCTTGCCAAAACAAGTTAAGAAATTGATTGAAACAAGAACAAATGTATCTAAATCATTCAAAACCCCTCAATTTAACCTCTTCTCTTTTAAACCCCGAATAATTTAAACAACTTGTTAAAAAAGTAATTTCAGTTTTCATGTCTGCATTTCCTCCTCTCTCTCTCTCTTGTCCTTCCTATTGTTTCTTAATATCATAAATTAATATAATAGAGTTGACAGAAATCTCAGAAAATTTAAGTTGTCCCAAGTTCTGTGTGAACAGTTAGCCAGGTAGACATGAAAGATTATTTAAGCATCTTGTCTGAAGGAAAGTGTGTAATGAACACACGCTTCTTGAGCTCTAGAGAAGGCTTGGGTTTTTTTTACATGTGCCGCAGTTGCAGGAGAAGATTCACTCAGAAATTATATCATGATGATATATTGTCAGAGATGTATGTCTTCAGGGATGACAGTGTGTGTATTTTAAATAGTTATCCAAATATGGAGGATCCTTCTAGTGTAGCTGTTAGTTGTCTCTTTTCACGTAGGCTATTAGTTCATGGCAACAGAAGTGAAAATAAAATCAACCCAGGCCTGACTTCAGCATATATTTATTTCACACTTCAAGAATGCATTTAATTCACATAATTATTTCTTGCCTTTTTTACAGACCACTGAATGTAAAAAATGTGAACATTTTTTATTTTATTACTAGGGAGGATATTTCAGACTTCCCATGAATTGTTACTCTTGATAAAAAATAGGAAGTGAATGCCTGGTCCATTTTGAGACTGTTGTTATATTTTTCCTTTTCTAAACATTATCTGTGAATGCAAGGTATTAACAGGGAGCTGCGTGCGGATTTGGTAAAAACAGACAACAAAAAATGGGCTGCAATGTACAAAAAGAAAGCATATTAGCTTGCAAGTCAGAGCAAACCATAGGTTTTTAGACAGCTAAGTCCACTGCAAATAGTCTTTTGTAAACCTACATACTAACTGAAGATGATTATTTTAACCAGTTTTTATTACTGGTGACAATACTTTGATACTTGACAATTAGTAATCTATGGGGAAATTATTATTATTGATAATTAGATTCAAAATATCTGTTAAAATTTAAATTATACAACTACACTGTTAAATTAGTTAAGGAATATTTTCCACATGATGTTTCCTTTTGAAAGTGTAAACAGCTTAATATAAGCAAACGATATTTTAGAATCAAAAGAAAATAATAATTTTAACTAACAGCACTATGAAATGTAAATTGCCTTCAAAAATGGCTTTTTTTTGAAAACTGTCTTTCAGGGACGAAGCTGTGAGCTTAATTACAATGATTGTCTCATACACTCCTGCTCCACTGGGTTTCTTTGTGTTGATGGAATAAACAATATCACCTGTTTACCTACTATGCCCCAAAGCAAGCAAATTGTCACTGAAGTGGCTGAAGTGTTTCCTGCTGAAATTTTGGACAATGACCTTCCATCAGCCCTGGCTGTGTCTATGGAACTTTGGTCTAAACATGTTTCTCCTGATTTTCATACAGGAGAGGTGTCTCAAGGTAAGTAAAAAGAGCTTCTGAAGAACACAAATATCAAACTTCTTTCCTTGTTAATGCTTCTAAAATGGTAAGAATACTGGAAATATATTATTTTTAATTATTGGGAATTTTTTTTTTTTTACTTCCTGTGTTCTCTTCTATATTTCTTTGATTTAGTCCAACATCCTTTCTTAATTGCATTTATATGTAACTGTAAAATTACTTTTTTCTCTCAAAAGAATTTTTCCCAGCATCTTTCACATCCAGTAAGGAAAACTGCACTTTCTCTTAGCTGGGTTTTCAGTTTTCTAGAGTGTACACTTTCATATGCCTCATATTGTGTTCAGTAATCTCTGACCCTAATGCCAATCTTCCCTTCTTCCTTGGCTAGTCAGCAGGAGAGAAAGATAATTTGCCTTACTCCATGGGGACTTTGATTCTCTTTTCCTAGTTCACATGTTTTCTGAGTGCTTCTTTTTCTGTGTATCTAGATGTTTTTTGACTAAAAATATATTGGACAAAACTCTCAAAGTCGCTGCCATTCTAATTGTTTGTAGTGATGTTTTTGGGAAGCCAAAAATTGCCTATCCTGTTATTTTAAAAACATTTGCAGAAAAGTCAAAAGTAACAGAAGTGCAGCATTTTATTGTGAGCATTGTACCTTCATTGTGACCTTGTCATTTTACTAAAAAATAGTATTATACAGATAGCATGTATCAGGCATTCTCTTTACAGATAGTTTCAGAATTTTTTGCTTATATACCTCTTCAAAGTGATTACTTGCATAAAAAATGAGCTAGCAGCCTGTTTTGTTGTTTTGGCCTTTTTTTTTTTTAATTTATTTGGGTAAATGAGTTTTAGAGAATGTTGGATTTTGGTATACAGAAGTCTGTTGGGATTGACTGATTGATTGATTGATTGATTGAACTGCTCGTTCTGCCTTTTCCTTCACAAGAATCCCATACTCATCTTCCATTTTTTGACTGATATTGTCTGACTATTTCCCTCAAAGACCATCTCTTTATAATCATCATTGTCATCACTTATGTTCTTTAAAGAGACAAATATAAACTTGACAAAATTCTTAGCTACTGTTAAACAGCTGACAACAGAGAAAATTCAGCTAATACTGAAGACAAAACTGCATGATCCAGATAGGGAGATCTGTCATTCATGAAGTCAGAGTACTTTCTGTAACATTAAGCTGAGCAGTGTTTCTCAAGAACCACTTTTCACCAACATAGTTAATAGTAGTTCTGAGTTCAAAACACATCTATTCATAAATGTAGGTGAGACTCTTAAAATATTTTTGAAAACAATCTGATCAAGTCTTCTCATGTGTATCTTCTTCCTACAAAAATTTCAGGTATAGTCTTACTGATGGATATGCTGAAAAGTTGTCATTGTTTGAATCCCTTAATGATGAGATATCCTACTTGGTTTTGTTGGCACAAGTCACATCTGTGCAAACAGAAATTTGTAAACTTTTAGTGACAAGCTGTTTATTTTTACTTACCTGTTATCCTACTTCAAGTTCTGCCTTATACAGGTATATTAGCAATACTGTACTGAGACAAATGACTGCTGTGCATGATAAAGAACCTCTCATGAGTAAGCCCTGTTACCTAGACTTCACAATACATCTGCAGTGGAGTCCGTTTCTGGCCTTTATCAGCTGGTGTTATCTGTTGAGTTTCTCATTTCTATTCAGAGAACTTTTTGAGGTAGTGGGGTGTTTTTATACAAAGATAAAAGTGTCTGTCAAAGTTGCCAGGTGCTTGAAAGAGGTTATTGTCATCCAGCAGCAGCTGATATGGCACCTACTGCCATACCTGACACAGATGGCTATTCTTCACGTTCTGCCACACAGGCTACTAGATCAATATAGAAGCAGGTTGGAAGCTGCTACAGTGCTGACAGGAGATCAGCAACTGAACAGTTTCACCTCACTACAATAGTCTTTCCAGGATTTCAGGTGTTCCTTTCATCACACTTACATATAAACTCAGGAGGTATCTCTATGGTTGTAGTGTAAGTATAATTAACATTTTTTAATGTAAAATAGATACAGAGAAAAATGTATCTTTATCTCTTGAAATAAAAATTTTTTGTATGTAGTATAATTAACTTGCCCTTCTCATTCCAAAATGAGACAAATGGTGGCTGCATTTTTAAAAGCAGTACTATTTTAAGAACTTTACAACATTTCAGAAATAAATTCAGGGAATTAAAAGAACACGTGAAAACCTACAAATTCGGAATAAAGTATTAGGGAATATTGATTGGTTTGGTCTAGATTTTTATACTATACTTTTATAAAACATAATGAATACCCATAAAGCCTAGGAGAGGTTTTTTTCTTTTGTTTTTTCTTTTTTTTGCTTTTCATTCTTTGCTTGGGGACTTGTGTTGGAAAAATGGTTTTATATCATTGATTTAAATCCCTTAAATAAAAAAGTATTCTAGACCAGCAATGATATGTATAAAGGTGCCAAAAGACAAATAAAACATTTTTGTGGGGTATAGAATACAGTTGTTTTCCTGTGAATGCTTGTCTACATAGATTTCATTCTCAGTATGCATACATAAATACACAGATAAAATTCATACTGCCAGAAGTGCCTCCTGATACTGTGCCTGTACTCAAGAGATCAAGTTGTCTAAGCATACCATTGTGGATTTCCAGCTGATCAAGATATGACCTGAAAGGAATTTTGTTTGGGATTTGTTGTTGTTGTTGTTGTTTTGGGGGGAGGTTTTAGTTTGATTGGGTTTTATAGTGGAAAAAATAGATGAGGAACAACAATGCATCCCCAGAAGTAATAGCTGCAATTATGTTGATGCATGAGCAAATCTATGTCTTTTTTATTGGAAGAAACAAGACTATTACAAATCCAAGTGAGAAATGCTCTGGGATGAGTAAGATCTTTAATACACTGGTGTATCCATAGCAGAAGAAACGTGTCAAGCTGTTAAACCTGATGTATTCTTCTATACTTACAGACTTAGTGTAATTATTAATAACCCGTATTACTAAAACTTGAGAAAAAATACTGATGACCCACCCAGATAACTTGCACTCTCTGAAAAACGGGTGCTACGTACTTTTCATATATTTTAGGATAGTTATTCTCATCTGGCAGTAAGTAGATACATTATAGCACATTCTAAAACATCTTAGAGTAGCAGAGACCTCTAGAAAAGGACTATGACAGATGGGATATATTTGGCAGAAAAATATATTCTTTGATCTGGTCTCCAGGTGTGCTTTTCCACCGCCACACCTTTGCTTGTGGCAAATAATGTTTTGTAAATACATTCTTAAAAATAGATATATATTTATAGGTGTAGAAATGCTTTCATGTGTCCAGAAGGGATGATCTAAGTTCTAATCATATGTCTCTTAGCACTCTGCAAAGTTCTGTATGACTTTTTCAGTTTCACATGCTCTGCCAGTGAGTAAGTGCCCAATAAGCAACAATTGACACAAACAATTGACAAACTGAATGCAGGGAACCAACCTTCTGTTCTTCCTTCCATCCTTCCTCTCTTTCCTCTCTTTCCCTCTTTTTCTTTCCTTCCTGTTAGGGCAGCCAAGCACTGAAACAGGTTGCCCAGAGAGATTGCAGTTTCCATCCTTGGAGATATTTAGAACTGAACTGGACAATGTCCTGAGAAACCTGTTGTAGCTGACTCTACTGTGAGCAGATGAGGTTAAATTGGATAAAGTCTAGAGGTCCGTTCAAACCTCAGTTATTCTGGGATTCTGTGATGCCCTGTAATTGTCAGGACAGAATTGCCTTCCAGACATTGTTTATAAAGACTCTTAGAATTCTATGCAAGTATCTAGTTAGTCACCAAGAGTGGGATTCATCTTACCTGTAGCTATCCATTAATTAATCTGTGTAAACTATATCACTCTGTAGTAAATGAAGAAAAATGGCACCATCTGCTTTAGATATCTATTCCAGGATAAGATGCAAACTTTTCTCCTTTCCTTAATATATTCTACTTCTTTGTACTTTTGTTTTTGGCAGAGGAATTGAGTATTTCTTTGACTTTTCTGTTTGTGTAATGTATGTGGATCATGGAGCTCACAAAGGCATTTGAAAGACAAAACCCAGTAGAACCAGATATGAATGTTCTGCTACTACACAGCAGCTAACTGGATTTACTTCTATTATTTATGGAGAAAAACATATATTAAACAAGTACTTTCCTGAAGTGGATTTTCACCCCTCTATTGAGTCACCTACTTTCACCTCCTAAAATGAGTTCAATATTCCATTATTTCCTTTAAGACTGCCTAACATATTAAACATGTTCTGAAAATATTAATAATACTCAAATTGGTACATTACTACAAAACTTCATATTCAGTATAATTTTGTTTAAAATCTTGCTCTGCAAAATTTCAAACTTTGATTAAGTTATTGGTTAAACACTCCTAGCAGAAAGCAAAATTCAGGGTTTTGTTTCTTACACACTGTTTTTCTTCATAATGTAATGCATTTTCAGCTTTCTCCTTAATCAAGTTCCATTCAATTATAGCAAACGGTGTACACTTGGTTTCTGAAAAATGTAGAAACTACATGATGCCTTTGCCTTCTAATCATGTTTTATCATATTGAATTTTTTATGTTATATTCACTAGATTTCTCATTACTCTCATTATTCCATTATTCCTTATTGTCTTTTGTCAGTGCTGCCAGACATATTACTATTCATCCCATTTTAATGGTATCTGTAATCATATGCTGTTTTTAAACGCACCTCATTATATCTGCTACATCAAGACAGGAATTACCTTTAACATAGTGAAGTTGCTAGCTATGTAGGTTAGCTCGGAATTTCATGCAAAGTGGGTGTTTTGAACACGGATCCATTATTTGCACTATATTTTTAACTGCTAGAAGCTTGAACTTGGTAACTTTCCAGACCTCTTTCACAAGCAGTCATCTTCCCTAGAGTTCTGGTAAAGAAGACGTAGAAGTGTTAATGCAAGCCTGGCCTGCTTCTGGTTTTATTTAAGTGCAACCTGCTGCCCTGTAGGCAAAAGCATTTTGATAGTCTGTAACTTTTATTTTTTACTCTGATGGTTTGTGCTCAGACTTCTAAGCAAGCCAGGTATATAGGAAAATCTGTGGGAATTCTGTGTAAATGGCTGTCACAACAAGAAAAAAATTAAAAAGAAATTAAACCTTTCATTTAAAAACTATGCATAATTTGATATTTTCTAGGTTTCTGTATCAAAATTAATTTAAATTCCCTTTTGAGCTGACATCTGTCTTTTGCTTTCTAACCATCAAAAGTGTTCTAGCAGTATTTTACTGTCTTCTAGGCTTTGCATTGTCCATCTGCACAGAGGTTCATTTTGCTTGATATTCCCAGCTACTTTGAAGGAGAAAGAATCACGATATTGGGAATAAAACTCTTGGCATACCTGCCAATGATAGCAGATGTTGACTTTCAGGTATGAGGTAATTTGAGAACAGTATCTATGCCAGTCAGTAGCTCCTGTCATTTAGAGTTTCAAAGCCAGTGAGATCTATGAGCATCATCTACTCCTGGAACAGAGAAATCCTCAATAGCATCTTCTGTCTTTGAAAAACAGTACTCAAAGAAACTTCCTACAGGCATAGTTAACTTCCATATGATTGGAAAAAACAAACAAACAAACAAAACCAAATACAAAACAACAAAAAAAGGTACATTGACCAGTACAAGTATTTCTGGGTTAGGGAAGTTATTATTTTTCCAGTAACTTGAAAGATTTTCCTTTTTTTTTTTTTTAATACTATCAGCATTCTATGTTAAGACTGATTTAATTTGTAGATTTCTGAACCAACTGAACTGTATAACATTTGGGCTTATTCATCAGCATAGCAAGTGTACTGTTTTGAAAATCTTAAAATGTCATTTGTGTGGTGGGTTCTGAGGAGCCTAAAACGATTAGGATTACTTTTCTTTGGGGAATAGCAAATAAAAGATAGGAGGTGTTCCATGCAGCTCACATTTGCCATTTACATTTCGGAGCAGTTAGTGCAATTACTGAATTAATTATGCTTTGCTCTTAAACCTCATTTTGAATATATTCAAAATAAATCATAATGATCAACTTCTGCAGTTTAAAATAACAAAGGATTTTAGAGTCATGAGAACCTCAGAGTACGTCTTTCTCTTGTTATTTATTCAAAAAACCTATTATTTAGTATAATATGAAAAGCATCCGAAATGGACAGATTGCTCTTCAAAGATACTGTTACATTCCCTGGAGCTGAGTTATCCTTAGGGATGATTTAGCAGCATTCAGGAAGTGTAAACACTGTCAGTTCAGTTTTCCCTTTAGCTTAGTTAAGGAAGTAAAGAGGTTCCTGTATGATTCCCTTGAGCCAGTAACTGCTCACCAGCAGTGGTAAGTTCTGATAGTATCTGGGATCTGAACCAAAGAGAGGAGTACAATAGGAAGGTTGCACTGTTGGATTCTAGTGCAAGGTCTCTAATCCTGTAATTGAAACACATTGTTCAAAATCTTAGCAAACTTGACCTATACTGAAGTTTAAATGATGTGAATTCCTGCTCAGAAAAAAAAAAAATTAATGGAAAATAATTCTTTTCCTTTGGTTGGGATCTCTGCTTACATGGACGTTACAGTAAAATAGAGGAACTGTTGGCTAACTATTATCTCTAAGTCTTGGTTTTGTTCTCAGATCAGTCATATCTGTACAGATGTGAAGAGGCTAGTGTGCTTTGGAAAATAAAAGAAGGGGAAAAAATTCTTCCAAAATGCTGTGATGTGTGTTTGCAAAGAAGGGAGTTGTAGGATGGGGAGGGTGAAAAGGAAAAATCATTACATAGATGGATGGGGAACATTGTAGGGTCAGGACAAGACAAAACAAATGTATACACCGTGAGGTAACAGGGGATAGGATATTCAGGATGGCATGTTTAGGAACAAGACTTGAAATAGTACATGTTATTGGCCTGAAGAAAACTAAGGTGCCTGTACTCTTCCTGGGTACCCCTCAGCTTCTGACAATGTATCAATCTTAAAAATTTCCATATTTACCCTGGTGGAAGCAAGAGGTAATACCTTCTCACAAGTAAAGCAGTAGCCCTACTACAGTGTGTCGTGTTGACTCACCATTTTACCCTCTCATTACCTCAAATTTTAACAGTCTTGTTGTGTTGTGAGCAACAGTGGGTTCTGCACTTCAGGCCTTTGACCAGAGGGTTTGTTGTATTTCAGGTAGCCAGTAAATCTTTATGTGCAGTTATGGAAAACATAAAATGACTTCATAAGCCAATCCTATTTTTTCTTTTGATGTCACATGGGTCAATTTGTCATAAGGATTAAGGTGATTACTCAATACTCTTGAGATAATTGTGCCTGATTAACAGTAAGCTGCCCTGTGACTTGGCTTAGCCTCCCAGCAATTTTTCATACATAGCTTTTCTTTTTTCTTCTTCTTGAAAAGAAAAGCACAACACATTTTTCACTATTAGTAAGTACACAATGTGGAGCTGGAACAATTTCTCTCAAGTGTTTGTTGTCTCAGCTCCGCTTCAGAAATTAGAGGTGCCTTAAATACCTTTAAATGACTGTTCCTAGCACTGTCCGTTTATGCATAACTAAACAGTTGCTAAGTGCCTGTTTGCAAAAGAGAAAGGCTGTGCCTATTCTCCATGTCTAAATTGATCAAAAATATACAAATGAAAAATGTTTTGCTGTTCTTATTGGCTGGAAAAGGCTGCTCCCATCTCAAGTTTTTAACTTACAGCTTTTCAGTCACTATTTTCTGTGTTGTGGGCTAAGAAAAAAAAAAGATTTAGCCTATCTTGGCATGATTTATTGTAAAAGTTCTTTTTTTTTCTTCCAGGCTGGCAGGTGCAGGGCTGTTAATCCTTACTTACATCATGATTTGCATTGTAGCAAACTGTCCTGTATTCAAATACCAAAGAAATGCTGCAGTTTAAGGTATCACAGACACTAAATCATATGGCAGTTCAGTCATTGTGTGTATCACAAGCAGGTTTTACACTACTAACTCTAAAAAAATAATTTGAGAATGACCATTTATAACTATTTGCTGTTCAGAATTTATTTAGTAGCATGATAATTAAGTCAGGAAAGTTTGGAGGGGATAAAATATACTGAAGATAATCACTTTAGAAATATGAGCTCCTATGCAGTCTTTCAGGATATAAGTAGGAATGAAAGAATCGGAATATTTTCCCTTACACAAAACAGCAATTCTGTTCCAGTGTTGTGCTTCTACCACTGTGTCTTTAAATCCTGGAGCCAATTTCTGACCCATTGCACAACACGGTATCCAGCTGAATGCTGGGCATTTGGTCCAGAAGGATACTGTGAGGGACAGTGTGAAAAGCTTTGCTGAAGTCCAAAAGGATTACACCTACTGGCTTCCCTAGATAACTGGGTGAGTTACCCTGTCACAGAAGGAAATCAAGTTTGGTAAGCAGGACTCCCCATTCGTGAGGCCATGCTGGCTGTGACTGGTTACTGCGTTGTCCTCCAGCTGTTTCCCAATACTTCCCAGAATAGTATTTTCCATGATTTTAGTGGGCATTGAAGTGAGAGTGACAGGCCCGTAGTTTCCAGGGTCCTCCTCCTTGAAAACCAGGACAATATTGGCCAACTTCCAGTCAACTGGGACCTCTCTGGATTCCAAAGACCACTTGAAAATCATCGATTTTAATGGATTATTTTGAATATATATATATATATCTTTGTAAATATTAGTAAAAATAATAGGTTTTTTTATTGATGAGAGGAATTTAATTGCTTTTATACTTTACCATAGAAGCACTCTGAGGGAAGTGGAATTTTAAGCAAAAGACAGACAGAATTATTAGTGGTATAGAAGAAAATACAGATTTTTTTAGACACCTCAATATAAAAAATGAGATACTTTAAATGTTCTTTCAAGAATTAACCTCAGCATGACTGTTTGTATCTGCATTTGATTTGAGGGGTAAGAACTATCCAGTAAACAATTTTTTTTCCCTGTTGAAGAGAGAAAAAATGTCTCTAATACTGGACAATCTGCTACATGTTTTTTATTCTGAAGGGCATGTTTCAAACTTCATATTATGTAATGCTCTAGTAGTTCCTCTGAAAGTTAACCTTGGCACCAGGTGTTTCAGCTATTCTGGTGTTCGTGGCTTCTGCAAACCCTTTTCATAGAAGTAGAGTATGTTTCAGACCTTTCGAAATATCATGACTTCCAAATCTGAAACACAGTCAGCCTCTGAAATATCTAGAACTCTTCCATGTGTTGGTCTTTCCAACATGCGTTGCATCTGACTAGCCCACCTACCTCTCCATGAGTCCTCATAATATTTGGAAGAGGGAGAATCAGTACCTGTTTAGACACTCAACTGCAGCTTTTAGCTGTGGCTATATGACATCTGGTAAACAAGCTTCATATGATGACTAGATTTATGTGAACGTGGTTACAACACAGGTTCTTTTAGGCCATAAAATATTTATTTTTTATAAATTTATTTTAGTATTTTTAAATTAAAAATCTTGAATTTCAAAATTAAAGAATATAAATTAAGAATTTCATTATCAGGATTAGAAATGGACTTTATTTATTTTACTTATTTTTTCATTGGTCTATACCAAAAAGCAGTAGGGGGAAAGAAGTGAAGGGATTTAATTTTTTTCCATATCATGCCTTGAAGCAGATAGATCTGTTTTTCTACTTATTTCTTAAATTAATTCTTCTATCTAAGATATGTTAATTTTTTTCTTCTAGTAATCATTTGCCTTTTATATTCCACCTTTTTCCTTAACCTCAAATGTACAAAGGAAGTAGAGTATCTATCAGTGATGCTCTGGTGCTAAGTTACAATTCTGGCCACCTCTGAAACTGTGAACCATTAAATCTTACAGTTTTATATACGACTACTGGACAGCCATCATATTGAAAGATAGTTTCCTGTTCAAGACTGAAAAATAGACCCAAGTTCTATAATACTGACTCATCCAAAATTCCTTAGTTATGGGAGATTTTTTTCACTGTAACCTCACTGGATTTTTTTTCCATAGTGAATAGACTGTCTCAAGATCAAGTAAAGAACTGTTAAACTCTGTTATTTATCTTCCATTCACTTAAAGATGATAGCTTCAGGAATTGTATAAAATAATATGTGATGACAAGGACTCGGCAAAATTTCAGAATTTACGCTCCTATGTGGTCAATATTCCAGGCGATGAACCTCAGTAGCTCACATAATTAAAAGACTTACTTGGTTAGAAATTCAGCCTACAAACTTTTCTTTGAGATTTAGATTATTCATATTAACAGCATGCTATATGTATTAGAATTGCCAGCTCCTGGTTAAGGAATAAAACCGCCTGAATCCTTCCACCACAACATGCAGCAAAAGTTGTGCCTAAATTGAGTATGGAGCACTTCAGTATAAATTCAATGTATTTTACTTGAGCTGCTTCTACAGGCAAAGTGTATATTAGATAATCAGTTAGATCATTCGTTTCAGTTATTCTTCCATGAACTAGTATGGCTGATCCGGATTTGGCACTACTGGCATAGAAACTGTGCGCATTGAATTTTGGTTTAGAATGAAACACACTGTGTTTTATGTCTGCTTTATCATCTTTGGGTTTATGTTTGTCTGCCTACTCCAACCTACATCCCCAAATTATTGCTGGGGTCACAGGAGGGGTCATTGAGACCATGGGAAAGAAATGGCTGTATGTAGTTTAACATCATGCCCTTTCTGTTTCCTGTTCTCCTCGAAAGCATACTTACATGCCTGACACAGCAGCACAGTGAAGCACTTGAACAAATAAATTGTTTGGACATCTTGGGACTCAGAAATTCTTGAGTTTTCACAAAATGAAATGCTGTTGCTTTCCCTGTTTTGGATGGAATTTGTGCTTTGGGGCATCTTAAGACATTTATGAATTTTGAAGTCTTGGAAAACATTGCAAATTCCAACATCCCAACTTCTGAAAAGAGTTCTTTTTATCCTTTCAGTTTTTATAATTACAGTTACAGTATATTCTATATTTCTTCTGGACTTCGGAGATCTTTCTTTTTTTGGTTCTTAAATCAGTGAGTCACTAATTAGTGCTGTGTAACTGTGTAAAATGAATGTTGGAAACATACAGCAGATAAGTGTTAAGGCAGGGCCATGCCTTTAATGCAGTAACAGTTCTTTCCCTTTGCCTGTTTTCTTAAGATATCTAGAACCTCCTTTCTTTATCATATTATAAAATATTTCAGGCATCTGAAAAATAATGATCATAATAGACATTTCTAAACTTGTCTCAGTAACTGCTAGCTTGAACCTACTTCATCAGCACTAGTAGGAAAGTCAGTAAAGACTCAGAAATGAGAGAAAAATATGTACATATTATGATCTGCTCTTTCTCAACTGTAAATAATGTTGTAGTTAAGTCTCTTACATTTTAGAATTATGTTTCTTTGTAACCAGTTGACTTCACTAAAATATTACTTAGACTTGAACATAAATGGTACAACTGTGTGCATAAGTGAGACTTCCATTTAATAGATTAATAAAACATGTCTCAAAAGTACAAGTACAAAAATCAGTACTTAATTGTTCTGACTATTTACAATATAGTTTTAAACTTGCCAGTTCCCATCTAGTAAATAAACAATATTCCCAGAGCAACTTTTTTTTTCTGGGAGTCTCCCATGCAGTAAGCATAAAGCTTATTGGTGCATCCACCTAAGGCTGATGTTGCACTCATTAATTTGGGGTATTTTTAATTTTATATTTAGGTTTCTTGGTTTGGTTTTCTGTGCCTGTTTTGCTCTGGACCATATTGCTTATATCTGGACCACACCAGATATAAGCAATGTTAAGACTTGAGCTCTAATGTTAACAATAAGATACTACTTCAATGCCATTAGGAGAATTCTCATCTGAAAGGCAGGGCATTTTTTTTTATTCCTCAGTGTTATGATAAGACTACATATAAATATCTACAAATATTCATGTTTCTTTAGGCATACATTTCATAGGAAAGCAATTTCTGTGTAAAATCCTACAAGCATTTGGGTATAATGCTTCCTGTCATGAACTTGATTTTACTGTTTGCAAGTTGCAGAATCTAAGACTCAGCTAGCTGTATATGTTTTGTTACACCAATTTTAAAATCTTTGTAGGCTCTATGAGGTTTTCCTTTTAAAAATGTAGATGCTTTCTTTATGTATATTATATATCAGTCTTATATACATTTTTTTCAAGGCCTTAGCGTGGTTAACTGAAAATTGCCTTTATCAAATGTAATTTTTTTTTATTGGGAAAAAAAAGAAAAAACAAAAGCAAATGAAGGTTCAGTGAGTTATCATTAGATAAGGATATTTCAAGTGACTACTATTGAAGCACCTTCTTTGCTACTTAAAAATCATTACTGTTATTGCTATAGCAACTGTTGAAAGTATCATGCCCTGTTTGCAGTGTAAGCAAGTGTGGGTCATACAAATGATACAGGTGTTCTCAGACTTAATTTGTAAAAGCTGTTTAAATAACTATTTCACTGAACTCTAGCACTATAAACATTGTTCTGTATGTTCTAGAGCTATTAAAGTTTATTCCACTACATTTGTAATGGATGGTTAATCATTACTCTTTACTAATTTCAAATGAAAACATTTCAATACCAACATTTACTGCAGTAAAATAACTTTAGTTATACTAATAAAACAGTACCTTGATGAGATTGCAAAGTATCCACCCATAATCAACAAGTTCGTTATAAAATTACTGAATACTTTTTTTTCCAAATCTTTGCTTTTAGATAATGCCCTGCTTTAAAAACTGCTTTGGTTTTGTAGTACTACAGGCTACTATTCTATGCAGCTTTCACTTACCAATCAGTTAAAATGCCTTTGTGAAGCACGTGTGATACAAGCTTGATTAGGTAACTAATACTGGTAACTATTTCATTCAGATTTGTGTTCAGAAAAAACACAGTAAGAGTGACAAGAAAAGCAATAGCAAGTCGTCAGGTACTGAAGTGTTTGCCTAATGCATAGGGTAATCCCTTGGAAGATAATTTGCTGGGCATAATACAGCATTGGCCTATAAAATGTAAGCGACTGCTTACGCAGGTGCATTGCATCTGTGGAAATGAAGCAAATAAATGACTCATCCTTCGAAGCAGTGGGAGGTAAGGTCAACATGTTTTTGTTTCCCAGGAGATGACAGATGATGAGGTGAGATTTGATTTCATAATTGAAAGTCCCAGCAGGCTCAAAAGAAAAACAGCACAGTGTTTCAAGGGGAAAAAATATTCTAATGTACCCTGCTATTCATCGGTTCTTGATTCATTTAAATTCAGATGCATAACCGTAAGGTTCAAAATTAAAAATAAATAAATACTAACTAAACTTTGAAATAGCATTTTCCATTTGGGAACAGGTGATAACTTTATATTTACAATCATTATAATATGTGTGTTTCATAAATGTTATTTTTAAGGTCAAATTTTGCATGAAATTATGCTTCTGCTCTGCCTGTAAAGGACATTGATTTCTGCTAGTGTAACAAACTGCATAGAGTACTACTCATCAACATAGAAAGTTGCTGTGTGGGTACAGCCATTCCCACTGCCTTAGTTTTGCAGTAGTGCCTTTAAAGGGCTTGAAACTGGAAGATTCTTAAAAGCTTCATCAGGACTCAACTTTTTTTTTTCTACCTTCAGATCCTAGTCAGAATTTCCTAGACACTGAAATAAAACCTTTGAAATGAGACGGAGAAAACCAAGGAAGTTACATTGAGTGACTTTTCAGAATAAACTCCCTTTGAATATTGTGGGAATTTTCCTATTCCTTTTGCTTTTGGTCTCTTGACATTTTACTTGAAATCAGATTAACAGGTTTTACTTAGGCAGATAATGCATGCTTCTAAATGTAAAATTAAAATCACATGAACGAAAACCACCACATTGTAGTAATCAAACAGAAACTTTCTCGTCCATTCTCAGAACAATGGTTAAAAGGGTGTTTAAATTAATTAATCACATTGGCTTTTATTTTATTCATGAGCAAAATTATTTTTTAAGTGGAAGCACCATTCCAATTAAACTCCAAATATACAACCTGAGTCTACAACTGAATAAAACATCTGATCTTACAGATCACTGCAATAAACCTGCATGTCACACCTACCACATATTCTGAAATTGTGGTGTCTAACATGAGAGATAAGATTGATCAGTAATTACTTTTTTTGCATGTTAACATTTGGTTTCCTAATATTTCCATTGTAAAGACAAAAATAAAAATGTATAGGTGTAGGCCTATCAAGAAAGTACTTATTAGAATCTTAAAATCTGTTCTTCACTAGACATTAGATTTCATATGTTACAATAGTTTAAAATAATATTGTAGTCCTGGGGAGGGAGTTGTTTGTGAAATTTGGATGAGATTTTAGCATTATTCTTTGAAAAAAATTTCTGTAGATTAATTGTTATCAAACACATATACATCTCTTGCCTGGATGCTCCAAGAGTTTTCTTTGCTTTTTGCTGAATAAGGATTTACCTGTCAGTTAGCAAAATCTATTGACAATGTCATTATGTCATGGTATCAGACTAGGAAGTTCTGCTTTTTCCACTTAAATCTATACAAGATAATTGCGCATATTGGTGATACCGTTTTCTTTAGGTCCTTACTTCTCGTATTAGGATTGTCTAGTTCTTCTGTGGTTTCTTGCTTACTTCACTTGGCCCTTTTGCCTTTCATGTCCCTGGCTTTGTATCGACTCTCTGAGTATACCAACCACAATGCCAGAAAGTTACTCTTTCCTGACAGTGTATGAAACAGAAGGAGAAGAGAAATCGCCCCTGAAAATGCGATTGTAGGTTGTTTATGAAGCTGATGAAAAAAGGCTACATAACCAAACTATAATTCATTCTGAACTGTTTTCACTTTTGAGTTTGTTTCAGAAAAGGAAGAATGTCCTGATGAGGAGTATTGAGGAATCCATTCAGTGCCGGTATCTCAGTGAGCAGCTACGATAGGAGCCACAAATTGAGCTCTGGGCTGGGAATTGCTGACCCTTTGCACAACGAAGGGCCTGGGGACCTGTGGTCCAGCTAGGGGACCTGTAGCCCAGCCAGGGGACTGGACACTCAGAGACACGGCAGGAGTCTAGAGTTCCAGACTTCCTTGTGCTTAGACTGTGCGGATAAAAGCCCAGGGGGTTCTTTGGACTGTGCGGCGATAAAAACCCAGGGCATCTTTTGTTTGGGGTTCCTCCTTGGATGCACCAGCTCGAGCTGGTTTTCTGTCATTTAGCTACTGCACCAAGATCAGTTCGTCTGAGACTCTGCTGTGGGAAAGCTGGGGCTGAGCCAGCTCAGAAGCCTGGTGTGACTGCGTGAGTGTGGGGGTGTAGCTGTGAAGGGGCCTTGGTCGCAGCTCAGGTGTGAGTGTGACTGACAGAATGGCTCCTGGAGGGACAGACAGTTTCCTTAACAAGAAGCATCAGTAACATTTTTTTTCCTTGGCAAGATACCTGCCCTCACTACTGAATTTATTTCTCATCCTTCATGCTTCAATGCATAAATTTAACAGAAAAAAAAAGAGCAAACAGTAGCAATGTATAGATTTTCTTAAATTCTGATAATGATCTAAGCACAAATGCATATTTTAAAAATACTGTCTCAGAATTTTATTAGAAAGTTCCAATTAACAAAAATTCTTGCCTTTTTTCCTGAATTCTTACTGAGTCTGAAAATGTTTGCAAATAAGTGTGTACAATATCTGAGCTGAAAAGTGCAAACCTAGCCAGGGGTTCTGCAGTGGTGGTACCAATTCCTTGAGAGTCAAAGTTATCATCAGGATAGTTTTCTATTTTGCATACTTTCTGTTTTCTAATACAGAGAAAAAAAATATGGTTTAAGAAACAGTAAGTGTAATATAAGGTATATTTGTTGAATAATATAAGAAAGGCAGTTAACTATGAAATTAAAGTAAAATACACACACCTTCCAAGTATTTGCAAAGCAAGAGATTTAATGAGAGACTGGTTTTTACTGCCAGGATCCACAATTTATTTGTCACGTTCCTTATAACTTTCCTCTGCTTGATATGATCAAAGCCCAGTCTCCAAATTAGCTAAAGTCTGCCTGATGTTTTATTGTTTATAAGGCATACCAACTGTGATGCCTCGTGGTGTTGATTTAGTCTCCTGTCACTTTATTTATCAGATATCAAGTATCACAGATTGTCAAGTTATAAATTTGCACCTAAAAAGAATACAAGCATTTAGGAACTCCTATGCAGTGAAACATACTGGAACATGCCAGGGAAGGAACAAGAATAGAACCTTATCAGCTAAGGCTTATCTGGTTGTGCTTTTTTATCTCATTCACATTTGCATTTAAAATATATTTATGATTTGTGGAAACTGCTCTGGAAGCAGGGATGGAAACCAGTAGTCTATTCTGGCTGTTCTAATCACAGAACTAGAAAATTGGGTGCCCTCCTCTCTGAGTATTTAGTGCTCTTTTTTACAGATCTAAAGCAGCCATGATAGAGATTATCTGTCACTGTGGAGTACTTAGAAATGGACTAAAAGATGTGCTAGAGGAAACTAGTATGGTTAAGTATTGTCTAAATGACGAAAATTAAAGACGATAAATTCTGAGACTCTTGTCAGTCTGAACAAAAATATAAGGCAGCTCAAAAAGTCTTTGAAGAACAACTAGCACAGTGTGTCTTCTCTATTAACACATTTTTCTTCTGTATTTCAAGACCAGGATGTCAGTGAGCAAGGTTGATGAATAAAGATTTTTAAAAATGGACAAGCCAGGGTCATTATAGAAAAACTGAAATCAGTCTTTACGTCATTTTGCACTTTATTCTGTCTTCACTTACAAGAAACTGAGGAAGCATTTAGTTTGGATTCCTTCTTTGAATGTGAGATTTCAAAAAATCCTTTTTGGAAAACAAACTACGTGAGAGATAGTTGAATAAACAGAGAAAATGAGCATCTGAAATTTTTTATGTCTTCAATGACAAGTCAGTTTCAGGCAAGACATTAACTGTGATGACAGAAAAGATTCTAGGAGAGCTCCAGGAAGCTACAAGCCATAAGACTGATGTCCTGCTGTATCAGGTAAAGTAATATAAATAATATTTAAGAATAGAATTGATGAACACACAGCTAAATATTACCTAGTTAGGAACAAGCAACATGTCTGGTTTGGGGTTTTTTTTAAGAGAAATTGTACCCAAAAACTTCTTGGAAGATTTGGAAGAGTTAGCTGTTGTGCGACTAATGGATCGATGGAAGCTTTCTAAATTTCCAGAAGGCTGCTGCTGAGTTCCATAAAACAGATTTTTAAGGAAAGGGAACAACTAGAGGGTAGGAAACAGTAAAACAGTAAATGTTTATTGCAGCTGAAGATCAGTAGTGAAACTCTACAAGCCAGTAAGTTCTTTAATGCATTGAAAATGGAATAGTCAGTGGAATGAAAAATGGTTCACTGAGGAAGTCAAGTTAATCAGTTGAAGAACTGTAGAAGAAAGAGTCCTAGGGCACTGTGGGATTGTACTATGAAATGGCATAATGAAGTTGAACATACATTTGAAATGGTGCACAGGCACAGAAGGAAGATTAAAAGATCCTGACTCGATTTACAATGACAGACTAAGGAGCAGTTTTTGGGGTTCATGCCTGATATTTGTATAAAGTGTCAGCTCAGTATAGAGTAATCATAAAAAAATCCCAAATCAAGTATTAGAAATTATTAAGAAAATAAATGGAATATTCTATAGCATCAAAGATACAGTATAGATGTTTTCATCTTGGATGCTTGAAGTTTCTGTCTTCCCATCTCTGTTTAAAGAGATATAATAGAATACTGACCGATCAGAGAAGATCAAAGTGATTAGTGTGAAAGCCATCAAAGCTATATCAGAGCTGGAGAATAGTAGGAGACTAGCAGAGAGATTTGTATGTTTGGTCTGTTCTTGCCTTTCTATAGTCATTCATTTAAAGTACTTCGGGAGAATGAAAACTCCTGAAATCAAACAATAAGGCAGTTGTCATGTTTCCTGTGATAGAATTTGGAGTTTCATCCTCATTATGACAAAACTCTTGGTTGTCGTAAATCAACATTAAACAAAAAAATAAGAACAAACCATTTGGGGCTTTTCCAAGTGCAGTTCAGTAGTTGTTTTATTTTACCTTGAAATGCCAACATAGTCTGGCCCTTTTACAGTAACATTAATTGTTTTGTAGTTCTGCTTCTACTTTAAAGAAGACTTGTTTGAAAGTCTGTTACTCGCTTCCTTTAAGGTCCTTGCAACACTGCTGTGAACAATTGATTATATTATCCTCTCCCCTACCTTTATTTTTTTTCATGAGTAGTTCAAAGAAGGCATAAAATCAGTTGAAGTCTATTCCAGGAGATAACTTCTGAAATGGGGATTTTCTCATGGAAGGGCATATGGCCTTATAGTTTCACAAGTTGATTTCTTCTGTCTCACAGCCCCTGGAGTTGAAGTTTCCAAGCAAGAGGTATTTTTTGCAAGAACTTGGAACAAGTGTTCCAAGAGTCTTGCTCTTAACCAACACAATGATTAAGAAACTGAAAACTGTGTCATGAAACCTGGGACTTATTTTAACTTCCTTTTCTAAAAATTTGATCTTGTTAGAGAAACGGAGCTTAAAATTTTGGCTTCCTTGTGACAGCAAGAATGCAGTACTTGTCCCAAGTCTTGACAGCTGTTGAGATGTTGTTAATGTCAAAAAAAGCTTCTCTCTTTCCCTGCAGAAAATCCTGCAGAGCCGGTTTGTCTAGTGGAAAAGGAATACAGAGAGTTAACTAAGGCAGGGCTAATGAAACAATTGTACCACATGGAAATTTTGAATATGTTCGGTCAGTTAAAGTCACAAATTTAATATGCCAGTTAAGCTTTTTTTAAAAAATAACCAACAAGATAAAATCATCAGTGTCAGGTTTGAAAGTTACAGTAGCTATGCTGGTTTCATTATTTGTTCTGAAATTGTCCTTGACAGCTGAGGTGAGTAAATCTTGTTATATAAATCATTATGAGCATTTTGAACTCCCTCAGGGTGGTTACAGAACTGTAGATGAAAAGGGCTTAATTCAGTCAAACAAAAACCTGTTCTTCAAGGTTTGAGGATTTCTACCAAAATCGCTTTGGAAAATGAGAAGCAAATGTAGCTCTTAAAAACAACCAATAACGTATCCACACCTAACAAAACAGACTCCAGTGTTCTAACTCTTCGAGGATTTTTTTTTTGTCTATTTTGTATTTGAAAAGTTACTGATTTCCAGTTTGTCTTTTATGTTTATTTCATAATGTGTCTCTGCTTGTCACAGAATCACAGATTCACAGAATCATTAGGGTTGGAAAGGACCTCTGGAGATCATACAGTCCAGTTCCCCTGCCAAGGCAGGGTCACCTGGAGCAAGTGACACAGGGACACATCCAGGTGGATTTTGAATGTCTCCACAGAGGGAAATTCCGTAACCTCTCTGGGCAGCCTGTTCCAATGCTGTGCCACGCTCAATGTAAAAAAGTTCTTACTCATGTTGGGGTGGAACTTCTTGTGGTTTAGTTTATGGCTGTTACTCCTCATTCTGTCACTGGACACCACAAAAAGAGTCTGGCACCATCCTCTTGGCACCTGCCTTTGAGATACTTATATGCTTTAGTGATATCCTCTCTCAGTCTTCTCCTCTCTAGACTCAGTCACCAGACTGTAGTGCCAACTCTTTAATCTTTCTTTGTAAACTTTTAAAGAGCATTACTCTTTGAAATGTTTGGTGTTGTCTAACTTGACAAGGGAGTCCATTGTGTATACTGTGTTACAACAGTTTTCACATCTTTCATAGGACAGGTGGGAAGTACCCTTATAATGTAATCATCAAGAGGCAGCAGGAATAGATTTCGATACTTTAAGGTTATAAGTGGGCTAAAATTCAACTAACGGCTAATTAGCTGAATGCATGAGCAATTCAAGCCGAGACATCTGCAAAGTAATTACTCTGTTTCACCCCGTAAATAGGTGTGAATGTGAAAATGCTCAGAATGAAAATAGTTCTAAGTCTGCACAGTAACAGAGAATGAGTACTAAATCTCTCATGGGGAGAAGACAGCAGTAGTTCATGATATTGGCTTCGTGTATACTGGGGAAAAGTGTAGTGAACCCTAATCATCACTATGCCATATTTCTTGATGTGCCATTAAAGTTTGTTGCCCATCAGAAAGGTAAAAAATAATCTGAATTTGTCTTAAATGTAATGTTACATTGAAATGATACTGCAAGTGAAATCATAGAAATGTAGAGTCATTTTGTTTGTAAAAGACCTCTAAGATCATGGGTCATTTTGCTCAACATAGAAATATTGGTTTGGGCTTTGAAAATGCAGCACCATTATATGGCAGTGAATACCTGCTGTATAGACCTACATTTTAAGAAGAAATTCTTTTTTTGCTAGGAATTGTTGAAAGCTTCTTATGACGCTCTGTGTTGCTATGCAATACTGCTTTACTCTGTATTTGTCATATCTTTCATGCGTCATGAATGCCCAAATTCTTAGTAATTTTTTTTTTCACAGGGTTGTCTTTTGTTTGTCTTTATTTGTGGAAAAAATATTTATAGGTAAACTAGAACCATGTGGGAAAGCTCACAGTGTCTTAACATAAAACATTGCATTCAGCAATAGCTCTTGTCTTCCTGGATCCAGAAAATTTTGTTTGTTTGTATGTTTGGGGTTTTGTTGTGCTTGTTTGGGTTTTTGACTTATGAAACGCTACTTCACAGGAAACAATCTAAAACATAATGCAAAGGTTTATGATCTTCCTTGTGTCCATGCAGCCTTTACAGGCTTCAACAGGGAGGAGTAGAGGGAAGATGGAAAATGCGGAGAGAAAAATCAAGTTTACACAGGAATTTTGATTGAGATGAGAATAAGAAAGCTAAATTGTGAAACAAAGTGACAAAACAAAACCTGGCTTTTTGGTGGAAGAAAATGGAGGGGCTAAAAGACAGTGAAAAGTTGGATAAAGGATGCAATGGGATCAAGCAGGGGTTTGTAGTGAACATCTGAGAGGGGAATACTCCCGAGTTGCAATAATCAGGAAACCTAGAGGTGCTGTTGCTATAACACTGATGTAGGACTTTATCTATTTATATAAAGTAGTATTATGGCTGGAGAAATGATGGTCAGACTACTTGAAAGCACAGTTGTATAATGCTCGGGTTTATAGTATCAGAGTCTCTCTGAAAATAAGTTAATTATGTAAGAACTATGAATTTTCACATTCTCTAAGTCTTATGTATTTTAAAACTTAAAGGCTAGGTTTGACAACAAAAATGTCTGCGTAGTATGTACAGAGTCCCTTCAAAAAAAAAAGTCGCTATCACTGCTGAAATACACCTTTCTTCCTGCCCCCTCCTCTTCTCAGATATCTCTCAGTCCTTGTTGTTTCACACTTTCCTGATAGTAAATCTTGCTATGTTTATCCCAATGGGGCAGGTTTGCTTTGAGGGAAGGACCATTCTCCTCCCTCCTTGCAGTGTTTCTGCTCACTAGTAGTGCACTTGAAGGGCAAAAGTTAATGGGTATTTCCTCTTTGCTGCTGGTTGTCATCCCTCTAAGGATAAACTATGAACAAAGAAGATAAAGCCTCTGTCGCCACTAAGTTAATCTCGACATTAAAGAGCCTGTCTTTGAGCACAGTAAACTTTGGTTAAACCCTTTTGAAGGTGGAGAGGGAAGGGAGACAAAGTGAATGTCAGGAAAATAGGATAAATGTTCACTGACTTAAACGAAAAAAGCTATTCATGTAAGCAATCACTGGGGAAAATACTCCAAAATATAGAAATTTAAGTACTCTTGGGATCTTGCAGAGTGAAAAGTATGAGAAATTAGTGTTTTGACTTACAACAAGCTATGAGTTGAGCCAAAATGTTTTCTGAAGTGGATGTCTTCAGTGGTATATCTGAAGTCAAGAAGAAGTATTGAGTGCTTTGTCAGCTCACAAAATTATTAAATAGATCGAATGAATGAGTGGGTTTTGGGGGCAGATACGGTGGAGGTAAAGTGGCAGGGAAAGGAAAGGTAGTCTGGGCTTTTTAGATCTCCCCCTTTTCTCACTTCTTTACTCAGTGTTTCTATCCCTTGTCTGTCTCTGTCTCTCTCTGAATCTCTTTGTCTTCTGCTACAACTGTCTGACTAAAAGCTAATCAATTTATTCACAGCACAGTCTGTCTTAAAATCCCATAATTTCTAATTCTGATGAACCGATACCCCTGCTGCAAATAAACAAGTGGTCCTCCTTCAGGAGTCAGCTGAAATGGCTTTCATTTTGAAGTACATTTTAGCATCAGGATGTGAATGCCATTCTTTTCTTTGTGCAATAATGCTTCAAAGTGTAACTGTTTGTAAAGTGCCATACAAAATGAAGATTGAAATGTTATTGTCAACAACTTAAAAGAAAGTCAACAAAAACCCAAAAAAACCTACACAGCAGTTAATTTCAGAGATATGAAATATTGATATCTATCCTGTAACCTTGAGATCAAGCAGAAAGCACCTTCATATTTTATTTCTTTAATATCCATTGGCTTTATGGAAAGTCAGTAGATATAATATGACCAAAGAATATTTGTATAAATATTCAGATTCTGTTTGTATATTTGAATATAAAGGATAAATTATCATTTGTCCAAACATCTAAACAGTGAAAAAATCTGCTCATAGGCCTGCTGTTTGAAAAAAAGCATAGTGATTGCACCTGAATAGAGCTGTTAACGATTCAGTTAATTTTTAAACAATATTTTGAGAGTGCTACTTGTGTAATGTTAAATTTAACAGAGACAACAGGATTGCATGAAAGTGTTCAGCCAACTGGTTGCCAATACCTACTTTACACTTACCAGTGAGTTTAGGTTTAGGTTTTTTCGTTTTACATTTCAATTGCTGACATATTTCTGGAGCGATTTAGTTATTCATATTTCAAAATCACTGGCTGAAATGAGAAAGAATTAAGATTATGTCAATCTTAGGTGACAGTAAATTATATTGTTTCACAAACACTGTAAAATTCTATAAAAAGAACATGAAGGTGCAAGGGCTTTTTTATTGTTCGTGATTTTTTAAGATGATCTAATTTCCAGGTAGCGTCTGCCTTTTAATAGAAAACAAAGAACACAGAAAACCCTTTAATAAATACTGAATTCATTTTTACCTTATTTTTTTTATAAGGGCAGAGGGAAACAAACCTCCCTTCTTATAGTTCAAATATCACATTCTGTGAATGCTGTCATTTCTTGGTTGCTTAAAGCAGAAATTGTGATTGCAAGCAGTACCTTTCTTTTTCCCCTTTCACAATAGAAGAATGAATTGGAAAAGGAATACTCAAGCAACTCTAGTTCTTACTATTCTTTCAATCTATATGAGATGATATTCATCACTCTAGTTGTCCTGGGTTGCAGTGTATTCTATTACCATCTTCATGAACTGTTGAAACCAGGTGGGGTGGTGTTCTTTGCCTCCTCCCTCTGGACTATCTCCTGTTCATGGGCCAGCTGTTGAAACCAGGTGGGGCAGGGTTCTTTATCTCTCCCGTGACCCATCCTCCCTTTAGGGGATATCTTCTGTTAATGGACCATCCAGTCTCACTGCATTATCCCATTGTGAGATGCTCCGCCCAGGGGGAGGAGCCAAGCATTCCATCCTGGATATAAGCTGAGCTTTCAAACACCATGAGGAGCCCTTACCTGCTGGATTCCCAGAGGACAAGAGCTACTACTGGATCTTCAGGCGGAGACCAGACCTTCTCTTCAGGATCACCACTTCAACAAGACCACTTCGTCTAGACTGCTACCAGCACCCTGACTGACAGGGTGCCAGGTTGTATTCCGACTCTGTCGGTGGTTTCTCTTTTTTTGTTCATACTATTTCATTTATTTCTTTCTTTTTCTATTAAATTGTATTTCTGACTTAGAGTCTCTCAGTGGTTTGTTTCCAAACCAGCACACTAGTAGATCTCAGCATCTTTAGAATCTAAACAGACCTGAACTAATATGTGATAACTTATGGTATCTGATGCAAAAAGGATTTTCAAACCTACATAAATTTGCTAGTATACCCATGTAAGAATGCTTCATAGATCCAAAACTGTGAAACCTAAGCTGTTCTCTACTTTAGTTATTGCTTTTTTAAAAGGAAGGGGATGGGGGGAAGTATTTATTTCCAACAGTATTAGCAAAGGAATACAAGTAGAAATGTATTTAGGAGAACTTTTCAAACTTCTTAAAATCAGCTTCATATAATGCGTGTAGCAACTCTGTAAATCTGAGTGATAGATTGCAGCTCATTATTCTTTTTCTTGGAGTAGATGCTACCATATTTTTAAAAATATGTTTTAAAGCTTAACATATTAGAGAATAGCCATGCTACTGCTTAGGCCCAGGAAGAAGTGAGGGAAGTTTGAGGAATCTATGGCTTTGATTACTTCTGGAAAGTTAGATGTGGTTCCATGCAGGCAGAGGCCATAATGCTACATATTGTCCTGAATGTTTTGTAGCCATCAGCTACATTCTACTTTCTACATCAGAGAAGAACATTCCTACAGAAAGATGTGTCTCAGTGATGCTGAACAACATCTGAGAAACTGCAATTGCAGTACCCCCATCAACAATTTTCTGGTTGCAAATATACACAGTAGAAACCAAATCAATATACAGAAATTGTTAAAATTTCTTATGTCCCTCTCCTGTGGCAGAGGAGACCATTATTCTGACTGCAAGAAGAGACTATTTATTCAGGATTTAACTAGTCAGCTAAAGAGGTACCCTTCTGAGAGGATAAGCTGTCTAAGCATCTGTGGGATATTATGCAGAAGACTGGCATAAGCTATATTAAAACAGGCTTCTAAGCTCTGCTGATTTTGTAAGTGAGGTGATAGTATTACATGTAGTCAGAGTGAAAAACATGGTTTTAACACCTGTTGTTACAGCTTAAAAGACAGAATAATTTTGTGTAGTAAATAGTGTGGTCAGACTGCTTAATATTTGAGTTCTGGGAGGTTTTCCATGTCCAGGAAAGTTTCAGAAGAAGTGAGAATTCCAGAAATCATAGAATTGTAGAATATGCTGAGGTGGAAGGGACCATCAAGTGCAGCTTCTGGCCCTGTGCAGGACACCCCAAGAGTCACACCATGTGCCTGAGAGTGTTGTCTGAACACTTCTTGAACTCTGTCAGGCTTGGTGCTGTGACCACTTCCCTGGGGAGCCTGTTCCAGCGCCCAGCCACCCTCTGGGTGAAAAACCTTTTCCTGATATCCAACCTAAACCTCCCGTGACTCAGCTCCATGCTGTTTCCTTGAGTCCTGTCACTGGTCATGAGAGTGAAGAGATGGTACCTGCCCCTTTGCTTCTGCTCGTGAAGATGTTGAAAAGCACAGTGAGGTCTCCCCTCAGTCTCCTCTTCTCTAGGCTGAGGAAACCAAGTGACCTTCTTCTTTGAAAAAGGGAAAAAACTGTGAGAAGTAAATTCATAACCATACAAGTAATGCAAAATTAAGAGTTAAACTTGAGGAATTTTTGCTGTAGACACTGAAATTACAGAGGAAGGCGGGGCTGCGTAAATTAAGATGTCTGCGTGTCACAGAGAGGTAGCTAGACTAGTCAGGAGGGAGTTAGAATACAAGGTTGTGAACTCAAAAGAGGCACAAACTTAGGAAGAAGTAGTGCTGTCAGTGGACTTAATGTGCTGGTGTATGTGAAGTAGAAACAGTGGAATTAAATTATTGTTAGAGCCTGTAACAGGAAAACAGACTGTCAGACTGGGCTGCAGCTCTGCTGAGAAGAACCTGGGTGTCTGCAAGCTGAGTGTGAGCCAGCAGTGTGCACAGGTGTGGTGGTGGTATGTTTCCCTTGTTCTTGTGCTGTCATTCTCATGTCCATCTTCCTGCAAATTCTGATGGTGTCATTATGGTGGGTTGTCTTGGAAGAAAATTCCAATGGCATACTTACCACTTCATTTTTTCCCCCTTTTTCAACCTAGCAGTGGTATCTTTTGTTTTGCATTAGAGAACCCAATAAAATGCACATACACAGTTTAACCAGTTAGTGTGCAGCCCCTGTCCATGATCATGTTCTAGTCAATGCTAACAGCATCATAAGTATGAACAACCTGTAAGAAGTGTGAGCAGTTCCTGATGAAAACTGCAAGGCTATTGTGGTAAAGCTTGTGCACCAGAAAGGATGCCCAAGGAGCGCTGCTCATCTGAGCATGTGCTAAGTCTGCACGCTTCGAGGTAAAATTTTCAGATATGTACCTAATGTACTGTTCTTTGTCCATCACTGTGCAGATTCCAAGTATTTCTTCAGTGGTTTTTTTCCCCCTCACCCTTTGGAATTGTGGCTTCTCGGGGCAGTTGTGGTTATATGACAGCATTGCTTCATCTTAAAAGAGTGCACAGGTTCTATTTCAAGAAAATAACTGGAATAAAGGTGGAATATTGCTTTCAAAGAAAGACCAATAACTGCAGCTTCTTAATTGCACAAGTGAGAAAAACTAATTTATTTGTTAATTTTTTTCTCTGCACCACTTTTCAAGGCACTTCATAATCTTTACATTTCAAGTGCATTTAGAAAAAAGAAAATGAGTATACTTCTTTATGGGCTCAGGGCAATTAATAAGCACTGCTCAATCACTGAGATTCAACACTGAACGTAAAGTTCCTCATCTTCCCAAAGACAATTTTTAATATCTACCATGACATGTCCTATCCTAGGAGACTGGAACAGTATAGATTGACTGGAAAAGTTTTAAAATGTGAAAAAGAAAATAAACTATTGCATTTCCTGCTAGTTTTTCATGATCGGCAAACATAGACTTAAAATAATGCCTGTTTTTTCTGTTGGAAAATGGTGAATGCCTTGTTAACATTTCTCACGTCACCCATAGCTTTCTAGACCTTTCTCCTACTATTCTTCCATTCTTCCTACTCTATTTAGTAAGGAGGTGTTCATCCTTCTATGTTGTTTTCCCAGTTCTACACTGCCAATCTATGAGGTGTTGGACCAGACTATTGAGTATTCATAGTACTGGGACGTCACCAGTATGTGAGCCTAATGAGACCTTTCTGTTTCCTTGTCTTGTTATTCTGTAAGTCAATTTTGCAAAAGCCTTCTACATTATTTTCAGTTCCCTTGGTGTAATAAGCATCAGCTCAGAAACTTAAGCAATTGTGCTTGTTTGAAAACAAACCACTGAGAGATTCCAAGTCAGAAATACAATTTAATAGAGAAAAAAAAAAAAGAAATAGTACAAAAAAGAAACCACTGACAGAGTCAGAATACAACCTGATACCCTGTCAGTCAGGGTGTTGGTAGCAGTCCAGATGAAGTGGTCTTGTTGAAGTGGTGATCCTGAAGAAAGGTCTGGTCTTCACCTGAAGATCCAGTGGAAGCTGTCATCCTCTGGCAATCCAGCAGGTAAGGGCTCCTCATGGTGTTTGAAAGCTCAGTTTATATCCAGGATGGAATGCTTGGTTCCTCCCTCTGGGCGGAGCATCTCACAATGGGATAATGCTGTGAGACTGGATGGCCCATTAACAGAAGATATCCCCTAGAGGGAGGATGGGTCATGGGAGAGATAAAGAACCCTGCCCCACCTGGTTTCAACAGCTCATGAAGATGGTAATAGAATACACTGCAACCCAGGACAGCAATTGCTAAAACTGAAGGTGTAAATGTAGCTCTGTGGTTTGAGGGAGTTACTTTAGCTTTTGCCAGGAAGGCTGAAGAGTCATAGTGGGCATCTGATCTTAAAAACAGAATAAAGTGAAAGAGCATGGTTATTTTTTGTCACTGTGACTTTGACTGCACTGTATAAATTACAATTCACTGTAGGAATAAGTTCAGTAACTGTTTTATGCCAGGAATCTCACTGTTTATGATCAAATTTCTCCTTAACCATAGTTCCTGTTATAAATCTAGGTAAACTGTATGTGTACACATATGTAGCCAAATGATTTTTTTTTCTTGCCTCCAGAAGGATAGGATATAACTCACAGAGGTAGGCATTATGCAATTTATCAACCACTCTTTGTCAGGATCAGGTTCTTCTCAGTCAAGACTCCTGATCCTTTGCTCTCATGATCAGACCATTATTTTCAGTCACTCTCTTTATCATTTTCCAGGTCTTCATTAGAGGCAGGAGAGACATGAGATTCTTTATGCTGAGCAAAACAATGTCCCAGGAAGTGGGATTCAAATCTAAGCTCTCAGAATACAAAGAAAGGCAGAATCAGTATTGATGCAGTATGTGTATATTTGCATGTATGGTTGTAATTAAAAGCAGCCTTTACATAGGATGACAAATTTCAATTAGGGCAACTGACTTCTTGCTCTGCAAAACAAAACGAGAGAGAATGTTTGTGCCTCCTTCCTCTCTTCCACATCCACACAAATGAAAGTTCCAAGAGAAAAGGTTCAAACCAGAGCACAAGGAAGGCAATGATAGCATTTCAAGCTTCATTGAAAAGAGGGAAATACAGCCAGTGTTGAACAATGTCTAGCCACTGGAAGATAGCAGGAAGATGCTAAATCACAGCCCTGTCATGTTTTGTATAAGTATGTCCTCCAGTCGTGAATCAGATGTCTGATCATCCCTAGAAGTGTTTCAATGTGGGCTTTTTCAAAATGGTCCACTCTTCAGTACTGGTCTTTTTCAAGCTGATCAAAAACCTGTATTAGGTTTCTTTTTGTACCAGAGAGTTGGCACTGAGCACTTTTACAGTGCGTGGCTAGTCCTCATCACACTGCAGAAAAGTAATGATTTCAGGATTCCTCTTCATCTGCTCTCTGGGTACAGTCAGTTTTGCGTTCACAGCTTAGCACACATCAGTAAGATTTGAGTCTTCCCCAAAGTTGGCTACTCTCTTTCTAGTTCTGGGTGATGACTTCAAGCTTCTGAAGTTACTCTCAGTTCACAAAGATTGAAATCTACTTTCATAAACTCTGAGCAATATATGGAAAGTGGGTAGCAGCTACAGTACCTCTAGCACTGCAGTTCTTAAAAAGAACAAAATAACTACCAAGTACATTGAGGAAGACCCTGACCCCTTTCTTCAGGAATGAATCTGACAAAGTCGACCTTCAGCAGCAGTAAATCAAAAGTACCTGTACATTCTGGTTATCCTACCAATTACAGTTCATCAGTTTTCAGAACATGTTTTGATGCCTGACCTCTCATGAGCTTTGTGGAATGAACTTTAGTGCAGACATGGGCCTTTGTTCAAGGACTAGATCCAGTAAAGCATTTAATACCAGTAAAACAGCACCATCACTGTATAAACAATTATAGTATCAATCTATTTAATATTCAAGAAGCACATGGGGAAAAATTTTGTAAGTGTGATGAGGCAAGAGACGATGATCAGAGAGAAATTGAAAGGAAAGAACAAAAGTCTGACATTTCATTAGAAGAGGGAAAGGGAAGGCAAAGTTTGATCAATAGAAATGTTTCTAAAAGATGTGTTGGTAAAAGAGAGGAGCAGTCAATCACAGTAAAAGGTAAAGATAGAGCTATAAGCAATGTACATAACTTACAGTTTTGGTGATGCATGGCTTACAGACAGCTTTATACCCTCTTGTGACAATAAAATGTGTTTCCCTCTTTGTTTTAGAAGAGGAAAGCACTCTCAGAATGTGGTGGTTATTAATAAATGTGTTGGCCGTTACTTTTTAGACTTCCTAATGCAGACTGTAATTTAAAAAAAACCCTACATACACCATTCTTAAGCTCTCTATAATGGCTTCTGTTATTTGGAAATTCTGAAAATATAGTGACCTACCTACTGAAAGCTTTCTGTTCAAGTGATATGATCGCAATAGCTGGTTACATGAGAAATGGCACCACGTTCACAATCTGTCATTGCTGGTTCCTGCAGTTTCCTGGTCTCTGAATGGCAGTAGCTTCTCCATTCTACCATAGCTGCAAAATCTTTTCAGGCAGCTGCAACCAGCAACCTAAAAGCTGTATCAGACTTTTCATGAACAGCTCCTGTTAAACTGTTTATCAGTCATACTCGTGGAATAGGGGATAGGTAATGGAACAAAACTGGGTCTACACAAAAGACATGTAAAGTTGCCGCAGAAACCGGTGTTTCCAATTTGAATTTGCAGGAAGGGAAAAGAAAGCATGCTCCAATGTAGCATGAATAAAAAAGTTATAAATATAGTTTGGAATGAGAGAGTGCTCATTTAAAGGGAGATGGCTGCCAAACTTGGGATTTCTTCAAATAAGTAGTCCTAGTAAAAGCCCCATCAATACAGCCATACACAGCTAGGTGCTTCTGTGCTCTCACAGGGCCTTACACTTCTCTTGTGTTTAATTCTTAAATTTGAAAAAATATTAAGTAGGGAGTAGGTAAAAATAGTTCTTCAGTATCTGATCTCAGCAGGTTGTATTGAAGGGCCTTAAAACCAGAACCTTTTCTGTCCATTACTCCAAATTCTTTTTTTGAATTTGTTTTGCTAAGATCTACCTTTCTCTACAGATTAAAACAATTATATTTCAATCTGTTAGAAATACCTCAGTTAAGGTTAAAATGCTGAATGCAAAAATGAGTCACAGTGATTTTCCAGTGTTCCATCCCGGGTCACTACTTCATGATTTAGACAATATGAGACAGGAGATGAATTTTGCACTGATCCTCCTCAGTGCCAACTGTGATTCTTCTGCTAATTGACTTGGGGCATTTGTAAAGCATTTACCTGAAAAGAGAATTGGGGTTCTGTGCCAGGGACCAGAAAGGTAAACGTTAAACAGTACCATGTCAAATGGTTAGTTGATTACATCTTTCTGTGAATCTGGTCCTTTGAAAGAACCCAGAAGATTTAAGTAAAAGGAACCTAAGCAACAAAATAATTTCTAATAAATGCTTCTGTATAACTCTGAGAAGCTTGTCAGGCTATATGAAATGTGTATCTTGATGCACAATAGAAACTAATCATAGACATAAAGTTTTAAATAGGATAGTGACTGTCACAGAATCTCTTTCCATCGTCAGTAGCTACCCGTGTTTGGAAAAGGACTGGAGAAAATCTTCTATAGACTAAAACTAAATGTATGAGCCCCCAGAGGTCTACATCTATAGATACATGAAAGGAAACTCCAGTGAAATCACCACAGTCTGATGAAACAGAAATTTGTGCTGGTTTGGATCCTTTTGTATTGCTCTGGCAAAAATTACTCAATTCTCTCTAAAACAGAATGGCTTCCTCTGCCTCTTCCTGAAGAATAAAATCCTGTCCTTATCAAAGTGACACCAAAATTTTGAGCAGTTTAAGGTTTGATAATTCATGGTACTGAGGTTGTAATATCTTGTATCCTTTTCTCTTGCCCTTGCTTTAATGTGCCGTTACCTGAGTCGCTCTGGAGAGTTTTAATAGTCTACAGCTGTGGACATGGTACTACCATCTCTGTACGCTAATTTTACCATCTCTAACTTGTCTTTGAGTAATTTGAAGTTTCATTGTAAGATACACTGATTCCAAGGCAGTGTCCCAAATCTGGCAGGACTGCTTAAAACTAAGCTTACACAGAAATAGGTAGTTTTTTTCTTTCAACCTAGCATGCATTTCTGAACATTAAAATGTTATGTTTCATGTGTTATCTTTCTGAGATTCATACACACAGAGATAAATTTATTCTCTTAAGATGATTGTAAAAATTATTTTGGGAAAAACTAAATACACAGTGTATTTTCAGAAGAGAGCAGACGGAGTGAATGAGCTGTATATTAAGTGTAATGAAAAAATCCTAATCAAAACTTTCACAAAAGGAAAAGAAGAAAAGATATAATCTTATACTTTGCTGAAGCTCATAGTAATGTTACTGCATAAATACAGAAGAAAAGAAGGCTTTCATGAACCAGAGTAAATCAGACTGAGAGACTGGGCTGTCACAAGATGAAAGAAAAGTCTTTGCGTGTGTTGGAAGCCTTTGCATACCTCTTCTCCCACCTTAAGCCTAAGAGAATTTCAGCTCAACATACAGAAATGTCGAAGGAAGGCCTTCATACTTAATCTCGCTCATTTTTTAAAACTTCTATTCCATTTTCTCTGTAAGAAGTTTCTTTTGGCAATCCTTGTCCACTTGTACCTTCATCTTGCGTGCAAATTTACTTAACTGTGTGTAAATCCTTAAAAATAAGGTTTTGTCATTCCCTAGAAATTGTTCCACACCATCATGGTGTATATCTGCAGAGGCTGTGTTTCACTGTTTGGAGAGCTGTATGGGAGGGGTCAATCTTCCAGTGACCAAAGGTAACCAAAACAAAAGAGCTGGCTGACATCAGGAAAGGTGAAGAGCCCGATCCCCAAAACTAGAAAAGCTTTATATGAAAAACAGTTTTAATTTTGCTATGTCTTGACTTGACAGTAGTTTGGTGCTCACTGTAGGTCTTACTGATGATATTGTCAGCGATATTCTATATTGTCAAATACAGAATAATAAAAAAACTATTGTCAACATTAATTGAAAAGATACAATTTAGTCTTATGTGTATTGGCCTTTCTATGGTCATGCTAGAGATCGAAATTCTGTAGGGTTTCAGTGCCACTCAGTGCTACATGATCTGATGTGAGACTAAACAGATGCAAATTTCCAGCTACGTCTAGTTCTTGCCAGAAGAGGTTAGGCAGGCCTCACCTCCAACCTGCAAAGGTAGTTAAGGCAGTTCAGAAGCCTCGCTGGCCCAAAACAAAAGCATCTCTGAGCTTGAGTTCAGGTCATGCGGCCTGTTCATGAACTGCATATCCATCCTTCAGTCACAAAATTGACCTTTTTTTCTGCATATTTCTGCCATGTAATCTCAATTCCTGAATCTTCATCCAAGTGTTTTTTGTTGAAAGGTTTGTGTGTAATAGAAAATAATATCTTCCAAATAGGAGCAGAAATCCTTAATTTTTTCATGGATTTTTATACAGGTATTTTAAAATACATCCACTATGGTACATATTGTAGAGGTTATTCAACTTCAAAAGACAAAGTGGAAAACAAAATACTAAAGTCTAATTTTTTCAGAAAAGTTGAAAATTAAAAAGTACCAGAGCTCTCAAGATTAATGATCCTTTATGGCACTGCTCCATAAGAAAGACATCAAATAATTACCAATGAAATCTAAGAATAAAGTAAATTTGATGTAACAGAAATCAAGAAGATATGAAAATTATAACTTTGAAGATCTTTATAGTTAGTAATTTATTAAATAGCCATTTTGCAGCATGCTAATAAATTTTCTATATTCTGAGTACATTTTTACTTCCTTTTGAAATCCTGCCTGTTGTTATTAAATCATTGCTGCTATTCAAACCTCTCCAGGATCTTGTTATTCTTAGAAGTTCTAGCTAGCTTACTGATACTATTACCTCCTTCAGCTCTTCTTTTGGTTTGTTGAGGTTTGTTTTATTTCATTTTATTTTATTTTTTTGTTCAGACGATTTGCTTGCAATAGTTTACTCTTTTCTGTTTTAAATTTGGAGAGACCAATAAAGTCTATAGATATATTTATGCTCGAGGTCTGCCTTGTGGTTGTTTTGTTCAACTTGGAAATTCGAATGTATCCATTAGCTTTATCCATGTACTAATACGATTTGAGCAAGATAGATAGATAAATACATCGATATAGATATAGGCATATAAACAGTTTCCTAGTTTGGAGAGAATAAGCAAATTTGTACTGAGAAACAATGATTTCACTTGATTGTAGAGTTTTAGTTCTATAACCAAAACAGTAAGTTAGTAAAATCGTCAAAATAGTCTTTGGACTTAATATGGCTTTTATGAATTTTAGAATAGTACTGTCAATCAAGTCCCTAAAAACACCCATTGGTAAATAAAAATTGGAAAATATAATTCACAGGCTAACATTGATTAATCTTTTCCACTTTTTAAAGTTTTCGTTCTCTTTGAGAGTTCATTGAGAATGTCTAAACAGAAAACTGTCCCGAAACAGAGATAGCAAAACCAATATACTGATTGCTTTTTCAATGCACCCAGAGATAGCAGAAAGACCTCTTAAAGGATGCATAGCAATTTCTGCCAGAGGATTCCAAAGTAGAGAACAAATGCCTCTGAATTACCACTTGCCCTAGAAAGTTTGTCTTTGACACTCTACCATTGTGTTATTAATCTTTCCAACTGACTTCCTTCTTGTTGCAGACATACATTACTTTTCTTACTTGTTTTCTTATCTACTTACTTTTTTTTTTCCTGTCACCGATCTCATTTTCTTTTTATATTAATGGGGAGAAATTTTATCTACGGTTCTTAGACAGCACTCCTTCATTTTTGCACACCTTATTCTTTTATCTTAATTAGCTGTGGTTTAGTTTTTGGGTTTACCAATTCTTCCTTCATGTTCATGTATATCTACAGGTACATGAAGTCATAAAATGGCATTAAGAATTCCCTGCTTTTGTTTGTTCAATCCTCTTTTTCGAGACTAGGCTTCTTCTGTTATCATAAAAACATGGTGATGATTAAAAAACTTCACATATTGTAACCCCCTGTGCGAATACCTCTTGTTTTTCGTGTGGCTCCG
>VZTA01018821.1:1935-51872 GCA_013398855.1 Mohoua ochrocephala
AGAAAATTTTAAATTAAATAAAATAAAAAAAAAAAAAAGAAACTAACACAAAAACTACTGTACACAAAAAATTATTGTAGAAACTTCTTGAGGATTTAGTCTGGTGCAAGTCACAAAATTATGAATGTCAAATGGCTTTGTGACTGTTTCACATATGTTCCCTATAATGATATACTCATTAATCCCCCTCGTTTTGCTGTCACTCCAAAATTACTTTCACATCTGTTTTTGACAAATGGAACTGTGCTTTTACATTAGGCAGATGAAACTAGAGTCAGATCCAAGAAAAAAAATTGAAGCACGTCATAGGTTTCTCATATAGCTGATGGATTTGGTATTTACTAACTGGATACAATTGGCAGAAGACTGCATAGCAGGTAAATGTGAAATCATACTTAGATAGACTAAATTTTCATACAAAGTTTCTTTTTGAAAGGTTATTTCTTCTCAAATACATGGTTAAGGACAGAAGCTTATATAGACTGATAGAGCTAACTTTTCTCTCTGGAAATCCAGCGTTTTATTGGATGAAATGTTTTGGATTAAGTGGGAAAATCCTTCAGTTCCCAGACTCAGTCACTAAAAACACTGTAATGACTTCAATTACTTCAACTAGGCAAGTGGTTGACTCTGTTTTGTACTTCTTTTGCTTTGATTTTTTGATTTGCCAAATTGATTTTGAAATGAACTAAATGTTACATGTCCTTCTGGATGCATTGTTTAAATAGGAAAAAGTCATAAATAAGAACTTAATTAAATATGATTAAATAGGAAATTTGTGTGGGATAGCCTTAAAGCTGTTCCTCAAGAGCAGCCCCATGCAGACATGGTCTTATAAGAAACAATTTAAGGGACAGGTTACAGTGGTATATCTGAACAGGTGTTAGTCCAGTCCTAACAGTACTCACCCTTAGAGTGTAAATGAGCTAGAAAAAAACTTCACTTAAAGAAAGTTTTAAGTTGTTACAAAGGCACATGCAGACTCATACACACATAATCTCTCTCAACATCCTCACCTTTCCTTCAGTGTAAGCTCATCTTTTCATGCCCTTTTGGGTCTTAGGGTCAAATCAATATTTGCTAAGAAGGAAGTGGGGAGTATGAGTTTGAAAGGGTCATCAGCACCCCAGCTCCATCATAAGGGTAATTGTAAGTTTAACAGGGGTGTTCATTCCTCCTCATTCTAAGGTTTTATTTTATGTATTTTCTGAACTTTTTAAGTTTTCTTTCATTCTTCACTGGTCTTCATTTCCATATAACATCCATATTTATAACCCCTAAAACCAGTTTTCTTTTCTCCTCGTGTTTTATCCCTTTAATTACTAATAATTGATCATTGGTGAGTTGCTCACAGACATGTAGCCTCTGTCATCATTGCACCTACGCACTTTCAAGGCGTTTCTTATAATGCTGTCAGTTGTCTATACTGAGGTTTTTTTTCTAGGCTCACAATTTATTCTATACGCACTCATTTGAGTTTGGCATTTACTAGTTACAGACATCTATCAAAATTACTAGAAGAATAGGTCATAATATTGTACAGAAGTAAGCTAAGTACAAAACAAATCAAGTAATAATCACTTGGATATTTGGAAGACTTGGATATTGGAGAACTGCTGTTACAGCTAAGTCAGATAAATAAAGCTCCAGAGAAGTCAGGACAAATGTAGATGCAGGGGTTCTGCAACATCAGAAAACCTCTGTTCTGAGGCCTTGGAGATTTTGTACAAAGCAGTTGGTTTTATAGTAGCAATGGCAGTACCATATTTGCTCAGCTACAGGGCTACACAAATAGATATTAAGTCTGTTAATGCATAAAATTCATATTTCATACTTAGGAAGGAAAGGGTAGAATGTGGTAGGTTTTCTTTGTCTTTCTAAGAATTACTTGTATGCTTTAACCAATACATATTTAATGTTCATTTACAGAAATATTATCCAGTGCATGCAAACTGCAGTTCCTAACAAATGCAAAAACATTTTGCTTATAGAATCACACTATCAGTTGTTGATCTAGTTAAGCCTTACATTTTCCATGGACAAAAAAATAAAGGAGAAATGCACAACTGCAAAATAAGAACAGAAACTGCTATGACTGCCTATAGCTCTTTATTTTTTGTTTTATTCTGGGCAGGTGTATGTGCTGAGAGGAAAATTAATTTAGGTAAGCGCTTTATCTCCTAATTACTGTTTAATAAGGATGCAGAATCACCCAGATGGAAATACATTTTTGTCTTTCTTTTGTGACAGAAAGGACATCAGAGAATGTCTTCAGGACAAATGTAAAATGCACAAATGGTGTTTCTAAGTGTCTGCTAAAGGTGCAGATTATGCTCTTCTTTCATTTTTCTCCCCAAACTTCCCGTGTAGTTAACACCGAGTAACTTCTCACACTGTGAATACGATTTGTTTGATATCTACATGCGCAAGAAGAGCAGGTGCATGGCCCAGGGGTCTGGAACCCAGATTCCTACAGGTTCGTCATTGCAAAACTTAGCATTATGTCACCTACATCCTCTTGGCTCTTTTCCCAAATTCCTCACAGTGCATGGAAAGCCGAGGCAGGTAAAAGACTGTCTTTATAGTTTCATTCAGAGAGAGAAATGTAATCTTTAGCTTATTTTTATTACCCCTGAGCTGGCCTTAATCTTTAAGCTGTGAGACCTGCAGAACTATCTTTCTTCTAATTTAATCTATGTTCTTCATCAGTAGGTTTGCTACAGTTAATAAGACTGTAATTGTGTAGGAGAGTCGATCAGGTTTGTAGTGGATGGCATCACTCAGGCTGACATCACTAAGAATCCACGACAGAATTGCAAATTTAAATTCAGATTTTGATTTCAGATAATATTTCCCATTGTATTTGTTGGCAAAAATCCCAACAAACAAACACACTGGTGGATCCACTCTGTAATTTAACAGAAACAAAGAGACATACTAGGAAATAGAATGTTAAATATACTTGAAACCATGAGAAAAAACCCCTCTTATCAATGCGAAAAGATTTTTTCTTTGTGATTCATGAGTCTTTTTAATATTATCTATTATAAGGAAATATTTGCTTAAATGATCTGTGAAACATTTTCATGAAATTTTATGAGATAATTCTTTATAAGACTGAGGTTAAAAAAAACATGTACTACACATAGAAGGCCTGAAGAAACACCAAATTCAAATATATATGCAAACCTACATATTAATTTCATTCATATTTTCCTGTGTGGCCTGATCCAAAGTCAACTGAAATTTGGATTTGCTTTCCATTTACTTCAGTGAGCCTCAAAGTGTAGTTCTTACTTTGTAACTTCATTGTGTTTAGGCCCAAATGCATGAAATTATGCATTACTTGAGTGTTTCCAAACTGAAGTCCAAGGTTTTATACCAGCTACTCTGCAGTCCATAATGTGAAAATCTGAGATTTGTATTAATGCTGATGCAAATCAGAAATTATATTTCCTATGGAAGTATGATCTATGGCTTTCTCTCCATCCTATTTCACATTGTGTAAAATTGTCTTGGCTAAAGTTTTTTTACTGGAAGTAGAGGAGGAAAGTATCAGCATTATCTCTAAAAAAATTCCACACTTCATTTAAAGATTCTTGTCTTCTATCCAAATATACATTCAGATTAAAGAATGTGTTCTATAAAAATAGCTTTTTATTTATAATTCAAATATTCCCAGACAATTCTGTGCTATTTATTCATAAAGAAAAAAAAAATTGTTTGTGGTGGAAAAGAGATAAGAATCATCTGGATTTGGTTTATAATGGTGGGATAGTAAGTCATACTAGCTATAAGAATGCTTTTAATTTAGCTAAATCTAAACTGTTTATCCTTCCACTAGATGTATTGAATTACTGCATAATCATTTCAATGTTTCAACTTTTTATAAGTCAAATACAGTAGTAAAAGGCTAACAGTATTGTTTCAGTGCTTTAAACTTAGAGCATTTCTAAAAATATAAATTCCGTCCTTAAGTCAAGCTTCTATTCAATATTTTACCATTCTTTGTGAGAAAATAATCAAATGCCATCCTATTTAATAAAAAAGGTAACAGAGTAAAGTGACCTTTAAGTTACAAGATGCTTGCTAGTAAAAGGAGAATCAAGATTTCTAAAACCCATTTATGGTTTATGGTTTAAACAGGCTGCCTCACAAGAACAGAAAGGAAACAGAGAATCAACAACCAAGCCCTGTTTTCATGAAAAACTTACTTTATTAAAATAAAAATGCCTAGATGAAAGATTTTTAGGAATAGCAATGCATGCCATACCAAGGAGTGGTACATACACTAGGGAGTGTCAGACTGAATCCCAACTCATTCCTTTTTCAGTCTTCATGAGTCTCACAACGGTAAAACACTGGAAGACAGGAAAATAAGTAGGAAGTATTCATCCTTACTTTTTTTCCCTAGGTATCTTTATAGGCCACATGTGCAGCTGATGGTTATGACTCACATAAGAAGTGCTGCCCATTCCAACATCTGTTCTGTAAAACCTTCAGAAAGAGTAGTCAGAATGGTCCCGTGATGTAGGCACAACAATGATGGTCAGTTGTGGAGTCATGGAGGTGTCAGTCCTTGCCATGGTGGTCTCTGCTTTTTCCTTCAGTGGGCAAGGGCTCAGGAACGGCTTTAACAGAAGGAACAACTGTATTTTCTTCTGCTGAAGCCAGCAGTTCTTCCCTGTAGGGCAGGAAATGGGTGAGTTGACCCATTTTTTTCTGGCTACTCATCCTGTAGGTTTTCCCCTTATAAATTAGCATAAACCATCTATAAAGGAATCTGGAGAGAAAAAAAATTGTTGTGGGAGTCAACACTTGGATAAAATGGTGGAGGGGAAGGTGTTAGCAGGTGAAAAATTTAAAAATGAGGAATAACAGGTAGACACTGATCAAAGAGCCCTTGGTGGCCCAAATGGTGTTCTACCTAGAGATGGGGCCAAAAAAAAAAAGCAAATCTCACAGTTAGCAGGATCCCTTTCTTTAATCTCTTCTTCCTGATGGAACACGGTGGTTGTATAGGACTAGGACAAGGTTGGTGAAAAATTAATTGAAACAATATTGATTAAAACTGCAGAGTGTCTTCCCACTTTTCTATGAGAATACAAAACGAAATATGATTTTTCTGAAATGGGAAACACTCAAATCAGGTGAGTCAGAGAAATTTGAAAACAAACCTTTTGTTGCACAAGTAGGGGTTCATCAATTATCAATTAATTTCTTGATTGTAACACAATATGGTCTCCTTTTGGAAGCCTTCCCATTTTCAAGCTTTATTCCCTGTTTGTCATTACAACGGAGTCTTGTTATCTTTATCTAGATTACAGGCTCCCTACTTCTATGCCTCGTGTACCTGCCCCACTTAGCACTCCAGGATATGCTACCAACAGAGACTTCCTCAGTTAGTCCAAAAAAAGAGAACAATCTCTTATTTTGCAGTACTTAGTCACAACTCAGAGGCAAGATAAGCAGATGGTTTTCACTTCTGGTTCACAAACTTATTACAAAAAATAAAAGGTGATAGTCATTGCACATGTAGTAAACAGTACAAAAACAAATGGGTATTATACCATCTATTGCTCTGGACAAGTCTGCAGTGAAAACAAAGAAGAATTACCCTGCAGAGGACTGCAAAACCCCACAACATATGCTTTATATGGCATAGAAATGGATGTGAGTCATCTTAAGAGAACTTCTAAGGGAAAGTGCAGTATGATACAGCGGGGTTTTGCAGCCTAAGACAAGAAAAGTTACTAAGTAGGACAAATCAAGCATACACAATCTCGAAATTTTTTGCTGCAAGCAGTACTCTCTAGATGAGCATCTATTTCCTCCTCAGATAAAACAGATCTTGAACTGTTCAAAATAATATTAGACTATACTGATTTTTTGGAAGAGATGTAAAGAAAGAAGGACATCCACTGCAAATTCTTAGAGTCTGACAGAGACACTAATGAGTTGATTTACTACAGAAAATTGTTATCTAGTCTTGTTGGCCTTGCTCATTCCTTAGTTTAACAACATTATAGAATCACAGAATCTGAGAATGGTTTGAGTTGGAAGGGACTCCAAAGATCACACAGTTCCAGCCCCTCTGCCGTGGGCAGGGACACCTTTCATAAGAGCAAGTATAGTATTGTCCTCTTCAGGAAGAGTCATTATTTAATGTGAAAAATGTGACAGTTCCTTTTCCCATAAGAGTTAATATTATCCTCTTCACAATATGTCACCAAACTAAATTCAGAAATTTTTTCACCCAACCAAATTATTTCTCAAAACATGATGGTTCCTCAGAAGTAAAAATAAATATTTTATCATGGATAATAAATCTAATCTTACAGTTAGAAAAGTGAAATTATTGGCCAGTATGAAACCATATGTAAAGCCTTGTTTCTTTAAGGGATAATCTAGGAATTTCTTGAGTATATGTGAAGTTTCATTTTTTTAAACTTTGGAACCAACATTGACTCGTCAAAATTAAATCACTTAAGACAAACTTCTCTACATGCAAAAGGTTCTGGTTGTCCTTTATGACTTTCAGCATTCACAGTACAGAAGACTAAAAGAAGCATTTTATTCTTGGGAATCTAATTAATCCTATCTTTATAAATAAATCTTCCTTCCTTTCTCAGCTCCACATCTTTTTCTCCAGGGGGTTCTGTGTCACTTTTGTTCCAAGATTTAAGTTTACAGCTTCAGCAGTAAACTTAAAGTTTCCCCTCTGATCCAGGAAATCTCACAGAAGTTCCCCTCCCAGTCTCACAGAAGCTCTAGCAGCTCTTTTTCTCAGAGCTTTCATTCCATTTTAATCACAGAATTCTGAGAGTTAGAAGGGAGCTCTTGAGCTCATCTAGGCCAACCCCCCTACTAAAACAGATTCACCTAGAGCAAGTTGTACAGGACTGCATCTAGGAGGGTTTTGAATATTTCCAGAGAAGGAGACTCTGCAACCTCTCTAGGCAGCCAGTTCCAGTGCTTTTTCATCCTCATAGTGCAGTTTTTCATCTTATTCACAGGGATCTTCCTCTGTTTCATTTTGTGCCCATTACCCTTTGTCCTGTCACTTGGCACTACTGAAAAGAGCCTGTCCTGGTCCTCTTAACACACTCCCTCAAAATATTTGTGGACATTGATAAGATCCCCTCTTAACTGTCTCTTTTCTTGGCTAAACAGGCCCAGGTTCCTCAGCCTTCCACCAAAAGAGAGATGATTCCATTCCCTAATCATCTTTTTAGCCATCTACAAGACCTCCAGTACTTCCCCGTCTTAAGCTGTGCCTATATTAGCAACTAAAATGAGCCAAGGACCACTTACTGATCCTGAGGCAAATTACAGGCACAGTTAATGCCAAGACTGCTAAACTCTTATCTCCCCTCACCCTATGCCCCTGAAAACATATATATATATATATATATATATACACACACACACACACACACAAAAAAACTGGCACTGTCCTTGGTCCATGCTGTCATCTAACAATGAAAGAGCAGTTGTCCAAAATCACACCTGGAAGCATCCTGACAATTAAGTCTGACTGAATTACGGCAAGACTATGTTTGTGTTCGTAACTTAGCTGAGTTTTCACCTTGCTCTCTTGACTTTTCTATTGCAGACATGCACAGTGACTTCAGGCTAGTCTTTCTTGTTCCTACTATCCTGGAGAGTATCAGCGCAAAAGTTACATTTCCTTCATCTTTCAAGCTATATGCTGTATCACATTCTGAAAAAAAAAATACCTGGTTGCTACTTGCTGCTGGTTTCATAGCATAGCTCACCAATTTTGCATCAGTAAAGCAGTGAGGAAGAATTTCTTTTCTCTGTGGGTGACCATGCACTGGAACAGATTGCCCAGAGAGGCTGTGGGGTCTCCCTCACTGGATAGATATATTCAAGAAATGTCTGGACACAATCCTGTGCAATGTGCTCCAGGATGACCCTGGCTGAGCACGAAGGTTAGAGCCAGACTCTGAAAGAATGTTATCTTTACTTTGGCAACAGACATTGTATTAAATGTAATGGTGTGTTCAGTGGAGTGCTATCAAGCTTACCAATTTGTAAGACTCAAAAGATAGGAAATATCCATTACTCCTCAATAACGTAATTAAAAATAAGGAGAAGAAAGAGCCAGTATGTAGCACTGCATGTGGTTTCAGAAGGGAAATTGAAGAGCTCTTATTGAAATGAGTTCCCGTACCCTTTGTCAGTGTGAACACAGAATGAAATGAACAGTTTGACCTGTAATTTGACACGATGTTTGAAAACAAAGTTTGAGGTTTTTGTATGGAGACTTTGAAAGGTATGTGCATACCATTTAATATCTGTCATGCACTTTAAGTATCAGCAAGTTTCTGATACTTGAAAAGAGCTACAGCCATTAAGTTAACAGAACTAACTTCTACTTAAAAAATATGCTTCAAGAAATTATTTCTAGCAATTCAAATAATGCAGAAGAAAATTTGAAAATAAATTGTAAATTAAATAACTGAAAACAGTATCTGTAATCAACTGGGGAAAACCAAAAGCACCTCAAGTAACCACAAACCATTTAAGTTTCTCAGTATGTCTAAGGAGTCATCTTACCAGTGGAGTTGATAACACTTAAAAAAACTCTTTGAAACACTTTTTAAAATGTTAACCTGTACAACCAGGCAAGCATGAAATAGAACTCTTGGACTTTGAACTAGCACTGCACCATGACTTGCTGTTCTTTCAACATCATTCCATTGTCACATGAAAAGACCGAAAAGTCTGAAAGATCAGCACTCTTTTTTGCCAAGTAACAGGCACAACTATATTAAGTGTAAGTGGAAATGATGCTTAAAAAAATCCCATCTTCATATTTTTTCTGCTATCTGCAGCCATAGAGGGGTTATTATTTAGATTCTTACTTTTTATGAGTATTATTTTTTATTGTTCCATTATGAAAAAGTCATTGAGGTCTCCTTGAAAGAAGAAACAATTCTTATGAAGCTTAGAAACAGGGCTGATATGCTAACTAGATGTTTATAATGCTGGCATGATTTGAGCAATATGTCATTTCAATTATCTCTTCAAAATTGTTTCCCAGTTATTATTTAAGACCTCAAGAGCAGCTGTAACAGAATGTTTCTGAACTGATTTTCTGCGGTGAGGTAGGTGCTCAGATAGCAAAACACAAGTTTTGAATTAAAAGCAGTGAACCAGTAAATAACAAATTAATAGGGTTAAACTGAGTTAGAGTTGAGTTTAATTTATGAACTGAAGAGAAATATTGATAAAGGGAAGCAAATAGGGAATATGTTCCAGTATTCCAGGGCAGAACCAACTATGTTTTGTTTTACCATTTGCAACACTTGGTGCACTTTAGCAATGTTGCTATTAATTACGGTACTGGTAAAATGTATTTGCAAGATTACAACCCAATAAATTTCTATCTCCAAGCTACCTAATCTTCCAATAAAAGTCAAGTAATTAAGGTGTTTTACTGGAGCTAGAAGTCCTTCCTCTTCTTTACTAGGTGTGAAGAAGATAGAGATGGCAAGGACATTCCAGCAATTTAAAGAGAAAAAAAAAATTCTATTTTCATTCTTTCCCTCTCTTTATTTTTTTAAAGTTGCTATCTTTGTGCTTAAATTATCTCTTTTTCCATTTATTTTCAATAATAGGTGAAATAATAATATTTCACTTACAATCGTTGGAACTACACTTGTCAATATTTGACTTTGAGAAGAAAAAACTGCTCCTTTAAATAAAGGAAGAAGAAGAAAGTCAAGCTGAAAAAAAGTCTTAATGCATCAAATGTAATGAAAACATAAGCATATAAATGATACAGAATTTTTGAATACTGTTCATACATTGAACTGATTGAATCAAAATCAACTGATTAAGATTACTTCTGAACAAGGAACAAGGTCCATGTTGTATATATTCCCAATCTGAAATTACACAATTTATTTCTGATCTACGGCATTTGTTTTTGGGTTTTTTTCTGTCCCATAGACCCTTCAGTATACGTTACTCCCCATGATTATAATTAAAAACCAACATTATGAATAAAATAAATCAAAAAAATCTTTCACTTATTGTTCTTGTGCCATTATATATTATCAAAATTTATTCCATTTTCAGTTTATCAATTTTCTGGTTTTATTGCTCCAGGCCTCTCTCTATTTCCTATGATTTGTATTTCTTTCAATTCAATTCTTTGTTAGCTGCCAGTAATAGCACAATCTTATTTAATTTATTTCTTCCCATTCTGACTTTTTCATTTCTCATATGCCAAAAAAAATCTTATTCTCATCATTATAGTCTATTTCAACTATTCTTTACATTGTTTTGACATGGTGTACTCTTTCTATTTATATAACCATAGACACGTACATATGTACACATAGATACACATAAACTGACGCACACTGATTTGCCAAAATTAACATAGCAAAATGAAGTAACTGTGAATGCACCATAAAATTAAAATGATGAGCAAACTTCAGTGAGATACACTTTCAATATTTTTTGGTATATTTTATTTGCAATTTGTGTTTTTAGGGGATGATAAAGTCTTTAAGATACCAAGCTATTTCTTTTTAACTACCTTGTACATTTATGCATTGAGCTGTATTTGACATTCTCTGATAATGAAGCAAGCAAGACAAACAAACAAGCAAAACCCCAAAGAGGGACCCTGTCACTCAATTTTAGTTAATTCCTCTCCTATTCCTTTTCTCCACTCTATTAGCATGATGTTCAGTGCTTTAGACTGTTATGATGCTGCAGTCAGCACAGCAGAGAAGGACATCTGAGCCAACAGCAATTGTTTTCTATAAGGTAAATTCTGGATGAGTAAAAGAGAATGCATCTTGTTTAATACATTTTAATTTATAATCACAATTAAAAAAATAATATTTTCAGCAAAAAGGCAAGATATTCTGTCAAATGGTCTGTTATTAGAGAATATAAAGTAGCTTCAAGTACAGACTAAAGCAATGGAAAAATTACTGCCAATTTTTTCAATTTTTACCTTTTTTTTATTTTACTCCTCACTTCTTCATAGGTATTATAATAATTAGCAACTTTACATAAATCAGTGATAGATATGTAATAGCCAGATGCATATGCTAAGAGAAGTATTTACTAGAAAATGCCATTTTTCTACAAAATCTCCGTACATTTCATTCTGATCCTTTTAATAAACAAGTTCAGATCGGTCAGTGGCAGTAATAATGAAACTTGAAATGTAGGCTTATAAATATTCTAATTCCAATTTATCTTCTTATGACATCTTAGTCCTACACTAGACAGCTCTTTAGAAATAGGCAGACCTCTGTTTCCCCTCAGAAAGTAAGAAAAGAAAAACACTAAGTATGGCTGGGGAAATAGCCTAAGCAAGATATTTTAATTTTATTGGTATTGTAAGGAGCTGCAGTCTCCTGAAACCTTGCTTAAAGATTAGCATGACATGGCAGGTGTGATCTTTCATTTACATTTCTTTTTTCATTTTACAATGTTCCTAATTACATGTCAGATTACAAGCAGGTAGCAGTTTTTTCTTGTGAACTTCCAGTGTTGAAATAATTGCATAAAATAGTTTTTGTTATCCTGTGCAAAACCCCAGGATTCTCTCGGATTATGGGCTGGTTCTTGAAATAGCTACTCAGTCTATAAGAAACCGTCAGCACAGAAAACTCTGATTTAAGAATAAGAAGTAACATCATTCACTACCAAAGGCAGATGTCCAGAAAATCTCATGAGCTATTTGAGTCAGCAAAACCATGCTGGCACAAAGGATGATAAGAATGTGATCTGAGATACAGCATTTTCAGTGACCCGATACCCTAAGTTTCAGTGTAATCACCCAGCCACCAGTTCTTTCACTCTGTTTCTGATTTCTTAATTTTGGAGGAGGTCCAAGAAGAAATATTCCTACTGTTGGAACTGTTTCTCATTTCATAGGAAGAACAGGACAAGACAGTAATTGCCCTTCATCTGACAAGCAATTTTTGTTAATTTACAAGTAATGCTCTTTTTTTTTCCCCTTCAGTTTCGTAGAATTAAAGATTAGTTATACAGTTTCAGAGCTCCAGCAAGATAAGTTTCCTAAGTAGCAAAAAAGAGAGAAAAATCAGTGTCTGTTATTCCTAATGTCTTGTTTCACTTATTTTCATGCACACAGTAATTAACAATATAACAACCTGTATAGTCTAATTAAAGGTATGAATCATATTTTTTTTTATAAATATGTAATAAGAACTTTGAAAATTAATTAATATATGAATGGCTGTAGAGTTATTTGATTTTGTTTGCTGTAATGACTCTCAACTTTCCTGTCAGCTGCACTTTGCTAAATATTACTACTATTGCGATTGAAATGATATTACCAAACTCCCCTCTGGAATACAGACTTGTTTTCTGCTTTCAGTGACTTACTCTGTTCAAACTAGATAAGCAACTTTCAATCTTCTTTGAAAATGTATTTTTAGGTGTTCTCTTATGGAAAAAAAAAAAAGAAATAGAAAAAGTAGGACAAGCCAAAACAATATTAAATGACTGTGTACACGCTTCAGTGTCATCATTTATATGTAAGTTTTGTATATTTTATTCATGAGACCTCTATTTCCTTCTCCATTACATGTTAATTCTGCTTCACTCTGTTTGACAGCCAAGACAAGCTGTTTCAGATTCAGGGCAATTTGTAAGTCAGAGGAAAATCTAAGAAACAAACTCTGGAAAAAATATAGTTTTACTTTTACAGTTTTGTCAGTGTCAGTTTAAATGGGCAGACTTTGAGGTGTTGACGTGAATTAGCATTCTGCAGACTTGGGGAAAGTTCCACACTGAGCCAGAGATTGAAAAGCTCATCAGGTTAAAACATCACGTTTTGAGCTACAGCAGTGTTAAACTGATGAAGGCATTTCAAATAAAATCAAGCTTTGCATAGTGCTTCCTGTAATTTCTTTCTAATAGACACTGTTGGGGAATTAAAAAGAATAGGCATAGGAAATTAGGGTGAATATGGCAGAACCCAATGGAACAAGAAAAAAAGGAGATTTTAGAAAACTGAGAACAAAAGTAAAATTAAAAGAAATAAACTATATTTAAAAGCTCAGAGATCTGAAAATCCAAGGGAAGAATTTTACTACATTTCAGTGTGAAGTAAACTGTGGATAAATCTTTCCTTCGTGGGATGAAAAAGAAAATAACTTCACTAATAAAGAGCTTTGATATGAACAATAAATGCATGACAATATGAATATGTGATCTACTTCTTTTGCGAATTTTCCCTTGATTCTACAAAAAATGTTTCACTAGTGCAAAATTTTATACATACAAGGCCTTGAATATTGCAACCTCCTCACTTCACTGATTTCCTTCATGTCTTCTGGTAATGTGCTTTTTACTTTTAAAGGCATGTTTATACCAAGTCATTCTTATCTCTTCAGATCTTTGCTTCACATATGGCATATCACATTTCTTAGGCTTTCTTATGCATGGAGCTACCTGCCAGATGTTCCAGGGAACCTTTTCATTGTCTCTATTGATGTATTCTGTGCATTCATTTCAACAGACAGCTGATGTCTGGGAGTGTATATTATATGCAAGAATCATTAAACATATCTTCTTACAGATTCAAAAGGACATTTGAGTATTTGATGAACTAATAAAGAAATGTAAGCAATAAATACACTTAGAAATTCTCATTGGTAAGCTATACCACTTAAGTAAACTACACAAGAAATTCTTTTCTTATTCAACAAAGTTTGTCCTTCTTGTGCTACCCCTTGAACTACAGGTTGAAATAAAAGATGACTGCTGATGTTGCTCATTTTCATGTTGTTTAGCATATTCTAATATCATGGGAATATTGGAGGAGCGTGGACAATCTTTTGGCAAACATATATTTAGGTTAGGAAAATTTTTCTCGTAGTTAATAGTCGGTACACAGACTGTAGCCTGTGAAGTACTCCATGCCTCAGAAGGTGGATATGCCCCTAAGGAAGCTGCAACCCATGGAGAGCCCACGCTGGAGCAGGCTGGAGCTGTATCTTGCAGAGAGGAGCCCACACGGGAGCACGTGTTCCATCAGGACCTGTGAACCTGTGGGGGACCCACACTGAAGCAGTGTGTTCCTAAAGGACTGCAGCCCACAGAAAGGGCCAGTGCTGGATCACTTTGTGAAGAGCTGTTGCCCATGGGAAGAAACCACATTGGTGAACTACTTGCAGGACTGTCTTCACAGGTGGCTCACCATGCTGGAGCAGAGGAGCATGAGGAGGAAAGAACATCTGAGAGAACTGGTTATTAGCTGGCCACAGCCCCCACTCCCCTTCCCTGTGTGCTGCTCAGGAAGAGGAGGCAGAGAAATTTTGAGCCAGTCTGATCATGGGAAAAACAGACGGGTAGGGGAATGGTGTTATTTGTTTTAACTTTTGTTGTTGCTTCTCATCATCCTACTCTATTTTTAATGGGGAAAAAAAAAATTAATTTTACCCAAGTGGTCTCTTTTTTCTATGAAGGTATCTTATGAGTAATCTTGTCTTTACCTCAACTCACAAGTTTTTCCATCTAATTTTCTCCTCCTATCCTGTTGAGGAGGGGGAATGAGAGAGCGGCAAGATAAGGGCTTGGCAGCCAGCCAAGGTCAAACTCACCACAAGGGATTACACCTTTCATACCGATTTTTCTGGCCTTAGTCTTTAAAAGAGTTTTAATTTCTCAGGAAAAAAAGCTATTTCTTTATATACTGAAGCTCACATGCCCCATTTCAGGCTCGTTTTTCAACATTAATAGCAGCACAAAATATACTGAGTAGACTTGTACAAAATAGGGCCAATTACATATCCTATTTATGAGTAATTCTATATTTTTAATTTCACAGCCTTTTGAGTTGCAACTGACACAGGAAAAAGAGATCAGCTAAAGAGCTTCTGTAAAGGAAACCTTGCATTGCCAGTGCAATATTACTATCGTGGTATGAAGGCAATGAGGGTGTTGCCGAAATAAAATGTATGTCAGTTTGACACCATACACTGCAAACAGGCAAAGAATACTTTACTTTTTTTGGTCATGGGGGTACAAGAGAACCGCCAGGCCTAAAAGAGTGATATTCTGTTTCAGTGCACTCCTGAAATATCATGGAACAATCTCCTACTCAGACTTACTTCCACCTCCAGAGAGTAACACCTATTGTGTTCTGCTACAGAGGAACATAACACTGATAGTGAAAAAATAACTAGTGATAAACAGCTTATGTCTTATTTAATCAGGTTTTAAAAGAAAATATACTGAAAGGACATGTATTCTATATAGAGGTAATTATTTACTGAATAATGTGTGGATTAAATAAGGCTACTCCAGAAAATAAGTAAACAAAATCCTTATTTGAAGGGTATTGTAGTTTGTATTCATTTTGCAATAACTTAAACCCAAGGAACTGACAAAACGAAGATAATTTTTAGAGTACTTTTATACCCACACACCACATGTTCCCTGACAGATTGAATAATTTTCAACAGCAACTTCAGTCTGCTTCTCTCAGATAAGGAAACACTGCATGTATATTCAGTCTCTTCCACTGTGTAAAACATTTCCTTAGTTATGCTCCCATGCTTCCTCTCCAGTCCCAAAGGCATATTACATTGTTTCCTTAAGCTATGCATATATAATAACAATGAAGACAAATTCTTAATTGTATAGACATAGATTTAAAAACTACATTTGTGTTTTGTGGGTTTGCTCGGTTGTAGGTTTGTTTTGTTTTGTTTGTTGGGTTTTTCTCCAATTGGAGTTGGGTAGAGTTCGTAGTACTGCAAAAGCTGCAAAATTAGAATTTGAATAGTTATATATTTTTATTTGTATAACTAGTTAACCCTGTAAGCCTAAAATTGACCAATTTAGGTAATTAAAAATAGGTCTCTAATATAAGCACTGACAGAACCTTGGCTACAGCATTTTTATAATCACAGCATCATCTTGCGTACTACCTGTCTTTGCCATACGTAATTTGCTTTGGCAGTCAATGAAAAAGAAAATTGTTGGTGGAACTATAAGAACAGTAAAAGAAATATACCAGCTGTAAAGTATACCTTTGCAAAAGAGAGATATTTACAGTTCCCAATTCAGACACTATTTTACTACTTATTGTTTTAAATAATAGTAAAATGAAAATTTATTCTAGTGCACACTGTGTTCCCATAAATAAAACTTTGTGTTTTCTGTTTAGAATAGCAGCTTTTTTTACTGCTAGATAATCAAATTATTTCAAGTAAATTTCAGATGTTTGTGATTAGCAGGTGTTTCTCATATGCTGCAGTCTGGCTTTTTAAAATCTGACGGTGAGTGTGTTGCTGTAAGAAATTCTCCAAATAAAGTCCAATTACTTAAGGCAGCAGAACTGATAGAAAAAGTTATATGAGATAAAGAGTGAAGTGGCATATCACTGCCATGACTTTTGAAATATCATGGCCAATGGCTTGGCAACTAGATCAGCCAGTTCCCTCAGGACTCTGGGGTGCATCTCATCAGGTTCCATAGACTTATGTAAGTTCAGGTTCCTCAGGTGGTCTCAAACCTGATCTCCTGTTACAGCAGGAGAGACTTTACTCCCCCAATTCCTGCCTCACAGTCCATCCACTTGAGAGCTGTGAGGAGAGAAATAACCAGTGGACTGAAATGAGAAAGTTCTTGAGTACTTCAGCCTTCTCTTTATAGGTTTTTATCAGTTTACCATTCTAATTATATTTAATAATTAACAGTAATTAACAATTCATAATTAACAATTATTCTTAATATCAAGTTGTATTAATTTAGTACATACACTTTAGAGCTTGAGTACTTGAAAGCACTATTAATAACACAGAAACTGTTTGTAGGTTCAGAAACAAAAAATTTGCAACTCATACAGAAGTGGTGACAATTAAATTCAGATAAATGAAGTGCTAGTTTGGAGTTATTTTCTTCTTAAGTTATTCATCACATGATGCAGAAGTCTCACCAACACTGAATGAAATACTTTACAGTCAAGGACAGAATTTGTCCCTAATGATACTACGTGATGATTGCATAAATTATTCTGTGGATAGTTAAGCTGACAGCTCTGTTTTGTGCAGATTTCATTAATAAGCAGTAACTTATTTCTATGCTCTTATTCATTTTTTTAATTTACATTTGGTGTCAACCTCACGCATAGTATTGCGCTTGCATTTGTGTAGTGAGCTACACTAACAATGTAACATGGAGTCCAGCTTCATTTCATGCAGTTATTGTTTTCAATTTAGATTAGTAAAAATGTACTGTTCACTTAAACACCATCCAAGCGGGGTCTATAAAGAAAATTGTTGGGAAACCAACTGGAAAATATGCTGTTCACTGAAGTCTTAAATGTTTGTTGTTGCTGGGGTTTTTTTCTAAATGAGAGCCATTAAAATACCAGTTTGAGTAGGACATCACTCATTCCTATTATTTTCTGTGCTTTTTGGCAGGCATCAGAAAGATAACAACCGAAAAAATACTTAAAAGTTTAATGGGTACAACTTCTTAGAGAAAAGGTCTCATTATCTCAAATGAAAACAAATGAAAATGAAATAAAATTTGAGGAGCAGCAGCATATTGGTCATAACAATTTAAAAAATAGGTTTGGGAAATGTGAAAAACACTTATCATTGCTATTATTTCGTTGTACAGAGTTATCAGAGAAATCAGTATAGAATTCAAATGGGGATGCATCTGATTTTTTGCAATATATTTCAACTCCATCTTAAGTAATTTTTTAACTTACATAGTAATATATATGACCAATGCTTCCAAAGGACTGTAGATATTTTCTGCCATCTCCATGCGAAAATGAACAGAATTTTAAAAAGAAAAGTTAAATTTCTTAGTGTTTTTTATCATTAATCACATGCATAAGATAAATTGGAAGTGACAGAGAAACTTGTCACATATAGGTAAAGGCGGAATATTAATTAAGCTCTTCTAGGGGAATGGCTTTACATGTGTTATCAGTCAAGAGTGACAGTTATGATATAATATTTGAAATTCCTGCTATGTTGTCATAAACATGAGGAGGTTAGTTAGCTGTGGATTTAACAGTTAGGGCTGCAGTGCATCACAACCATGAATGCAATGTTAAGGCATGAGATCTGTTACACTTGGAGTGTTCATAGCTCATAGCTTCCTCTCCCATTTGAGCTGAGGATGGCATAATCCTCACGACGCCATAAAATAGTTTATATTTCCTGCTGAGATTAAGATATTCTTGACATGCAGGTCTACAAGCATGAAACATCTAACACATCTTTAAATGTAGCCACCCAAATGTTTTCTGTTTATCCTTTAACTTACACTGTAACTGTAAATAAAAAAAGCAACATAGTATTTCTCCTAGTCCTTTAGGAGCCATTCAACATAGCTGAAAATCTTTGTAGCTGTTGTAAACGACTCTCAGTGAGTGACTGGTGTTCACATTCTCCAGATTAAAGAAAGGGAAATAAGTAGAATTGTACTTTAAAGTTTTTTCACAAGAAACTCTGTCAAAATAAATATATCTACGATATGTTGCTGTATCAGTTTGACATCCTTTCACTAAAGCATTTTATTGCACAGAAATGCCCACTATTTTCTACCCATTAGGCTTTAAACATGATTACTTTTTCTTATATTTTGAAATACCTGCTGAAGACCACTACAGTTCTGGAAATGCATCTCAAAAGAGAAACTTCAATAGTAGCTGAAATAGTATCTTGTACTATGTGTCTGATAGCTATAAATACAAACAGAGTCACTATAAATAGGGTAATAATACACATTCTTTTAAGAACCAAAACATTAAATTATTAAATCTAAAAGGATAAATAAATAATATATTATGTAGTAAAATATATATTATAAACCAGTATATTTACATCCTTTATCAACTAATTAAATAATTTATCTAGTATTACTATATATATTATGAAATACAATATTTTAGGAAAAGTGTTATAAATTTAATATAGAAATACTTATTTTAAATGCTATATTTACATGTTGATTATATGGTATAGCATATTATCATATTATTTTTTCACTATACGTAATTCTAACATTATTGTACTATAATTCCAATACAATTATATAATATAATGTCATATTATAATATTAATCTATGCAGCATAATAATGTAATATTAAAAACTGATTTATTAAATGTTGACAGACGGTCAAGGATGTTCCCCTTTCCTCCTACATATCACTAAAAGCAACTGAGGCTTGTCCATACACTGCTGTAAAAGTTTTTAGCTGTCCTGCATGCATTAAAACTGGATTTTTTATTATTGTCATTTTAATCTCTGTCATTGTCAATTATGATTAAGCCTGGAGCTCTTGTTGTTAAATTTCCATTGCCTTTGAATTATGCTTGTTTCATATTTTCTTATTCACGTTAACATTTCAGTAGCTGCCCTAAAATAGCAGTGAACTGCTAGTCCCCAGAGAACAGGGAAGCCTATGGCATTAGCAAAGAATATTATGGGTTTAAGACATGGTTCCTACAATCAGTATGTGTCTCCATATGAGCAAACTTCTATTAACTGCGGCCATGGAGGGGCACGTGTCCTGAGACAAAGGGACAAGACACCTCCTAGGAACTTTATCAGTCTCACAGACACACAAGAAAATGGATTTGGAAAATGTGTGAAATCACGCTACAAAAGCAAGAAAAACCTTTGTGTGTGTGAGAGGCGAAGAGAAGTAATGGAAAATTTCTTACAGTTATATACAGCTCATGTTGTCTCCCCAGGGCATTACAACTTTAAGGCACCTGGGTTAAGCAGACATTTTTCCCTCAGGGATGGTTTACTTCATAGGTCCATGAGGGGCAGAAAAAAGTGTTTCTTTTAAAAATGGTGAAAAGCAAAACCACCTGGCAGACTGGCAGGTGTGGGCAAAAGCCACTACCTTTACTGCTCTCCTGCTAACATACCAATTTCAGAGAAACAGAACTCCTACATGATGGTAGGGTTTGTTGCTAGGTGAGAGAGATGGAAACTGCACCTTTGCTTTCTTGGGAATATTATGCATGGAACACATCAAAGCACTCCAGAACTGTAAATAACAACAGATTTTTGAGTCCATGTTTTAGTAAAAAAGCAGCTACAACTTCAGGAATCCTGCTTCCACATGAAAATAAAACACAGCTAGATGAGAAAATGTTGGTCTCATATAATAACAAATAAAATTAAAAATCCATGACTGCTCAAACTGGGTTCCTTTAGCAGCTGAGCTTTTTGCCAGATGGCATCTTGTAAAGAATAATGCATCATCTATCCTCTAGAGACAGGATAAATCTGGTATAACCCTACAATCAGCATGAGTAGACTTACGGTTTTTGCCCTGATATCTCAACAGAAGCACATTTCTGGACATGCAGAATCAAGTTAACTGGTTCAGTTGAATAATCATGTCATGGACACATATGGTATAAATGTTGTGGGATCACGGTCTGAACAGCATTCTTGAGTTTATTCATGAAGCTGACAGAGCGTAATCCTCTTTGTCATTGCTTCTGCTCCCTATTTGACATAAAGTTGCAAGTGACTAGGAAATACTGCTCTCTCTCCATCTTCCTTTTTAAAGTGACAGAAGAATTTTCTTGGAGGTCCCCCCACATGTATTTTATGAGAGATTAGAGAAGCTTCAAGGAGGCCTATGGCAAGAGAAAAATGTGCCTTACTTCGTCTATTTGATGTCTTCATCACTTGAAGTACAAGTTGATCTTTTTTTTCTTGCAAAATGATCAAATTTGGCAATTCTTCACCAGTACTTTATTCTTTTATTCATCTGGGGTGCTAGCCTCTCCTGGCCTTTCTGGTCTTTCTCTACCTGGAAGTTAAATACTAAACTAACACAGAGGAATATGTAGAAGTCATCAGTGCCAAGTCTTCTCTTATACCAGCACTCTTCTATTGACTGAAATAGAGATACTTAAAATTGCCACTTGTCTCACAGTAAAATGAGAATTAGAATTATTATTGCCAGAGCAGAACTAAAGTTACTTATTAAGAAAATGAATAATGCAGAAAAATTCATAGCTAGAATGGCATTGTAAAAGTCACTCACATGACATTGTCTAAAATACAGCAGACGTTTCTGGTATCTCACTCTAAGAAAGATGAGCTTATACTGGAATAAATGGATGCAAGGATTGCTAGAAAAATGAGATGAGAGGCTAATAGATCTTTGACTTTTTATGAGATATAACTGCAATCTATACATCTACAAGTGATGGAAGATAGCTATCCAAACTAAGAGCAATCCTGACACACGAGTAAATTGATATAAACTGTGCATGAATACGTTCAGTCTGGAAAGGACATTTTCCATCTATCATGCAATGATATTCTATAGTAACTTCACTCTCAGTGAACTATGAGCAAAAAATGTTGCTACATTCAAGCAAATATTTGATATATCATGAAAATAATCCCACACTCTGATTGTCTTCAAGGGCGTGCAACTGACTCAGTGGTTCAAAAAGATTATTACTTCTGTAATTCTCTATATCAATTTTAAGATTAAACTGAGATTCCTGAAGCACAGAAGAAGCATTTTCTTGAAGATGGAAGAAAAGAAAATAGGAAAAAAAGGAAGAAATAAGGAGAGATACCAGTTTCACGTAGAACAAAATTGCATATCTATACAAAAACACACAGGCAAAGTAATTATGAAAACAGTCTCTCTCAATCACCTTGCTGAAAAGTGAATTCTGACAATTTTCAGTGTATCATGGGAATATCTGTGAACTAAAAACTTTCACCAGCTAGGCAGACTGGAAGTTGCATTTGTACAGGTACACATGCACGCATATGTATATAATTGCAAGCAATACAACATCATTGATATCTCTTCATCAGGGAAGCAATTATCCCTAAAAAACTGTTGAAATTCTGGTTAGGTGTAATATGTTGACCTATCTTTCATATTAATACTCAAATAAGGTCAAATAATAAAAAATTAATTTTCTCAAACAGAACTTTGTGTAAATAAATGAGACGATAAGGATATCCTTAAGAAATTCTGTACTTCAGAAAAGGCTTACAAAGTAACCTGTTAAATATGAATAGAAATATTTATACCTCTGTGTGTACGTGTGTGTGTGTATATATATATATATGTATGTATGCATGTATGTATGTATGTTCTGTCAGATTACAGTCTTGACAAAATTTCAAACTTAAGAAAAAAAGAGGCAGGTATACATTTATTTCCACAGATATTCTATATTATTACTGTTGATAAATATGTGTAATAAAGAAAAAGGGGATACATTTAAGGGAAAGAGAATATTTTTAAGGGGTTTGCATCTTTCTGCAGTATATTGATTGATTCTACACACAATATCGTATTAGGAGTGTTATAGAACATACTGTGTTTGAGGAATTTGGGTTTGGTTTAGGGTTCATAGAGCTGCAGAGCCTGCAGCTCCTGGGACACTGGCACTGGAAAAGGCAGTGCAAGGCCATCACAGCAGGGTGCCATCTTTGCTGACTCCACACTTTTTTCAGGTAAGCCATGCCTCTCGTGGACAGATGGAGACAACATTCCTATGTGTCAAGGCAAGAAACTGAGTTTTGTTTGTTACACTAAATAAAATGGCACCATGGTTTGAAAAGGAGTCTGAACCACTCCATGGATGACAATTCTGTGTAGTGTGCTTTTTCTGTCCACCACTTATTAAAAGCTGCATGAAAGCGAGGTTCCCAACAACTGAAGGGAGGTAAGGGTTACTCATTATCCATACTTCTCTTACTTTTTTTTCTTAGTATTAAAACAATTTTGGTATGCTTTTGTGCCTTTTTTTATTGACATCTGGGAAGAAACCTGCAAACTCTCCAGTGCAAACCAGATATCTTTTATTTTCACAGAAATTTCTCCTACATTCATATAAACTATTTTTCCTGGATATATTTGTATTTTTTTTTCTTGCATGTGATATTGAATCAGATACTTAAAGTTCTTTTTCTCTTATAAGTAAGTTGCTGACACTCCACTTTAAAAAATATTATCCATTATTGTAATTGGAAACCACAGTAAACGAAGAATGAACTGCACATCAAAAAGTTATTATGAAGAAAATAATTCAAAGTTCCATGCCAGCTAGGTAGAAAAAATTCATAGCTGTTTTGTTTCTTTGTTTCTTTTGTTTGCATGCTTTTCCTTCTCTTTTTAGCTTATGGTTTATTCTAGGCATGTACTTTTCCTATATCCTTACATTTTTCCTTTTTACTAATTAATCTTCCTCAATTCTCTTTTATCATCTCAGAAAGTTTTCTTTTTTACTCCTAACCTTTTAAACTAGATAAAATCAGCATTAATTATATGTGCACCGACAGATGAGCATAAATGAATGTGTTTGATATCTCTGTTTTGCCATAAGGAGTTTAAGATACCACATTTTAATTTTTCCATTTTCATATTTCCAGGAAGGCAAGAAAATCAGTGAATTCAGATGTTTCAATATTAAACCAAATATGGTAAAAATAGGGATATTAGATCAGTCATTTCATAACATATGTCTTCATATATGTTAAAAAAATCTGTATGTGCTGAGCCAGGAGCTCTAGGAAAGTCTGTGGCTCTACCTCACTTACAAACTCTCTGAGGCATTTATTGCAGTTGTCAAGTTTTATCATCACTCCTAACAGAGTAGATTTATAGAGGCTGTAATTTGGGGCTTGATTTATGAGCTAGGAGAGCACAGCATAAGCACGTATTTGTAAAGCTGAATATTGTTATCTAAAATTATGATCCGAATAATGATAGTGCATAAATTATCCAGCAGCTTACATATTTACAGTAAAGCCCATTGCAGTCCTAATTGTTGTTTGTTAGAATATTAACATAACTGTGACTGGATCATGCACTGGTTCTTGGCGTTTCACTATCAAACTCATCTGAAGGATTTAATCCAGAAGAAAACTCAGAGAGCACCTGCATTCACCTAAGAAATTCTGTTCATGAGAATACACTGTTTTCCTCTCTTTTATGCTTATTTCCTTTATGAAAAATTAAAATATTTGCTTCGGCTATAGATGACAGGATTCAAAGCTCTTGATGCTTAACTAGATCTACTGCATGTGTCCCTCCTTTTTTATGTTGCTGAGTCTTAGTTCTGGATTAAGCATTTAATTTGGTTATATATTTAGCAAATAAGCTTCAGCTATCCTCAGCTTGCCATACTGTAACCCTTTCCTTTGATTAGTCTATCCAAAGGAAGAAATATTTCTTTTTCTCTTTCCCCTTTCTTTATTTCAGAGAACTCTACAGAAGCTATAAATGTAGAATATACCCTATTCTTGATCTGGATTTTTGGTTTTGTATTACATTGCATTGCAATGGCCTTTTCTGTAACATTTACAAGTAAGGTGTCTATTACATTTATAGTGGGGAGAACAGTTAATTCTGATGCCTAATGAAATGTCTTGTTTTCTATCTGCCTTTGTATTTTAATTGCTTTCTAGACAGAGGAATTACACTTTCCCCTAGTGTTCCTTTTTACCTCTCCCTGAAAAATCCACTGGACATCTTATTTAGATGATAAAATGAGTTAAAATATGTGTGCTTTTAAAATTATAATTGTTTGTGTTTCTGAACATAAAGAAAAACATAAAACATGAGGAAACATTTCTAACTTACTGCATGAAGAAAACTGGGAGAAAGGGACAGAGTCTGTTTATGAAAACCATTCAGTCTTACAGATGTACAGCAGACACAAGTGGGGGTTTTAGTTGCTTCCACCTCTATCTGCTTCTTAATCCCAGGCCATGCCTGTCTCACTTCTGGATGATTTTCTCTGCTTTTTTTACTGTGCTTTAATTTTTAACAACCAGAACCAGACATTTTAGGTAGTTTCTCCTTTTTCCTGACTAGTATGCCAGGCTATGTCACGGTGTATGAACAAGATCTCCAAGTAAAATTCATGGTGTTCATCAGTCTGCCTCTTTGAAGCCTGCTTTTATTACATTTGGTGCCTCGCCCATTAAGAAAACCAAGATAGAAAATTCTCTCCATATTGTTTTATATGACCTTGAAAATGTCTTCTATTCAGTTCCACTCTTTCTAATGACCTGCATTTGGCAATCATAACAGAACCTCACTATTCCATACCTTGGCCAGCTGCCAGAACTAGAGGGAAGACGGTACAATGCCTGTCAATTATGATTTCCTCTGCATTTTGTTGATGAAACAACACTCCAAACACTTTCTGAATCCATCCACTGAGATTATCTTTTTTGAATTCTCTTTATTCTTTTAATTTATACCTCCCCTTTGTGTAAGTTTTCAATGTTGGCAGCTGGACTGGCTTTTTCTACAATACTTTTCTGTTTTATAGAGCATTCCAGAATCAGGCATCTGTTACTTTTTCCCCATTGGCAAAGATGTGTGGAAAATGTGTTTCTTCTGCATTTTTTTTTTGTCAATACTTTATAGATAAAACCAGCCCCTCTACCCCACCAACACCATGATCTTTTACCTTTGCAATTATCCGTGACATGCTCTTTTTTAAGAAATTTAAGTTTTGCCTTTGTTTTTTTTTTTTTTCATTGTTGCATAGCCTAGGAAACAAGTTCTTTTCTCAGTTCCCAGCAGTTTTGATTCTGTAACAGCCATGTTAAGTTGTCCATCTATAAAAGATGGACAAAGTTGTGATCTGCTTCCTGACATTCTTATATTTATGAATGAACCACAGAGATATCATACACCTTTCAGCATCTTTGAGTAATTATGTAAACAGCCAACACATTTCCAAATCCTGAAGAGGGTCAAGTTAAAAAAATCTAATAATTACTACAGAGAAGATAGAACTTAGTAGAATTTAGCCTGTAGAGATCAGTACATTGGTTGCTTTAAAATCATTCTTCTAGTTTGAAGAACAGGTATGATAAGAAAAGTAGGGGGTTAGTGCTTATTTCTTCAGAACTTCAAGTATCCTGGTGAGGGAGCTGGGATTGTTTAGCCTGCAGAAAAGGAGATTCAGGGGAGACCTTATCACTCTCCACAATTACCTGCAAGGAGGTTGTAGCCAGGTGGGAGTCAGTCTCTTCTCCCAGGCAAGTAGTTACAGAGAGGACAGAGTCTTAATTTGTGCCTGGAGAGGTTCAGGTTAGACATCAAGGAGAATTTCTTCATGGAAAGGATCATTAAGATTGGAATGGGCTGCCCAGGGAGGTGGTGGTATCACTGTCCCTATGACTGGACGTGACCCTCAGTGTCATGATCTAGTTTACAAGGTGGTGCTCGGTCATAGGTTGGACTTGATGGTTTTGGAGGTCTTTTTCCACCTTAAACAGTTCTGTGATTCTGTGATTCTGTGAATCACAGAGTCTGTGTTTTTTAAATTAGTATTTCCATTCTGGTGGACTGATGAAATATCTTGTTTTCAGCAAATTCTGTCTCTTATGGGTGATTTGATTTTATCAGCCACTTGTCAGATTTACTTTTCTACTGTGATACTAGACCCTAGCTTTTTATGACAACCCTTTTCTGTGTGGCACAGTTGCTATGATACCTGAATGGTTATAGGTTGAAAATTATAGCTTGCAATGCTAATATTTAGAACAGAATGATTATGAAAATTCTAGAGATGCTGAGCTTGACAGCAGAACTTATGCAGCTAAAACCTTTTTGTTTTAATTTACTTAAACAAGAAAAATGTTTTCATTGAGAGGAAAGGATAAAACATTTTTTTCTGAGGAACTACTGGCTTTTCAAATATAAAGTGAATGACTGATCGTTACTCTGAATCTACTAAATTGCCCTAAGTAATTTGTGAAAAAACTGTATGAAAACCATGCATATATATTCACATGTTTTGGGTTGGACTGAAATGATCAAAAAAAAAAAAAAATTGTTCTAGAGTGAAAGGCACTGGTTCAGTAAGTGAGATATGAACTAAAGCTGTCCAGGTCAAAACTGTCCACTGGAAAAACAAATAATTATTATGGACAAGATCACCAAAACCCTTGGTGTATATATCTATGTACAGGAAACAAACAAACAAAAAAAGGACAAATTAATTCTTTATGTATTTACATTCTTATAACATGTTTGGGGAGGGACACAAAACTGTAATTGTAAAGCAGTCAAAACCAGCTAGTTTGCTTTTCTGGGGTGATGGAACCAATAAACCTGCTGTCAGCATATGGCTACCATCTGAGTTGGAAAGCAAAAAAACTAGGAAAACAACAGCCCCTTGGTGGGAATAAATGCACAGACTACCAAAATCTTGAAGGAGGCTGAGTCTGAGGTTGAGCTGCTGTGGGTGAGGGCCAGGCTACCAGCCAAATCAGACATGCTGATGTGTTTGAGAGAGTGTGCTTTTTCCTCAAACCTGCGATGCTTGCCTGTCACAGCTGGACCACAGTGTTTTGCGTGAGTTTGTATTCCGTGCAGAAAGTGGATTTGCTGTGGGATAGAGATCATGGAATAGAAATCATCATTTACCCACTATACTCATGTTCCGTCATAAAATAAATAAATAAATAATAGAATCATAAAATCTTATTGAGTCTGACTGTTAACCTGACACTGCCAGGTTCACCACTTAGTGCCATAGCTACAGATCTTTTAAAGAACATCAGGAATGACGACTTAACCATTTCCCTGGGCAGTCTGCTCCGACTCCTGACAACTGTTTTCATGAAGATTTTTTTCCTAATATCCAAAATAAAATCTAATGCATTTGCCTGTTGGGGTTCTGTCCTCATGGCTACTTCAAATTACCTTAATTTTCTCCTCAAACTACCTTAAATTTCTCCACGACACATCTTCTTCGTGACTTTCTAGTTCAGAAAAAAGGGGCATGTGAGCAGAACAGTTTGCAATGATGTAGCACTGCAACACAGCATTGCCATTGCTAATGCTGGATGTCTGTAAGGCCTCAGGGCTGGGACTTATGAGGCCTGCTCTGTCTGAACTTTTGTTGACCTGCCTGCAAATTTGTTTTGCTTGATTTAGCAGTGACAGAAATTTCCTTATTTGATCAGGTGACTACAGATGATTTGCTCTATTTTTAGAACAGCACAACCATAGTTGCAGAAAGTATTTATTCAGAAAAATATACACGGCTTAAATACAATGCCATAAAATGGAGAAATACATATATGGTAGGACAGCAGTGACCTGGAGAAGCGAGGACACAGGACATGGTGCAGAGGAGTTCAGGCACAGGGGTAGTAAGAGACAGGGCACAGACAGGGCACTGGAGAAAACGCAGCAGTGAACAATTCACCCAAGGTCAGTTAAAGAAATTCTGGCATGGAGCTGGACAATGTCGGTTTTAAGGGTAATAAGGAAAAAACCCCATATCTACAGCATGTGAATACATACTAAATTTGGATTTCAGACCAATGAAGACAGAAAAAGGCTGTTAAATTGTGTTATTAAATGTGTCAACGTTACCCCAACTGGTCCCTTAAACAGAGGTAGGGAGATTCATCAACATGAATACCATAGTCCTTCCTGTAAAGAATTCCAGAAGTCCACAACTCACAGCCAACCTCCTTGCCTGCAACAGATCCATATAGAGCAGAATGAAGACACCAACCTCAGGGCCCAGAGGAGCATTGGGAGGGTGGGCATAATACTTGGAATAGGGACTGAATCTGAAAAGTGTGGGCACAGTGATTTTATCTCCATTCTTTTTTTCTGGTAACAACTAGATCTAGACTAATGAAGATTAGATTCATTATTTCATTTATCCTAAAAGGGAAATGTTGGCTTTACTTACATATAAGAGGCTCTTACTTTTTGGCTTTCAGCAAGCTTAAGTATCCTGTAATATCTTCACATTACTTGATAACCATTGTGCTATCAAGTAATTTTTGCAGCAAAATGTGCATCTTACTGTCAGCAATTTTAAAGACTTTTACTTTGTTATTTTATGTGGCTTGGGAGAAAAAAATTAATATAAGCCTGTGAAAACAGTTTAATTGATAACTATCTTCAATAAATGTTCAGCAAGAAGTTTCATTCTAAGATCTACATAGACACTACTTGAAATGAGAGAAGGAAGGAAGGAGGGAAGGGAGGAAGGAAGGAGGGAGGGAGGGAGGGAGGAAGGAAGGAAGGAAGGAAGGGACAAACAGAACCAAACCAACCAAAACCCAGCAAAATAAACAAACAAAAAAAAAACCCAAAAACAAACCCCATAACCCTTTATAAATATTGGATATCAACGTCTATATAAATGGCAATAATTGGAGATTGTAACAAATAATGTAAAACAATAAATACAGTCAAAATAGTAATGTCTCTGATTTTCTTGTCTCCATACAGATATAATCAATCTTCATGTCCAGGATGAATAGGAGGCTTAAGTGCTACAATGGAGATTTTGATTGGACTTGAGGAAAGTTGGAACAGGTTGCCCAAAGAATAATATGAGTCTCAAGACGAAAGGCTTTTGAGGGCAGACTGAAAATACACTTGACAGCCATGAGCTAGGTAAGTCTGATCATGCTATGAAGTAGAAGTGGATGCTCTATAGTTCTTTTCCAGATGGACTATACCACACTGTGCCATTTACCTTTGATCTGCTCAATGCTGGCCTGGGAATGCTGGTTTTGTGGGACAGCTGCTGCTTAGTCCATGAGAAATGCTATGTTTCTTTGTTTGCTTGGTATTTAATTTCAGCCTTTTTTTGGAATAAACCCAGATTTCAGAAAGCTTCCCACGGAGTTCAAAACCTATTATTGACTCAGATTTAGTGCAGAGCTTATGTCTGACACCTTCTAGGGTAGTGGCATTCCACAGGCTCATTACTTCTAGGTTTTAGAAACACTTCAGAAATCTTCTGAAAACCACAGTCGCCTTGACACTATTTTTTCAGCAGCTACACGGCTAATAGAGCTCGTTTCTATTTAAGAACCTCAGAGATGGTGTGACAGGAAATCAAGAAGTTTATGATTAACAAAAGGTCATCTTAGCCACAGAAAAGGACAAACAAAACAAACCAACAGAAAAAGCAATCTTTAGGTATTAGAGAAGCAGTTTGAAAAGTTACATTTAAAAAAAAAAAGGAAAAGCAGCAGAAAAATACAGGACAATGTCACTCCAAGTAAAAGTCTGTCCTATTCTTTGTTCTGTGAGTTAATGATGGCCTGAGTACTAGAAGCCCATGCTACAGTCTTAGTTCTGGTAGTGATGCTTGTGTCACTGAACTGCTTCTTGCAAAGAAAAGTAGTATCTTTAATCATTTTTAAGGTCTGTAATTCTTGATTATAATGAGAAAAAAGAATCAATTTTTCTTTTTTTTTCCCCCAAAATTCAGCTTTAAAAGCATTATATAATTGATCAAAATAAACATAAATTAGTTGCACCGAAGGCTTCACTTTGATTCACTTAGACAAAATAAATTGAAAGAATGTGATATAGATTTTGTATATAGTTCTCAGACTTCACAAGAGAGATGAAACAGAGTTCAAAGAATAAACCTTGATGCTTGTTTGCAGATCTGTTACTGATCCATCTCTCTTTTCACAGAAGTAAAATTTGTAAACTGCTTATGTTCCATTTCTGTATATACAGATACATGTAGACACAGAGATGAGTCATGTGCTTTTCTAAGAAGACAATGATCTAGCATCTTTCAAAGGCTGGTGATGGATGTCAATACGCCTAATGATAGCCATGTGCACCCTGAATCAGGATGGCAATTGCATACTTGGCTTTTAAATTCATCTTGTTGGTCTTATACACCTGTTTTTATCTAGGGGGCATTAACGCTAACAGGTAAATAAATATAAATGATGGTTAAATACAGCCTTCCATTCTAGAAGAGAATGTTATTACTTAATTCAAAATGTTCAGCTCTACTAAATATAATATAAAGCATATGCAGCGAATATTAGGCAGAGAATATCATTAAAAGCCTGTATCAAAGAATCCAGTGGCAAAAATATTTCCTCTGCTCTTTAGTTTTGGCCTCTGGAGGTGCTGTGGGGACAGATACTGTTCTGATCCTGCGCACAATGATTTGAAAGGAGTAGAGTGAAAAAAATGGTGGATGTTCCACCTTTATGGTACTTCCACCTTTATACTACTTCAGTCATAACAAGCAGGATGTTCAGAAGCCAACAAGGAAAACTGCTTTTCTAAAGCAGCTACTGTCTTAGAGGGTGTGATGACATGAAGGGTTATCCAACCTACGAGTGTGCATTGCATACCTTTTTTTATACTTTAATACATAAAGACATGGAGGCTTTATCCTCTGAGATCCAACCACCCTAAAACAGGTGGACAAATCAAACTGACCCCAGAAGCAGGCCCAGAGGGAGCCCAGGAAAATAACAGACATCAGTTTCACTTTAAAGATGATCTATGTCACAGAGTTTGGAGTCACCCAGGTGTGCCTGGTGAGGGTGGCAAGGTCTCATAGAAAGCTCATGCAGATAAAACCGGCCTGTTTAAGAAAATAAAAGTATGTACAGCTCAGGAATGTCTCAGAAAGAGAGGCTCCATTTTGGATAAATATTAAGTCCTTCTTTAATCAAAAAGATGCAATAAAGCATAGGACATCAGAACATCACCATTTCAAGCAGCCAATAGGTGCTGTTAATGTCTATATTTCACCCGGAGCAGCCAAGTGATGATGATGCTTTCTGTTCTTTCAGACTGGGTTTTTTTTACATTGTTTTCCTGTTCTTGGAGCTAGAACAGCCAACAGTAGGTACTGATCCTTACTTTCCCAGGATGTTTTACCTTTTATTACAAATCAATTTTTTTTTATGACTTTAAAACTATTAGTTGTCATTACAGTTCCTTGGTTTTGCAATTAGGATGTGTCCAATTTCTAGGCACTCAGCTGTACTTCAAAGATGCCAATTTTTTTTTCTTTTTTTCAAATGTGCTTCTGGTTCCCAGCTCCAGTTCCCATGCCACAGTTCCCAGACTGGCAGGCAATTTTTCCATCAGTATTTCAGAAGGCGTTTTCCTCTGGTCAGTAATCTTCCCCTTCTAACAAGGCTGCTCATATCATAGGGAGAGAGGGAAAGCAGGTGTAATTCCAAGATCCATATTATTTATGTTATTTGTGTTCTGGAACTATCATACTCCTTTCTACAAGTGTCTCAATCCAGACAGCATTTATGGCTCATGGTACTGGGAAAAATGCATAAAAAACCACTTGACAAAATAAACAAGGAGGACCCTGGATTTCATGCTTTTTTGTTTCATTATTTTTGAATGTCCTTACCAGTAGAGAAAGACTTAAAATTTCAGTCTATCTGGAATTCATTACTGAATAATTACCCTCCTTAAAATTATATTGTAATGAAAAATTATATTTTTTGTTATATCAGGCTTGCTTCTGAGGCAAGAAAAACAACCATAAGGAAAGAAGAGAGTTGGATTGTGCATAGCATAATACGTGGCCTTGTGTCTATAACTGTAGAGCAAAAAACGTGAATTGGAAAGAGAGTGCAGTAGCACACATGGTTTTGCATTTCTGGAAGTCATCCTGTATAGCTGCCAATAACTTCCCACCAAACAGGAAGAGTATCATATAGTTAAGCACACCATTAGTATGCTTACAATAACATTTAGATTCTCACTGGCGTACTTGCCCTCAATATATGTCGATATTTCATTTTCTCCAAACTCTGAATGAAAGGGCTTTTCGGAACCCTTTTCAGCTTTGCTTAAAAATGTGTTTGTGTCTGAAATCTGCAATATCCTACCCTCAAATGGAAATGCTGGGCTGTTAAATTATGCAAGTAAAGTTAAAGAGACTCTGTACTGCTACTGTTTGTCTTCCAAAAATGGAAGACTACAAAAAGGAATAGTTAGTGATTAACAGTGTAGGTTTGATCTTTCAGAGAAAAAATTTTACTTTTTTTGAAAAATATGCTATCAGCAAGTCTTAGGACTAGTAGCTGTAGTAGTATTTCTTTAAAAGACAAAACTATAATGACAAGAAATCAAATTAATTGTCACTGGTATGTGGAAGGAGTAAGGCCTTTTGCTCTCTGGAGAGTGGTAGATATTACTGATGATATCTGCTGTTTTGAATTGGGTTGTTTTTCATGTTTGGGGTTTGGGGGTGTGCTGGTTTGAAAACAAACCACTGAGAGACTCCAAGTCAGAAATACAATTTAATAGAGAAAAAAAAATAAATGAAATAGTACGAAAAAGAAACCACTGACAGAGTCAGAATACAACCTGACACCCTGCCAGTCAGGGTGTTGGGAGCAGTCCAGATGAAGTGGTCATCCTGAAGAAGAGCCTGGTCTTCACCTGAAGGTGACTCCTGCCCTCCAGGAATCCAGTAGGTAAGGGATCCTTGTGGTGTTCGAAAGCTCAGCTTCTATCCAGGATGGAGTGCTTGGTTCCTCCCTCTGGGCGGAGCAGCTCACAATGGGATAATGCTGTGAGACTGGATGGCCCATGAACAGAAGATATCCCCCTAGAGGGAGGATGGGTCATGGGAGAGATAAAGAACCCTGCCCCACCTGGTTTCAACAGCTGGCCCATGAACAGGAGATAGTTGGGAGGGAGGAGGCAAGGAACACCACCCCACCTGGTTTCAACAGCTCCTGAAGATGGTAATAGAATACACTGCAACCCAGGACAGAGGGGTTTGGATTTGTTTGTTTGAGGTTTTTTTCAGTTAATATTACCTGTGAAAAATTGTCTTAAATTGCATGTGAGTTAGATAATTGGCAGACAACGCTAATTTGGGTGGGAGAGTTGATCTGCTGGAGGGTAGGAAGGTTCTGCAGAAGGATATGGACAGGCTGGATCGATAGGCCAAGGCCAACTCTATGCAGTTCAACAGTGCCAAGTGCCAGGTTCTGCCCTTGGATCACAACAACCTCAGGCAGTGCTACAGGCTGGAGGATGAGTGGCTGGAAAATGGCCCAGCAGAAAAAGGACTTGGAGATGCTGGTCAACAGCCTATTGAATATGAGCCAGCCAGCACTATGCCCAGGAGGCCAAGAAAAACAACATCATCCCGGCCTGTATCAGCACCAGTGTGGCCAGCATGACCAGAGCAGTGACTGACTCCCTGTACTCTGCACTGGTGAGCCCACACCAGTGTTGTGTTCTGTTTTGGGCCCCTCACCACAGGAAAGGCTCTGAGGTGCTGGAGGAGGGCAGTGGAGCTGGTGAAGGGTCTGGAGTACAGTGTCTTTTGGAATGGGCTGCCCAGGGAAGTGGTTGAGTCACCATCCCTGCAGTTATTTAAAAAATGGGTAGAGGTAGCACTTAGGGACGTGGCAGTGTCAGGTTAATAGTAGGACTCAATGATCTTAAAGGTCCTTCTCAACCTGAAGGACTGTATGATTCTTTCAGGTAATTCAAAAGGTGAATATACTTGACAAATTCCCAAATTGTCTGACAAATTTTGCATATACTTGAACTGCTAAAAAGAAGCTGCAGTAGGCTGCATTCTCTGCATTCTCTGCATTTAATGCAGAGCTCACCTCTCATGCATCAGTGTTTGGAGATCCATTACAAGATTATTTGTATCACTGATTCTCCAAGGATTAGAGGATATATTTTTGGCATCAATGTAACTTATATCAATGTTCTCTGAAGGTTAATTATTTGTGGAAATAACAATGACATCATAATTTATTCTGGGCCTGGTTCCACTACTTTTCTGCCTTCAGAACTGAAGCCAGAGAGAAGCCTCCATAAATTAGTTAAGTCCCTTATAAATAACATAGTATTGACCTTGAATGAGAATGGAAAAATCGAGTTCCCTGCTGTCAAATTCCCTTATGACTGTTCTGATTTCACCCTTACATTTTGCCTACTTGTTTAATAGTGGCATTTTCTGTTGAAGATTCTACCAATACATTCATACCACAGTCAGATGGGATTGCTTATGAATGTTACAAATGAGAAATGCTAAAGCTACTTCTCTTCCTTCTTATCAGAAAGAGCAATTTCAGCACTACAAAGGAAGATGTCGTGAACTATGTTGTTTTCAGTTCCTTTGAAATTCTTGCATCTTATTTGAGACTCTTTAAGAAAATCACGTCAGAAAAAGAATGGAAAAGGCAACAACTGCCTATTGTGTTTTATTAATATAGCATCAGCCTTAAGTGGAATTAAAAAGGACACAAACAGTTCTGAACGGAAGTAGAGAAGATGAACAGCAAAAAACTTGCAAGAAGAAATTACTATAAGCCTTGTTTTTTGTTTCTGGTTTGTTCTTTTTTCCAGAGCAAAGTATTTAATATTTTATTTTCCTCTGGTTTCAACTGAAATAATTAAGTTGCTGTCTTAAAGGTATTACTAAATCCTGCAATTCTAAACTACTAGCAGGAAGCACTGGACATAGTGAGAGTCAGTTTTGGCTCTCAACACATCTACTGAAGCCTGTCAGCTGGAAGCTTGGGTTAGAATTTTAGGCTGCATTAACTACATTTATAATACTGTTTTCATATTTTGTAAAAGAGAATGTTTATAGAACAGGAAATAATACATTAGAAAAATTATTTTCAATGTGAATTCAAAGATGTTTACATAATTTTGAACAGCATTATATGTATGCATATATGCATATGTATCTATCTTCACATACCTACCTAGACAATGACAAGATTCCCACTTCCGTGCTTCAGCAGTAGTCTCTGAATTTTACTGTTTATATGCTGATGAAAATTTCTAGGAGACATCTTTATTGTATCATTGTTACTATCCATATCTCTTAAACCTCATCAGAATCTGCTGCTAATGGTTAGTATAGTCTTAGTTTTCTCTGGTAAATTTTCCTCTAAATAACTATGAGCAACCAACTGAGTGGTAAAGCTTTACCACCTCAGGAATCTCTAATTATTTCAGTTTCATTTAATTTTCAGTAAGGCAGATAGAGAGAAAAATAATTTATTTATTTTCCAGTCTTTTCAGCTTGACGCAACTCTAAGTCATGCTTGTATTTGACATAGCTTTTTTTTACTAAAGAGTCATTTCCATAGCAAAAGAACATTCATGCTCAGAAATAACAATCACGAGAGAAAGCCTTATTGCCTAATAAGTTTCACTTACAAGCTCTTTCTCCCAATTTCTCAGATATGTTCAACTACTTTTAACAAGATGCATAATGCTTAATGTCTGTAGTGGTATCATAAAGTCAGCAGATAAACTGTGGGCTGTAAACTTAAGCAAAAGATCTCTATGAAATTAGAAATACTCATAGTAGTACTTCAACCACAAAAGAAAGAAGAAAGATCCTTCCTTTCCTGGAAGTTCTGTCTTTCTGGAACCTTGATAATTAAGAAATTCTGTTTCTATTTTCGCTCCAAATTTTTGTTGACATCTGAGAATGCAGGGCTACCTCTAATCCTCAGGACAAAAGATTTATATGGATACTGAGTGCTAAGAATCTAAACTGAGTGTGACAAAAGTTGCTCCTAAGACAAAAGTGTAAACTCCTTTGTCTTAAGAGCAACATATTCACATGAAATGGCACATCTGCGTCTGATACAGCCACACCCACTGCGACAGCGACCTAAACAAGTGAAAGTCCTATAGGTACTACTAAAGGTAAAGCAGGCATAACTTGCTCAGTAAGTTAGAGAGTTCAAAATAAAGTCCTAAGTCAGTCTCACTTTGAGATTGGATAATCTATTACTTGAAATGAAGAAAGATTGTTGGCTATTGAAATTAACAGAACTTGAAAAAAAAATTATGAACTTTAAATTTAAATGTCAAAATCAAACGCCTACCTTGTAGACATTGACAAGTGGAAAATCGTCCTATGTGCCCATCACAGTCCATGGAAAGCAGCAGACAACTCTGTGTCAAACATGACTTCTTTTAGCAAGTTAATTACGCTATTTCAGAATTGATTCAGCTACCATTTGAGATCCCCTAGGGGACTTCTGACATCCACACACTGTTTGCATGTAAAGAAACCAAGACAAATGACTTACTTAATTGACAGCTAAAGCTCAGGTGGCATATCACAGAGAACATTTAATGTCATTAGACACCTATACAGAAGTAACTGAATTATCTTGAGGTGTCTACATGAGGATGAGATTAACTAAATTTTACAATAGCTTTTCTTAGGGATTGCAAAGTGAGTCTGTGGTGATTAAATGCTCAAGTAAAGATATCTGCCATGTAAGTGTCTACCTCTGATTGGTAAATTACATCCTTTTTTACCCTGGAGAGGGAAGATAGTGATTACTAGGAAATGAATACATAAAATGTGAAAGTAACAGAGACCTGGGGATGTATAAATCTAAGGGTGGAATAAGTCTGAGAGTAAAAGAATTACGTTTAGGTGTCTCTAGGTTAGTCAGGTATGTAAGCTCCCCATATAGCTGATGAACATCTAGTTATTGAAGTAAATGCAGTCTAGACCATCAACATTATTATTTAGTTAGCTTTGAAGTATACACCTAAAATATCACTCAGTTCCTGAAATATTTGCACCTAGAGCTCTTTAAATCTCATTCTAGACACCTGCGTAAGTCTGGCAGACAAAATAGGTCTAACGGGAAACTATCACACTTCTGGAGCTGAAGACCAGAAATCTTATATTTACATAATTGCATTCTACCTGAAGCTGTCTATACTGGCAAGTATAGAATTCAGTTGGGACAGACTGCTATTCTAAGGTAATTGTAATTCACCACTTAATTATTGGCAAATTTTACTCATTTGTGTCTCTATGGCACTACATGGATGTGATATAACATTGTAAGGCCCTGTAGAGCATATGTTGAATAGGTGAATAGCATGCTAAATTTGGCATCTGCAATTGTAACTTTGATGTTGGTGTCTGCAAACATATAAGTAACTAATTATTAAAGAAAGTGTTGGTTGAATCAATTTCAAAAATATACCAAAATACCTAAACCCTCAGTTAGCAAAGCCCAAAAGATGTGCTCTAAAGACTCCACATAGCTTGATTTTGCTCCGGATATCTCCTTTGACAATATTTGGCATTAGCATATATGTTTGTGATGAAATGCTGTTTTTATCCTTCACATATGCCCCCTTTATTACTTTAATATTCTCTAGTATTTTCACAATGTATATACAACCTAGCTTTGAAATCTTCTTTCATATTCAATAGCTAAGGCTTTTAGAAAATGGTGACACCACTAATGGTGTTAGAAAACTAGCCTGGTCTTGAACCTTTGTACTTGTCTTTTTTGCAGTGGATGAACTGAACAAACTGCTCCTCTTTGGTTAGCTTTATTGCTTATTCTCCTTGCTTATTTCATCTGGAAATAACTTTAGGCTGTGTATGCACCTAATGAAGAATCAATATCCCTAACTCTTCAGTAATTTTATCCTTTTAGGCAAGGCCTATAAGCTTAACTCTTCAGTAATTTTATCCTTTTAGGCAAGGCCTATAAGCTTTTAAACTTCCATCCTTCCTGCTTTTCAGCAACTCACTTTTCATACTCGATATGAAACATACTTAACATACACTAAATTATACACAACTAAATAAAATGTTTATGCTTTTCACAGAGACAGATAGAAAATCAAGTTTTCAAATAATCTTGTATTGCACTGCAATATTACTGCAAAAGAAAGTCTATTAATGAGAATACTCCTTTGAGTTAAATGCAGCTTGCATCTTTTGGTCTGATTGCTTTAGTTGCAAAATGGTTTACTGCCTTTTGTCTACAGACTTACTGGAGACCTGGCAGGTGATGACAGGCGAATTTCATGCCAGAATTATAAATTGCATAGACAGATAGCATGATTCTGGGAGAATCAACTAGTTTTTGTGGGCACAGTAGGTACAGATTTTTCTTATTTTTGTTTAGCTTTATTTATTATATTTGGGGTTTTTTGTGTTGTGGTTTTGATTTTCACTCTTCATTCTTTTAAATGTATTTGTGATAAAAATGACAGGTCTTTTTGCTGCCTTGTAATTAAAATGCAGAGAGTAAACTGAAATGTAAGATCTTTTAAACAGACTTTAAACACATTTTCTTTTCATTTCAGTGGTTTTCTGGTTCTTGGAGAGTCTCTTGACAGCTGTCACTGAAGGAGATGACGAGTGTTACTTATTTTTATTTGGTGATTATCTTAGCTGACATATCTTGTCATCTCAAGCATGGCCAGGAGTCAAAGAAAACAGGACAAAATGCACTTTTTCTCATTAGGCAAATCCTTGTCTGTGCTGGGTTTAGAGTTTCTTAAATCATTGTACTTGATGCCTTAGGTTTTAGCTTTCATATTTTTCAGATCCTATACTGCCTAGTATGTAACTTTGAAACTTCACATAGCCTGTTCGCTACTGTTCTCACATTTTGGTTAGACATAACAAACCCTCTCTGGGCCTGAACTCAAGGACACCTTGTTGTCCCAGGCCCTGAAATATATAAACTGAGCCTCTGGACAAGGAGAGCAAACTTGGGGTAAGTACATAATTTCTTGAAATTATAATTGGAGAATTAACCCTGATCTGCAAATGGACAAAACTTATAAAAGTGTGAGAAACCCGTGATCCAGAGTCCATCTTGGGTGGAGCTCTTCGGAGGCTTTTGACTGCCCGAGGTGTACCTTTGAAGGCCCTTCAAATAAATACCTGCTTTTATTCTCTTAATCTTGTCTAGCCTCTGTTTTCAGGTAGCCAGTTCAAGGCATCAACTAGGGACTTTGGTGTAGAATGCATTTATCAAGAAAAACATTCTGCTGCAAGTGTTGGAGGGGAAAAAAGTTTAAGATGTCACTTGAAAGTGTGTCGAGTTAAATCTTACAATGACAAATTATGTCAACCCTGTATTTGTTATTATCATCTTGATTTCCCTGACTTTGTGAAACACATCAGGCAGACTTTAAAATGTGGTTAAAATGCAATGAAGAGTCAACTTTGCCACATCCATCACCATGCACTGTGTCTGATGAAATCAGTCTCTCTGCTGCAGGACCTTAGGAATTCTGCCAACAAATAGGAACACAACGACAAATAGTGCAATAAATAAAAAAGAAATACATGTTCGTGACTTCAGGAGCTGTAGCTGTTATTATGAATTAAAGCAATCTTGTCTGATAGCACGCATATCTGTTTAATGAAAGATAGTTTAAACAACTGTATAAAAATGCCAGAAGTCCTAAAATGGGAGGGAGACATAACTGTCCAAAGCAGTGTTTGTTGGAAGAAAATGTTTGTAAGGCTGATTCCAACCTGTTGCAACAGGACAATTTGTGTGACAGTTTTTAACTTAAGTTAGTTGCTTCTGCTCATAATATCCATCTTTCATAACTTTCACTTTACTACTGAAAGAATTCACCATCAGATATCAAATAACTATAGACAGAGCACAGATTATCATCCAGATATGGCATTTTTTTTATTAAATTGAGAAGATTCTGATTTTGATGCTACATACTCACCAAACTCTTCAGTGAGGGTGTGATTAATTTCACTTTTTTTTACAGGTCTGAATTTGAACTGGTTGCCTGAACTAGCCATGCTGGATAAGGTAGGTCTACCTATGAATTACAGAATCACAGAATCAATTAGGTTGGAAAAGACCTTTGTGATCATCAAGTCCAGCTTATGACAAAATACCACCATGTCAACCAGACCACGGTACTACCTTTCAGGTAGTTGTAGAGAGTGATAAGGTCACCCCTGATCCTTCTCTTCTCCAGGCTAAACACCCCCAGCTCCCTCAGCTGCTTCTCATAAGCTGTGCGCTCCAGACCCTTCACCAGTTTTGTTGCCCTTCTCTGGACCTGCTCTAACACCTCAACGGCCTTCCTGAATTGAGGGATTCGATGTGTGGCCTCACTAGTGTGGAGTACAGAGAGATGACCACTTTCCTGATCATGCTGGCCACACTATTTTTGATAGAGGCCAGGATGCCATTGGCCTTCTTGCCCACCTGGGCACAGTTCTTGATCATCTCCAGTAGCTTCTTGATCATGTTCAAATCCACCAACATCCTCAGGTCCTATTCTGCTGGGAAAATTTCCAACCAGTCATCCTCCAGCCCGTGGCACTTCCTGGGGCTCTTGTGACTAAAGCACAGGACCCAGCACTTGGTGCTGTTGAACTTGATACCCTTGTTCTCGGCCCATCAATGCAGCCTGTCCACGTTCCTCTGCCGAGACTTACTACCCTCCAGCAGACCAACACTTTGACCCAACTTCTTGTAGTCTGTGAATTTGCTAATGGTAGACTCATTCCTGGCATCCAGATCATCAATGAAGATATTAAACAGGACTAGGCCCAACACTGATCCCTAGGGGATACCACTTGTGACTGGTCTCCAACCGGATGCAGCAGTTCACCATCATTCTCTGGGCCCGGCCATCCAACCAGTTCTTAACCCAGTGAAGTGTGCACCTGTCCAAGCCATGGGCTGAGAACTTTTACAGGAGTGTGCTACAGGAGACAGTGTCAGAGGCTTTGCTGAAGTCACTGAGTCTAAACAAATGTAGTCATCTGCTTTAGGTGGTGATGACTTGCACTGTGAACTTTTCAAACAATATTATTAGACTCTGCTCACTACAGAGAAATTGTAGTGACTATTAAGGGATACTTCACCACACCATAATTAATGTAGGTCCTATTCAGGTAGAATTTCATATGTTTTTCTTGTCTACTAGTTTCAACATCTTGATGATCTATAGCTTTTAGAAAATATTTTTTTTCGATTGCATGTAAGCTTAGCCTGGGTGTCTCTTGCTGTGTTGTTTGTGCAGTTATCAACCATATGTCACTAAATTATACATTTTTCCTTTCAGAGCAAACTGGTCATGATGTCAAAAGCATTCACATGCACTGATGAGAAGTAGTGTTATAAAAAAGTGCAAGAAATACAGAGAGTTTCTAAGAAGCAATTGTGTCAGAATTGTAAGATTACATTAATTTCTTACTAGTTTTCATACCAAAGTCAGGAAGTAACAGTGCCAACCCATATTTCATGTGATCTACAAGGCAGAAGAAGACATATACATGCTTGTCCAGTTTAAACTTCTGGTTGGATGGATATGAGAGGTCTTTCCCTGTGCAGCTGTGCTCCTATGTTGAGTGTTACGGGCAGGATTTAGACACGTGTGTGTAACTGTAGATGTCCATTTGGACAGACAAACCTTTTGTACTGGTGTAGTCTTTAATGAGAAGATTGAATACTTTGGACGATGAGTTTACATATCATTCTAACTACAGAATGATATAAGCTGTTGTAAACTTGGAGGACATGGATAGTCTTGTTATAGATATTTGACTGAAAATAGAATATTAAATTCTCCAGAACCTGCCACCATCTATCAGCTGCATATTTGGAACTTTCTAAAAATTAAGAAAAAGGGACAAAGCTTTCATTTTACTTCATTTAAATTTGCAAGACAAGTGCTTGGACTTGTTCTCAGCTTTCATCAGCCTCAATTTCACAACGAATTATTCTAAACCTGTTCCTGGACAAAAGCATAGTCACTCTCTCGATTCATATATTCAAGACATCCAGCTGCCCCACTTCAGTAGTACTGGGACACATTCTACCAAGACAGATGACAGATGTCTTACCTCGAACTTTCCAGAGAAGTATCCGTATACCTATGCATCTGTAAATGCATTGACATAGAATAAATATAACATTTTTAAAATAAAAGCTAATGGAATAAATGAATTTTAAATTAGTATAGAAAATAATTAAATAAAAGTTTAAGTTTGGTTTAGTATCCCCAACTCCACAAGGCTGTAGAACACATATCAACGTATTGGTGGATAACTTCAGGAGAACAGAGAAACAGAATTACGGAAAGTGGGGGCATGAACAAGTTGGAAGATGCCCAAGGACGCATCCTGAGATGCCTACCGAGGAGACCCTGGTGAAAATGCTGTCCCATGCAAAGAAGATCCTAAACCTGTGAGCCGGTCAGAGAGGCCCTGGCAAGCAGAAGCAATTGTTACGACAAAAACTGAGAATTAGGAAAGCTGGACTAATTTTACATTGCTGAAAGCATCTAGTTGGCAAAGTGTTATGGGGAACGCAAGGACCTTTAAATACAAACTGCTTTTCTGAACCTGGTGAACCAGTGCCTGTTTCTCCCATTAGGTAGGAAATTACATTTTGGAAGGGACTTCCCTGTTACTGCAACACTCTGCAGAGCATGAGGCTGTTGAACACGATGAGGATGTTTCCCAGGGGGGTGTCTACATGCTGCACTTCCAAACCTTAATGACTAATTTGAAAGACCAGTTTAGACCCCATCCTCAAAAATAGAAGAGGTGGGGAAGGAGACTGTCCCATGCCTTCTACAGAGCATATTCAGCACCGGCAATGGCCTGTAGAGAGGTGATATGGAGAAGAGTACAAATCTCTTAGTTGAGGGCAGGTAGCACTGTATGACGCTTATGAAACACCTGAACAGGGTGTAGAGCAAATTTGTAACCATTTACATCAGTTGTTTGAACCTTTTGATTATGCTCAGTTCCATCCTGCTACTGTCCTTGTTTGTGACTCTTTGTGTATGCTGCAAAGGCTTCAGATTGGGTCAGTACTGTCCTGCAAAATAAGAGCAGACTTCCTGACTTAGTGCAAGTATGCAAAATCCATTGGAGATGGGATGTGGAGACCCCGCGATCTATACCCAATCCAAAAATCATAGACAAAAAGCAATATCATTCAATTGATTTTAATAACAGCAACAACCTCTGTTTTGCTGTCACAGAAATTATTGCAGAAATGGATCTGAAAAATGCAGAATTGTTAAGCAAAATGGTGAACACTGCACTGGTTTAAAAATTGTTATAATGTAGGATCAGTTTGTACCTTCTGAGACGTGTGCCCCATGCTCAAAGTTGCTTTAAAAGCACAAGCGGTTTCGGAACTTCTTTTATCTTTCAGTCCAATGGCAAAGAATATTTGACTAATATGACTATCACCTTTGAGTTGTAATAAACATTGCCGTTATATTCGGAGAACTGTTTCACATTGGCCACATCTACCTCCCATTGTGCATCCATGTCTTCCACAGTCACCTTATTTCAAGCGCTTTCTTCCTGTCGTGTGTAAGATGTAAGCATCGTGAATTCCAAGCTAGGTTGGCACTTGGCATTAGCTCAGATCAGTAATTTGCCTTTTAGCAGCCTTGAAAGGGGATTTATGCCCTCAAAGCTTCCAACTTTTAATTTTAGGACCTTTTTTCTTTTTTATTTTTCTCTGCTGTGTAATCATTTAGCTTTCAATGACAACGCAAGATCATCATCTGTATTCAAGAAGCACTAAGTGTATTTTCTCCCTTCCTTCTTCTTTGGCATGCTAATCAGCTTCCATAGAATAGAAATGTGGCCAGAAACTCTAATTCAATGTCCCGTACAACTTCACTTCTCCTTTAAAGGAAAGCTATGAAGATATACATGTCTAATAATATAAAATAAATTAATAGATTAGATATGGCATGTGTTTCCAAACAAATAAAAGAGATCTAAAGTCTTGTAGAAAACGTAAAGAAATTAATAAACCATACAGCCTGAAATCTAAGTTGTAAAGTGGTTACATTAGACTATACCATAATTTTGTCTGATGACTAAGTATTTTCATCTTTCCAATGAACACAGATATTTGCTGATGAGGTAGGAATAGCCAGTCTCTGGAAAAGACTTGGAGAAGTGGCAATGACTCTAAAGGGCATGCCACCCCTGCGTACTGATGTGACTGTAGTGACTGTAGACAGTGCTTGACTTGGCTGTCCTTATCCACTGGTCCTAGAGCTTCGTGGGTATAAACGGCCCTGAACAGAGGGGAATGATGCATTTATCATGGTCCCAGTGGCTGATCAAGGCATTGCTGGCTAGTCACCTTGCTTGTCACTATGCTGGAAAAATCTGCAACATGAAGTCACACATCAGAAAAAGTATGCCATAAAATATATTAGAATAAACAGTTAGTGAGCCTATGGAGGAATGTGGGAAGTTTTATGAAAAGTTTTCAATAGAAAAGGGACAGAATACTGAAAAATTGCTGTAATTTCATTTCTAGAACACAGGTTTTTCTTAGTGCTTTTTATCAGTAAGGAAAAGAATTTTAAAAATGGATGGTTCAGTGATAATCTATTTAAGATCACTGCATGTTTTTAGAGTGCTCTACTTTCAGAAGATGTTATTCACTAACAGGCTTAGGTGACTAATGTGGAAGAGATTCTGAGAGCAATCTTATTAGTTCTACTGGGAATAACATCTAATTTTATCATTTACTCTTATTGACAGAAAACTACAAAGTGTAAGGAAAATTTTCTGTGGAGAAACATCAATTGGCTTCAACAGTAAGAGCTGCAAGATAAATTAATATTCACAATTTCAGGTGATTTTCATAATAATTCTGAAGGTAAATTAAAGTAAAAACAGCCTGTGTGAGTCAGTGTCCCTAACTTCAGGCATCCTTCTTACATCTGAAAGATGAGACACCTGCAGCAAGAACTTTATTTTCTGTATAGCCAATAAAGACAGGCTGACAGAGGGAAATGCTCTCAGTCTAAGTTAGGTGTAGCCCTTGAAAGATACCTGCTGTTCCTCATACACTGAAAAGGAATCCCAAGTGGTACAGTAATTTATTCGTATGTTGGTTTTATGCCATGACATTCTGAAAATGGAATAATCCTAGGACCTTGCCTGAGTATTGTTTGGAGAAGGCTGGTTGGAGCTGCTCAAAACAGAGTCAGACTTGAGGTAAGAGCTAAGATTAGGCATACAGAGATTGATTTCTCCTTCTGCCCCACTTTCATCAGGAGTACAGCTAATAGTATGCACTTTCTTGTTACAGCTTTTTTTCTCCACAAAAAATAAGTACCCAGAAAGAAATTCAGCATTTAAATTATCTGGAGTGCATCTCACCTCCTAAATTTAGAGGAAAAATCCTCTGTTATCCTTTGTCTTGTTCTTATATAGTTTCTGAATTGATCCCTGTTCTTAAAGACAACAGTTTGCCAACAATTTCAAGTATTTGGGACTATAGATTTAAAACAGAGTTGTGCTGCATATTTAAATTCCATTTTGTTGTCCTTTGCTTGTGGTAAACTGCAGAACTTAATTTAGTGGCAAAATAGTCTAACAAGCTGTTTTGGGAATGAAACTGTCTTAGGATAGATATGATGTTGAGGTCAATGTTCCTTAGATGGAATATTGAACAGCTGCCTAATCAAAAAAGAAATAATTAAAGGAGTGCACCACACAGATGCTATTTGGTAGGGTTGATTTAGAGCTTGTGGATCTACCTAAACACTCATCCATGCACACACAAGTTTAAATGTGCATGAGCAGGTCTTCTGCAGCATATTTTATCAACACAGACTGCTTATCCAGTAGAGAACATCTGTGATGGTGGAGGAGAAGAGGAAATTAAGGAAGTATGCCACGTCCACTCTGTGTTCATTTACTTAGAAGTTTTTAGGAATCTTCTTCTACCAGAAAAAAGTCCAGTAGTCAAGACTCTCTGCACTCTCCAGAACAGCCTAAGAGTAACCAATTTACTTTCACTGCTGTTAAAGTAATTCTTGCATGGCCTAGTAAAACGTATTGCAACTTCTGTCCTTTGTATTCAGTAATCATGACAAGTCTATATAGTTGCTTTAACTGAAGGCTTAAAAAAAGTCAATTCATTTTACTCTGCATTGTCCATGGACACTAAAAAACCCCTAAATGCCACATAAAAGCCTTTATAGTTCAAATTCCTTCAGTTTTAAAAATCTTGGGGTTTTGTTTGATGCGCTGTCCTATGGAGGCAGGGAATGAGATGAATATACTGTCAATTTAGAGGTCAGCATACAACTATGAAGAAAAATCTGAACTTGCCTCTCAGATACTACGTTGTTGAAGTTCTCAGCAAAATAATGCCATGGGGAAAAACCCTATTTTCAAAGCTATTTAAGTGTTTGTTCATGCTCCGGTGGCACAAGAAATCTATTTAAATGGAAATAATGAAATGCTAGAAGGCATGGCCATTGGCATTAAACCCATGACAAATAAAGGCAATACAATTCTGAATGCCTGCTTTAAGATAAAAATTATGGTACACCTTCATCTTATATACTTGCTTATGTTTGATGTTATATATACATGGGTATATGGGGTTTTTTGCACAAACACAAAACCATATATATACATAATACTTTATCTCCTTGTGATGTTTTAGGGTTTGTTTAGGTTTCTTTAAATAATTAGTTCTACATACCCTCCATCCAAAACTCCTCAAGAATTAGTTTAATTGTTGTCAACATTAAACTGCATCAAGTCAGTAAAATTTCTTTTGCTAAATGCCTATATTTCATTGTGAACTTGAGTCAGGAAATTAGAGCAGTTATGTTTCTAAGTTCAAACACTTCTAAGGCCTTTAAACAAGTCAGGGTTAAATTCCAAGCACTCAGGAAGGACATTTTCTGATCTTGTAACTCTTATAAATAAGTAAATTCTCCTGTTGCCACATAATGAACTCTTACAAGCGTCAGTGACTAGAGTATTAATTACATTAACTCTGGTAGGCATTCAAACTTAAAGCTTTATTCCCTTGTCTAGGACTGTCAGGGAGAATATTAGTGTCAGTTTATTAAACGTTTCGTTTAGGCCTGTCTCTGCCGTCTTCTCTCTACTCAGCCATTTCTGTTCATACCCAGTAATCTTTCTGAATTGGAGATAGGCCAGAAAAGACATTATTCATCACCGGGTTTTAGTGCACCAGTGGAACCGCAGTGCAAGGACAGATCGTTATTTCATATTTAATCAGTGAAGTGACCGAGACCTTTTATTCCATATTGTGAATATGGAGGAGCAAGCCTAAAAATAAGGGGAATACTTTGTGAGGAAAGAATACATAAGAGTGTAGGAGAGATCCTCAATAAGGAGATAGGCATGGGGAAAACGATGATTAAAAAACCTGATAGGAAGCTAGAAAAATAAAGTTAGAAACAGAAGATGAAAGGCTGATAGACTTGATTTACATAATGAGAAAGATAGAACCCTGATGGCAGTGGTGCAAAATATGCAAGAGATAAAGGGAAGTTTAACAGGGAGAAATAAATTTCTTAAGCAGGATTTTAAATGAAGATTTCCTGAAACCAAAGAATTTAGCTCAGTAAATGTGGTCTAAAAGACTATGGTTTTATTTCTAAATAAGATGGCCATGCACTGATTTCTTGTTTGAGATCAAGTGCTACCAACTGGCTCTTATGTACAGTGCTTAGGGCTAGTGCACTTTATATCAGATTTTTCTCAAGGATTTTTGGACAGCTTCAAAATGGAACCACTTAAGCAATGTGGGCAATTAAGTCTGCATTGTTCAGCCTCACTTATTATTTAGCAAGATAGACTTACCCAAGAGATGTAGAAGGAATATAAAACATGCTAGAGGGAAAAAAAAACCCCAAAACCCCAAACAACCCCCCCATCAAACAAACAAAAAATTAAAATAAAACAAAAAAAACAAATTCAAGGGGAAAAGAAAACAGAAACTGTAAAATGAAAAGCCAAATCTACAATAACAGAGTTCAATGGAAGAAGATGAAGGCTTTGAAAAATAATTTACAAGTACACTGGGAAATTTTCTGCCATATGGTGAAACATGTTTTATGTTTGCCTCTGTTCTGACATTTGAATGCAAATTGGTAAAGGATGAAGCAGTTTCAGCCAGTTCAGATTATGGAACTGGTATCTCTCCACAATATCTATCAGCTGACACAACCTTATTCTGTTGTCTGCCACCTCTTATCATGCAGGCAGCTGAGGAAGAATGGGATATTCTGTATTTTTCTGCATGTATGTCTCCCTTTGATGCATTTTCTTCTGGAGGTGCGCTTAACTCATGTAGCTTCATTTGATTCTGTAAACTATAATGGTTAATTGACTTTATAAAAAGACACCGGAATATCAGCCTTTCTACAAATTAAGACCAGTGATACCCTGAAAAGCTATGTGAAGCTATGGTGTGCTAGCAAGGATGAGGCAGAAAAAAAAGAGCAAGATATGCTGACATGGACGATTAAAACCCTTCCCACCGAAACAAGCAGGCAAACAAACAAAAAAGTCATGTTACCTTTCTGACTTTTACTTGAATGATTTGGAAACATAGAAATTACTCAGTACAGCTTATTTTTATATTGACCAAAGCCTCTTCATGGCCATTTGTTAGGCTTTAAACACCTTACTCAGGTGCTGGAAGGATCTGATACGGACACTGAGCTCTTTATCTTCAGGTAAGATTGTTCCAAAGAATCACCCTGATTCTGAGCAAATCTTCACTTTATGAGACTGCAGAGTAAGAAGAGAACAAGAGAGTTGCATAAGAAGCAGCTACAGGCTAGCTGACTGCTGTCACTATTTTAGATATGCAGGCTGCTGCTTCTCCTGAAGGCAAAGCTACAGTCTCCTCTGTCTTTGCTGCTGTAGTTAGATACCCAAAATAAGCAGATGGGTCAAAATAGTTCCATCTGCTTTTTTCTGTCAAAAACTGGAAAAGGTTTATGACATACTCATGACATTAAGTCAAGAATTAAGGAAAACTGGAAAAAAAAAGATTTTGCTTTTTGTATCTTGTTTCTCTCAGAGGTTGTGTACCTTTAAAAGTATTGAGAAGTTTTAATTAGGTAATCGAAATTTTGTGTTTATTAAACACACTTGGTATGGTATTAGTTGTTACTTATAGCTGTTACATTTTGAAGTTGAAGCATTGATATATATTTTGTTCCTGCAAAACCCACACAAATATTATGGCTCAAAAATTTGTGTAAATATGAGGAAAAGGTATATTTACTATAAAATTAAGAAATGCAACAAGTAAGTTGCATTTTTTCTTGTCTCTAAAGAACTGGATATGGCAAAAGAGTTTGATCATTTTACACAGATATTAAAAATTAAGTATCACATGTTATTATGGTAGCTTGGCACTTCTTGTTTGTACTTTCCAAGCAACAGATTCCTAAGTGATGAATCCTCAGTGAGGTCTCAGTAAAGGGTTTAGACTTTAGTTCAAGCATTCATGCAAAAGTTTATGCAAAACA
>VZTA01018822.1:0-27141 GCA_013398855.1 Mohoua ochrocephala
ACAATCTCCCTGAAGAGCTGGAAATCTGCCTTCCTAAGTTTTAGAAACATGACTTTACTCCTTACTTGACCTATATTCAGTTCAAGATGAGATTAGCTGCTTGTATCACTAAGCATCAATGCATGCAGCATTCCTTCACAGAAAAATGAATATTTATTGAATATTGACTTTAAAAACATTGGGAAGAATACCATATTGTGTGACACAGTGAAATCCTTGTGTTTTATGTACTATCATCCATAATATTTATTTGATATAATTTGATATTCAAGTGGTTTTGTTTTGTTTTGCTGTGGTCTTTTTGTACTGTTTTGCTTTGTTTGCACTTTTAAAATAACAAATAGTGAAAATAGTTTAAAATAAAGTAACAGCATTTACACTAATCAAATCGACCTGGAGCACTCCATACAGACTTAATTTTAAATTCAAGAAAATGAAATTTCTTGCTGCATATGACCAGGTTTTATGAAAGGCATTTATTGAAGGACATCAGTAACTGAAAATATCTGCTTTTATCAGAGCAATTGCACCTTGGAAGGAACAAGTATGAACATGAAACACACTAATGAGGCAGTTACAGCACAGTGAGGTCTAGCTACAATGAAGGAGTAAAAAACAATAAGAGTTAACAGTTTAAAGAGAATGTAGGTGTAGAAGGCAGAATTCATCCATGTGGTATAACTAATTTTATTAACAAATACAAATTAACAAATCAGAGACAAGTAATTTTAATAGTTATGAACACATTTGGGGAAAAGAGATTTATTTATTTAAATACATGTGCATTTTCTACTTTGTCTTATTTTGTCAGATTTCCAAGTAGGGACTGAAGACACCAGTGTATTGAGGATTTCCAAATTTTGAACCCAGACATTGAAACAAAAGTCTTTCTAGAAATTCTGAAGAGTTGGACTTTCTTTGGCAACTAGATATACTAAATGACTGCTTTGGGCTCTTTAAGACACTATTCTTTTGCTTTTGTAAATTTTTTTCTTTTTAATTTTTTTTTTTTTTTTATTTCTGTGGATGATGTGGATCACAGCAAAGAAATATTTGTCTTCCTCAATGTGTGTTCACATTTTTCTATGGCTATGAACAGAGAGTAGAGCTGTCTGAAAACAGAAACCATTGGTGTGGTGCAGATGAGGAGCCTTTTGCTTTTGTTTTATGTTTTACTTGACCCAAGACAGCCACGCTATTTTCTTAACCTTCTGTATCAGAAATTCCATGGAGCAGTAAAAAAACAAAATACACCACAAAGATGCACAAACTGACTTTACCCAGGGGCCCATTTATTAGTTCAATACATGCAAGCTAAAGAATTCTGCTAACAGATTTCACCTACTTTGTANTTATGTGTTTAAAAAAAAAAAAAAAAAAAATTAATCACATCCCATTCCCACCTTCCCTAGAGTCATTCAACACCAGCTAACTGACTAGAAAGAATGACATTAGTACCAATCTACTTGATCTGACTCAGTGCTGCTTTGATCAGACAAACTTACAGAGATGGAAAAAGAAAATTTGCCTTGTTCCTTGAAGTCATAGTTATATTGCTAGTTTCAGAAATAACAATTCTGGCATTCATCAGGTCAGGTCTGGGTTTAGAAACAGGCAGTTTACAAAACCTGTGGACATTTATTCAAGTAAAAGTAACTCTTTCAATTAGTTATGTTTAGTAATACCCAAACATATTAGACAGATGACTACAAATGTTCTAAGCAGGCTATAAACTTACAGGCTTTATGGTAAACCAGTGTCTGAGTGGCATATCTCATGCTATCAGATGCACAAAGCAATTTACTGGAGAAACATTTTACCTTTAATTAACTCTTTAATCACATTGCTAATTAGTTTTAAAATATAACATAGATTAACACTACAATATTCATTCATTATCTTCAAGCCATTTTCTCTCTTCGATATTTTCTGAAGAAATAATTTTGTCATCTGTTCTTTTTAGTGCCACATAAACACTATAAACACCTAACTCTTTTGCTGCAAATGATCATCATTATGCCCATGGAGTCATGTTATAGGGAGAGGCTGTTATGATTGCTTTCATAATCTAAATTTGGCTACTCCAAAGCCACCAATGCTCAGTTGCACAAGGACCCACTTGATACAGTACACCACCTACAGAATGACCTCCTGTTCTCAATGCCTTAACTGACTGCCTGTTGAAGTCTGTCTGATACCTAAATCATGGAGGTATTAATATTGTCAGCTGCTACTTGTACACTTGATAACTAAGCAGCTACATTTTGACTGCCCAGTAAGGCCTTATTTGAACCCAGTGAGCGAAGCAAAGGTCCAGGTGAACTCTAATCCTGGTGGAATAGGCAGCAGTGCAAAAAACTGTGTGTAACCTTGGCTGTAGGGCAGTCTAAAAATAATGTTTTCCAGTGATTGAGCCCACCCTTCAGTTCTTGCTTGAACTCTTGCAGAAAACCAGGGATCATTTTGTATGATCATACCATACATAAATTCTGTGGTATTCACCTTTTTCTATGTTTTTATGAGAATCATAGCTGCATCAATTGCACTATATATTGCTCAGCTTATTTCTTCCAGTGTAACTTAAATAATGTTTGAATTTTACATCCGATACTCTACTATAGCCTCTTTCAAGGCTGTTAAAATTATGTCACTATTACATGTTTTCTGGAAAAAACACGAAATATATGACATGTGCCAATTTTAATTTTCTAGATGGTTCATCCTTAAGCAGTCATTCATTTCTTCTGCCTTAATGTAAATCATTACGCAAAGATTCAAAAACATATTTAATTTGATTGCTTGCAATAGTTTTATATGAAACACGGTATAATAATGTTGTCCTTACAGTGATAATCTGTATTATATGTAAGATCTGTCCAGCTTTCTTTAATGATAATATTACCTGTAGTCAATAGGGGTTTTTTTAATCATTCTGTCAGGACTAGATCTGTAGAGATAAGCAGTATTAGGAAAGTTTTGCAATTTTGTCAGTAATTGTAAGACAGCTGAATATCATAAATCCCATTTCTGTGGGAAGCTCTTCTGTGCTTATATGTTTGGAAAAGGATAAAAATATAAAAGACAAAATAAGTCTTAGTTAAAGTTGAGAAAGTAAACAAACGCACAAACAATCAAAAAGCTCCCAAAACATTTCCTACTGCAATACTGTTTCTGGAAACTTCTAGATATTTCCTGCCTAAATAAGATATAAATTTTGAAAAGGAGAGTGTAAATATTTGAGCCTTGGCACTTAGTTTTGGAGACTACAGAGGTCATTTTCATTTCTTCTTTAAATGTGTTCCATGTATAAACAGAAAATTCTGAATTCAGTTTTAACTCTGCCTAGGCTCATCCTTGCACCCTTAAAACCACATATTTCCTAAATCACTGTCTGGAAAGTCATATTGTTCAGGCAATCACTGAACTAGCCTAAAGCCATACTGACAGAGCTTTGAAGATTAAAAGTGTGACATTGAACTGGATGTAAATGGAAGAGGGAAAAAAGTTTAGCATACAGAGTACTGTCACACCGAACCTTTGAAAAAAATTGTCCTGTGTGTGTTAGAAGATGGTTAATGCACTAAGAAAAGCCTATGTGTTGCTGTTCTTGTGGGACAGCAAGAGTTGTCCAATATGAGCATTCAGATTTCTACATCTCAATCAGCACAGGAAAGCTCCTCTGCCTCCTTCCTCATGTGTGAAACACAATTATATATCTTTGATGAGGGATTTCATACTAAACTGGTACAATCGGGCCACTTCACTTAGGAGTTGGACTCGATGATCCTTGTGGGTCCCTTCCAACTCAGAATATTCTGTCATTTATAATAAGGTTATTAATGAGATGCCACTGTGACAATTTTATCCAATAGCCGTTGCCATTTAGAAGACACCTCATGCTGTGATCTAGAAATGTGTCTGTGCAATATAAAATTGTAGAATTTAGTAAAGATAATTAAACAAGAAAAAAAACCAAAACATGGAAGATCAGTAGTAGCTGATAACTTGTTTTGGACATATTTTGGAGGTCTTTTTCAGTCTTGCTCAAAATATTTTATATACTGAAAGTCACAGGATCCCTTTGCCTGGCCACAGTAAGCAGTAATTTGCCACAGCAGACTATCACATTCTGTATTGATAGGGAGAGAAGGAGGTATTACCTATGGATCCAGAGACCTGCAGACACATTTTGTCAACAATAGCGTGTATAGATCAGGTTTGATCTGGCTATTCATATATTTTTCAGTCCTTCAAAATTAATTTTCTGTAAGTGATCCAGAATCTGTGAAGGAATCTTTGGTATCAGCAGTCAAATAAATTTTCTGAGAAGTGTTCAGAGAATACATTGTGGACAGCAGTGCTGGGATGGAAAGAAAATTTTGATCATACTCTGGTAAAATTCTACAGCACCTGAAGAGGACTCCAGGATGTGAAAGTTGGCTGTAAGAAGACGAACTCCTGTCGAGCTTGATATTAAATTATTTGCATTACAAAATTCGTTGCTACATTCAACACAGTTCTTATAAAAAATTTATGTTACTGCCACCATAAAGAAAATTTGCCATTTAAAATTTATAATAGTCCAATATCACAACTTTGTGATCAAGCCAAAATAAAATCAGCAGATATGGTGGTAAACAATAATAAAATCTAATTTCTTCTTACAGAGCAAACTCTTTTTTCTTTTCAGCTCTTTCTGTACCTTAAGCATAGTTTATTTACAAAATAAATAAAGCTGTGTTCCTTTACCTTCCATTTTGAGTTCTCTGGGCAAATTATACTTTGATGGACTTGCCTTTAGGGTTTATTTTCCCTTTCTGGCAAAACAAACTGCCCTAGGAGATAATTTTATCTTTCTAAATTGCAGTAAAAGTCATAAAAAGTCTTTGGCCCTCCTCTAAGGTACATCAGCAGCTACAGAGGGTTATGCTGACCTAAACACAGCTTACAACATATTATTTCAGTGCAAATAGATGCACTAAATAAAAACACAAATGTCATTAACATTATTATCATTTCAAATGCTAAAAAACTTTTCCAGAATTTCTTTCATGGAGCAATATTATAGCTGTAGGACAATATGACTTCATTCTGCTGAAAAGATGCAACTTTAAGGGCAAAGAACCTGATTCCGATAGATGCTGAATGTCATTCAGCCCATGGGGTTTGTGGATGCTGAGCACCTTGCGAAGGGATGCCTAGTACTTCAGAGGATCAATCCATAGCAGCACTGCTGCAGTAAGCTCTTGGAGTTTCTGTCACATGGGCAATAGAAAAATGTAATAAAGTGTGTTTAGATGAAATCTAGCAACCTACTCAGCTGTTAATACTGGCAGTGGTGAGTCAATCTGAAGACAGAGTTGAAAGGATTCTAGCTCTAAAATTGAAAATGTTTTGGATCAGTATAGGTAAATGAGAACACTGTAGGCTTACAGAGGAACAGACATCCCAGTTTTAAGTCTATGAAGAGTGAAGGAATTGTTTTGTCAAGATTGCTGTTCAGTAGGCCCTTCAGAGTCTTCTAGTGTTCAGAAAACTGTTTGTCCACTTTAGGGGAGATGTGCAAAATAACAGTGGCTAACATTTTCATTTTCATTATATTTGTTTTCCTTATGCTTGACTGCTCTATACAAAGCCATTCCCTATAATACTGGGCAATCTAGCTTGCAATTTTAAAAGCATCATTCACCATAAATAAATGTATCTATCTGTCAGATCTCAGAGCGAAACACAAATGTGCTGTGTTTTCCGTGAGAGAAATATACAATTCAAAAACTCCCCAAAGTAATTTTCTCCCAGGTCCATCATATACTCATATTTAATAGGCTTTTTAGTCCAGATGGCCAATATTAGGAATTCTGCATAGTATATATAGAAATAAATTTACTAGAACGATGATATGAACATTGTATCAAAAGCCTAACATATCTGGTGTTCACATGCCATTTCTTTTCTTTCTAACTTAACTTCCAAATCTCCTTGACCCAAATGTGCAGAGCACTCACCCACAAGTAGCCAGATTCCAGGTGCCTGATGCATACATGCCTGTGATGTATATGAATTGCAATGCACCTGATCCCTTCCTTCTTCTAGTACACACTTGAAAACAGAAAAAACAAACAAGCAAAACTCCTAATTTTTGAGTCCATGGTATATTAGACCCAGAATAAAGCAGAATTCAAGATGATAACAATACTCTTCTCTACATGTGAATTCCAAGCAAGCACTTAAATAAAATCCAATGCATCTGATGGAACAGAAAGGAACAGCAAAAAAACCAACAAAACTGATGAACACTGTAGTGCCCTCCCCATATTACTGAATATAGATGGAGTAATTCACAGCTTTCATTGAGAAAGATGTGTTCGTGGTGTCAGAGCTGATTTTGATTACATAGCTTTTGTACCTATGCCTTTTATGAATTTCTACCACTCTGCTGACCTAAGCAAGAATTTGGACTCATGAAATAGTAAAGGGATCCCAGATCTTTTAGTTATATTAGGAAATGCAAGATATCTGTGAATCTATCACTATGACCTTAATTCTTATCGGGAATTTGACAGGACCCAACAAAAGGAGACAGTCTTTGTCCACTTTGTGTCCTTTCTTATTATCTAACTGATCTGTCATTCAAGTAACTGAATAAATATTGACAGACTTATTCTCACAGGTATAATAAGTATTGCTACTTCTCTTTTGCAATTCAGGCTCTGAACCACAGGCCATGAAATAGGGAAACACATAAGCACATGCTCACCTGAGACATATCTGAGAAGCTTGGTTTACAAAATGAGGGCAAAGAATACATTTGAGAATTTGCCCAGACCTACGTGACTTCCAAAGGTTCATTCAGATGGTTGTAACAATGTTAAATGTTAAAAACCTAGAGATTCTGAATGCTGGTTAAAGGTTTTAACCACAGGTTCCTCTGCAACAAATATGTAGAAAAATCTTTATAGGACAAAATCTTTACAATAAAACTGTTAAAATACGTTGGACTATTTGTTTGACAATTGTTTCATAGCCTTAGACACAGAATTTTATTGGCAGCTGAAACCAAATCTAAAGCTATCTGGGAAAGAAAGATGAGAAAAATTCCATCATGTAAAATAATGCCCTGTTGTTGGCCATATTTTTGATACAAGCATTATTTTTTCATGTTTCAGTGATGGGAGAAGCAGATTTAAGGGCTTCCTCCAGATAATTTTATTTCTCTTTTTATAAAAGAATTTAATTCTACAGAAGAAAATAAATATTTACCTTTTGTTTTGAATAAATATCATAGTAAAAGTAAAATGCACAAGGATTCAAACAGACTTGAAAAATTACTTTTAACAATATTTGCTTTGATCTGAGGAGTCTAAAGGATTCTGGATAATTAATTAAGAGCAGATTTTAGTTTGGGTGTGATGACTATATTTTCTCCTCACTACATTATGTACCATCAAAACAAAAGTATTTTAAGGGTCATAATTATTTGTGAAATCTTTGTTCAAAACTGCTTAGCTTAAGAGCATTGCTTATAGCAATTAATATCTCAATCCTTTTAAAATATTCTGAAAAATACTGATGATATTTAATAGATGTCAGAAGTTCACGTCACTTGGCCATCAAAGATTTAATTGTCAAACAACGTCTGAGCACATTTGTAATAAAATGTATTTTATGTACATCAAATATGGAACCTGAACTATAACTGCAGAACAATTTTTTTTATATCAGGAATCTTATCCTAAACAAAAATCTTCACATTCAGGGAAAATCTTAGGTTTACTTAAAAATATTAAGAAAGATAATACTTTCTGAGGCTTTTCATCAGAAGCATTAGAGACTCAGCTGCAGTTGACTATTTCCTTCCAAGATTAAAAATGTATTAACACTAAGAAAAAAAAAAAATCAATAATCTGAATATATCAATATAAACTTGTTACTTCTAGTATTGTGTCTCCAGTCTTTCATGTGTTCTTCCCCTTAATTTACTTATTCTCCTTTGTGTTAGTGTAGCCTTCTCTGTGCTTTCAGAGGACCGACTTTCCAGGTATGCTAGAGGAAATTTTGAGGTAGGTTGCCAGATTGCCAACTCTTTTCCAGGTCTGATCTGAAAAGGCAGTGGAAAAAACAAGGGTCAGAACTTGCAATAAATCTATTTTGTTGTTTGCTGTTTAAATTTAATCAAATGTATCAACTAACAGTAACTGGAAAGCTTAATGTTCACTTACTAAAAAAAAATAAGTTCAAGTGAATTTCATATGTCACTGCTACAAAATTTACAGGGCTTTATTTTTTTTTACTTTGGGAAATATTATATAAAGCATTTTAATCTATAATGTACTTGCTTTGATGGAGAATAAGTTGAATTATGAAATATAATAATAAGCTGTGTTTAAAGACAGCCTGTAAAATGTAATAATTTTATGACAAAAATGAGACCTCTAGAAAGAAATTTTACTATTTAATTTTTAAATTAATTTTTTTTTCTCTCCACATCCATTTACTCTGTGATATCAGAAATTTAATTACATTACCTTTCTTCCTTTTAAACACTGTTTTTAAAATTCGTCTGGGGCATATCATGAAAAAAGGCATTGAAAACAAATAATGAAGGGAGTCTGTTCATTTTTACTGTGAAAGGAGGAGGAAAATACAGGTACGGGTAGAATTGAAAGGCATAAAGATGTGTGAAATGTGAGGTTTGTTAGAATATCACTGGTGCGGAAAAAAAGAAACAGAAACTGCGCTCTCATGTCCCTGCTCCTCACTGAGCTGCTCAATAAACCAATCCAATCACCAAACCACTGCCAAACACTGCATGGGGAGAGACCATTTTGTTTGTACCAGGAGCAGTCTAACGTGTGTGTAGTATAGACAATGGACTAATAAGATCTGTGAGCAGGTGATTCAAACTGCCCATGTAGAAGAACAAACATTTGTTTGTGTATCTTTAGCCTTTTTCCTTTTTTTTTTTTTTTTTAAATCCTACCCCTTGACAGTTTCATTGAATGCCTCTAGCTCCTGTACTCCATAATCCCATAAAATTCTCTTTGTGATGCAGCAAACAGACAGGATTTCATGTCCCAGAATCGCTGCTAGTCACCATTGGGTTTTCCTCTAGGCATCTGTGTAAACTGTATTCGTTCAGCTGCTGTTTGGTTAGTGGACTCTGGAGGCTTATGTAGATATAAGATATACAGAGCTGACATTTCTGGCAGACCCTAATGCTACTTCCTTTTCTTTTGTTCTCTATTGTTCCTTCCGTGGCATGAAGCAGATGCTTATGATGTCCGTGTTGTGAGTAGGAGCTGTAGAAACTCAACTGTTCAACTTGTCAATGTTTAAGTCTCTGTAGGCATCATTATTTATGCTTCCAAAGGAGTACGTGACATTCTGGAATTCTACAGCGGGAAAGTAGTCAAGTACAAAATTTTTGAAAGTGCAAAGACCTCCTTTTGGGTGCTGGTGTATTACAATAGTCAAGTGAGAGATATATCTTTTCCAGACCTCTCTTCCCCCTGCAAGCACTGAGAGGTTTCCACCGGGTAATAAAAGTAAGGAGAAGAGAGGAAGTTTCAGTTTGCTACAGTAAATGAAAAGCATAAAATAAAAAGTGAAATCATTGTAATCTGAAGCTTTTTAGAAGGTACTGTAAACAATAATGAACAACTGAAAACATGTGCACTGATACATAAATGTCTGACAGAGCAATCTTAAGAAGTTATTTGGACTTGAAACTGACTTGCAGTAAAATGAAGACCTCAATTTAAGGAATATTGAGGAAGTTTTGATATGAATAAATGAAGGGGATTAAACCCAGGGTAACAAACTGGTCAGCAAAAACGTGCCTCCTATTTGGTAGAACAAAACATTAAACTTTATTTCAACTAAACCTAAGTTTTACTCTGACTTCTAAGTATTTCTAAAGCATATATTGTACTCAATTCTTCCTGAGTGGCATTTCATGAGTTTATGCTACCTTTACACCCTGCATGATTCTCATTTACAGTGAGCCCTGTTGCCAAGTGTAAAGAGGCGTCACTATTTACTAATTGCAATAGCAAGGTTATTTCAAATTGCCAAAATAGAATGCAAAGTGAATAAACAAGAGCACATTAAAATTGCTTCATTTGTGAGTGGGAACAACCCCTTTATCAAGAAATTATATGAAAGATAGACCTAATAACCTTCTATCATCATAAATTATATGAAGCATCTGTGAGGACTGGAATCAGGGTAGCAGACATACCTCTTTCCTTACAATATCTCAAAAATGCAGTTGGTAAAAAAAATAAGCCAAATATTTCTTTTGAATGAAAAAAGAGTCTTATTTTTACACTGTTCTTGTGATTGGATCAAGAAATACAAGGTTATCTTTAAGCCACTTTGGGGCTTCCTAGGGCTTTCCAAGAATCTGTTGCCTACTCAGACATCAGCAGGTTTGGAATATGCCTATACTCTCTTTTCTACAGTTTTGTAAAAAAAATAATGGCGATCTGGATTCTATGTCCTTGACAAAGACTACTTTGTTACCTGCCCTGAAATTCAACTCCAGACATTTTGTGGTAGCTAATGCTCACTGGAGATACTTTGAGTGACCTGGATAGCTAAAATGGATCTCAATATACGTATTAAAAATGCAATACAGAAATTTTTTCATGTGTTAGACTTCTGGTTTGAAAATTTAACATTCTTTAATTTCTGCCTATAATATGCATATTTATGTGTCAAGATTATCTGCTGATTCCTAATGTTCCTCTCTTAACATTTTCTGTTTCCAGATGAATTTTCTCATCATGCTTTTCCTCTATGAACAGATGTAAATTTGGCAAAGACATATATTTACGTTCCTGAAGAGCTTATTTGGCAGGTGGCTTTTGTTTTTCACAACCTGCTCTCTCTCTCTTAGACGGTAAATATTTTTCTGTCTTCTTTCCCTCTGTGATTCTGTATGTGACAGAAACATCTATTTTGTAAATTCAGATTAACATTGTATTCCATCTGTAGTTATGTAGTTCTCTGTAATTTCTCTAACTGAAATTACTGATTATTAATAGTTTTATCCTTGAAAGCCAGCTAGATTTTTTTTTTTTAAACAGACACATTGTGCCTCACTCGACATGTTAGGACTATAATTTTTGGACAATCTGATTCAGAAGATTCTGGCAGTCTGAGATCTGTAAGCCAAGCCATTTTTTACACAAATTCCTTTCCATGCCCTTCCTTCTCTGCTGCCTCGTAGCAGGAATAGTAGTGAAGTAGAAGGTGCAAGTGCATCCCAGAGCACCTTGGTGAGACAGTGGAGGTGTCCTCATGACAGGGACACTCACCTAAGTTTTTTTTATCACATCCGTCTTCACTAAATTTTATTTCCTGTTGATGTCAAGAAGCGAACCTGACATCCAGTTCACAGCTTTATAGCAGAAACAGACAAATCTTATTAAAGAATATTTGTTTTCTAATCTATGACCCTATCTATTTGTGTTCTTTTGGTGATACATACAATTCCACACAACGTGATAGTTATCATCATATTGCCAGTTCTTTGGCTATATTTTTTCTATCTCTTCCAAAGACTACACGAGGAGATAATATGAATTAAATTATGTATTTTAAATTCAACAGCGATTATAAAGAAAGAAGAAAAAATAGATACTATTAGACACCATTTTGAATGCAACTTCAAAATAAGCCTTTGAATTTGCACAGTGGAAACCATGTTCTACACCATAAAAATTTGTTTTGAATAACTGGATAGTCATTATAATGACATATTCTGGAGAGTGCATTTTCTAGGTTTCATATCTAGTGATCCCCTAAAAAGACTGATGCCATTTGTGTCTGGCAATGAAAACTACCGTGTACTGTGGCATGCAAAACCAGTTATTTTAATCTATTCATACTGATTTCAGAAAGATAGAGTTGCATTGTTATATCTTGAGGCAAAAATGTATGTCTCTTGAATTGGTTTTGTAAAAATTTTCACTAAAACTAAAATGACATTTAAAGCATTAGTGACTTTTCATGTCATAATTTATATACACTTACAGTAAAATACAGAAATATGTAGATTCATGTAGTGAAGCAGGTTTACATATTCGTATTTTGTCTCAGGACTTTGAGTAAAAACCAATTTTGATCATGAAATATCCAGTCTTTGTTAATCTTTTGGGACAAGTTCAGTGTCAGAACTGTATTTTCTATAGGCTTTTATTAAATCAGCTAAAGAAGAGACAAAGTGACTCATATCACAAACACAACTATAAAGCTCCAGATAGGAAAAGACCTGCTCCCGAGAATCCTAGTCATATGTGATGACAGAAATATCCTAAGGGAGAGCAAAGCCCCTAGCACACTTATGTAGCTGGAATTCAAATTAATGTATTTCAGTTTCTCTTCGTAATTTGTGTTGTTTAGATTTTAAACGAATCAAATTTTCACCTATTTCTAAATATGTTTGAACGGTGTTGCATCTAATGACAGGTTAAACCCAGTGCATAGTAAGGCTGAGAAATGTTCTCCAGTACAACAGTACTACAATAGTATGTACATAGAGTTTAACATCCATCACTTTCACTGCTTTATACACAATCATGATTGAATTTCACTCTTGACTCAGTTAACTACAAGTTCCCAATGCAGTTGATGTAGAATCTGCTGAAACATATCCCTAATAAATCAAAATATAAATCCTTATAGCTATGTAAATATGAGAGAGCCCATTCATGGTCCCCCAGGAACTGACATAAAGAAAAGTCACTGTAAGGTACATAATGAATTTGTATCAGTCTAGCCATTACTGCAGAGAAACCACTTTTCTCATTCGTTTTCTCACATTAAATGTGAGGTAGAGCAATTTACTCCCTTTGGGTGATGGGTGTCCTACTGCACTTTTGCCACAGAGTAAAAGGTTGTATATATATTATAGAGTGTGTGCGTGTGTGTATATATGTGTGTGTGTCTGTGTGTATAAATTAAATAGTATATAACAGACTGACTGGTGTAATGTAAATCCACACTTATCACACTATAATCTGTGAGACAGACAGACCTTGGAGTTAAAAGAAGTATCCCTGCTTTGCTCTCTATAATGTTGTTACAAAGGCTAATGATGTTTTTCAGTCAGTTAGATCCTGATAGCAGCTTTGTGAACTTCTGTCATAGCACACAATTTTAGCGAAGTAGAATTGGCCCAAAATCTTAGGTTATTCCTAAAATATTTTTACTCATCTCTTCCCACCTGCCTGCCTCCCTATCAAGGAGGTTCTCTGATATGATCATTGACACAGACATGGCAATTAGAAAAGGATCATGGCTGCTCCGGGAGCCAACTCTTGACTATTCTGATGGAGATAGTTGCAGGAATTCAAGCTGGTTGAGCATCAACCTCATTTTTGATACCATTTCCTTTGAATTGTCCAGGTTTGCCAGTTTTATAGCACATTTTTTCTTATATATTTCTTACATATAATTGTATTAAATTATTTGGAATTGTGTTGATTTCTGGCACAAATTACTTAACTATACCTGAGGTAAAAGCTAAGCAGACTTAGTAGAACTTTCCATTTCAGTGGAAGATATAATTCAAACTGAAGTCCACAATTTCCTTTAAATCAGGACTGAGCAGTACAATCTTAATCTTAATCAAGTCAGTAATAACAGATGTCTTGCCTTCCAGGTGAAGACTGGATTTCACACAGGGTAGTGGTTTTGAACTTTCTGTGTATCTTAAAATTATTTATATTTTCTGGGGGGTTTTGTTACTTTTTTCTCCTGGCTTTGTGTTTTTGTGTCATTAGGGTACAACTTTGGGGACCACTTCTCTCCTGTGTTTAGGGAAAGCTTTAGAAGGCTTTTTCACATACCATAGCTCTATCAGTTAATGTATCATCCTTCAGCCATAGGAAGAAGCACAGAATTGGCTCTGCCCTGGAATTCAGTCAAATCTTGTCCAGCTAACAAGTTTCCTAGTTTCACATACTCCCCTGTCTCCTGGCAGAGATGACAAAATTGCTGGAATTCAAACACACAGAAAAATGTCAGCAAAACTAGAGGGATCTAAGAGGGAAAAGGAATCCTAACATGTTTAGTCTAGAATTGATATCTTATTATATTTGAAAAGAGATCAGAAAATAAAAGAATGAAAATACAAAAATAAAGGACTATACACACGTGAAAAATGAAAACAATTCAGCAGTAGAATGGAAAAAATAGAACTTTTTCCTTATATAGTCTCTACTTTGACTCAAGTATGACATGAAGTTAACCTCAATGTAACACACAGTGGATGCCTGAGATAATAAAAAATCATTTTGTTACTGTGATACCTTTATGACTAACAAAAATTTTGAACTTATTTTCTTTTTTTCTGCTAAAATATTTGTAAATTGTATCTCTCCTAAAGCCTGCATCTCGCCAAGAGACTTTTGCGGGCTTGGGTCTTGCTGCTTCATTTAATTGTTTGTTTGGTTGGTTGGTTTTTTTTAATTCAGTATATTTTTAAAGTAAAGACTTCCTTGTGTATTTTCATTTCCAGGATATTTAAACTTATTTCCCCTTTTATACAAGAATCTAATATACAGCTGGAGAATAAATTGTCAAAATTTATTGCCTCCAAGAAGGGCAAAATATTTTAAATATACCTGTAAAAAGCTACAACAACCCTTTTTTTATTTTTCAATAAATATTGAGAGAACTGGAATAGACTACACCAGACGAAATTAATGGCAGGAAATCTGTTTCCTTTACGATTGGTTCCTTCCCTTTATTATGCGCTGAGGACCTTCCACGGTAATGGCTAATACAGCATCTTTCCGTGTGATTGCACATTGTCTGCATCTGGGCAAGTGCACGTAGCACATTCCAAGTGCCGTGAGAGACGCCTGTTCTCGTGACTCATCTGAGCAGCGCGGGCTGAATTCCCATGAAGTTGCTCACTGATCACTGCTCAGCCCATGCAAATCAAAGTAAGTCACAACAACACCACCGATGCTGCTGCATCTTCATGCCAGAATGCTCTGCTGAGCCTTGGCTTGTTTACTGCTGAATTCCCTTCAAAGGGGAGGCTTGACTATATAAACAATTGAAGACCTTAATATATAATTAATGTGTTTTCTAATTAAATAGTAACCAAGTATGTTGTAATGTTTCAATTAAGAGTATAGAAAGTAATTAATTATAATCTTAAATACTTAATGTGAGCATGCCAATTAACAAAATGCTACTTCTCTGCTTTAAAAATTGTGCTTGGCTCAATTTCAGAGTAACTATACATTTTTAGGGGGATTTTTTTTTCATAGTAGGACTTTTTTTCCAAGACAACAAACTTTTAAGTTTACAAATAGAGATAAAGCCTCTTGATCTAACTAACTTTACACACATATAAACCAATACAAAAATTTTACTTAAAAAATACCATGCTAACTATTTTTTTAATCATCAATTTTTTATTAAGTGAGTGGTGTGAAATCCTCATTTTAATTATTATTTCAAGGATATTTACTCCACGTATTAAGTCATATGATTTAAGCATAAGGTCAATGTATTTCATTTCCTCTGGCTAACAAGAGGTAAAATAGTATTAGAGTCCCTGGAATTAAACTATCAATTCCAGTTGGATTTTAGCCTTTGAAGGAGTGCTTCGAGTCTCAGCTCTAAACATTGTATGTCACTGGAGACAACGCAGAGTCACAACAATTTAACAGGAGCGGGGTGGAAGACATATTACAATATTTGGATTTCTTTAAGAGGCACTACTTAAAATACTTTGCTGGCTTTCTTTTCTTCTTCTTTAGTGTTGCCAGTGAGGTATTCCAATGCCCAAGGATGAGTTCAAGTCACACTCTGCATAAAGTCATACACAGAAAGGTAGGATGGATGGCACTGTTTGCAGTCACCATCTGTCTCTATGAAAATAAACCTGGCATTTTCCACTCATTGCACTCAAAGCTAACAAACCTTTCCTGAAATGCAATATAAGACTGGTAAAGTCTAGAAATAGATTCTTTGGATCACTTTGGTGATAGTGTTGACTCAAAAATAGAGGGTAAAAGCACATTTTAACAATACTGAGCAAGGAGAAAAAAAGTCAACATTGATTCCTGAAATAAGGATAGTATACCATATTTAGGCAGTCCAATGGAAGCCAGCTTGACTATTACACATCATATTTCCTTTATGTTTAAAGAAAGGCAACAGGAGTCCAAATTTTGTGAGCTTTGCAATGTCTTAACCCCACAAATATGAAGATTCTGTGCAAGATTCCTCCAGAATAATCTAGCCCGATGCTTTTCATCCTGAATAGAAAGAATGCAACAGAAAAGAATAAACAATTGTTCAGTACTCAGTTTGCGAACCTCTGAAAATACAAAGTTTGAAGACTTGTGTGACCATCTACTTCTTAAATAGATCTCTGAAATGTAATGCAAAGGACTTCTTGAAAGCAAAACATAGAGTAGCCCTTCATTTATTCTGTAAAAGAGCTTATGATTTGTTTATTTCTGTAAATACAGTATAGGCAGATTGTTTATCTGAGGAGTGTCATGCATTATTTCAAGGCGTAAAGTCTAACAGTATTAATTATAAATGTCATTTTAAATTAATAATAGGCCAAATAATAATGATAAACAAGCCAAGTATTTAAAATGCTTTTTTTGTTCGATGGAGCATAATGCATTGGTACAGAGGTTACTGCCTTTCATCATTATTTAACATTGACCAAGGTTATCTACATTATAATTGTTATGAAACTAATGCAATTATATTATAGTTTTAGTGCAACCACAGTACCTATGTTTAGAGGATAATTTAAGTGACAGATTTTTTGCACATTATGCCCTCCTTTTATGTCATTCTAATTTATTATAGAAAAGCCTTTATGTGTAAGAAGTATTCAAATGCACATGGGATTTCTCTTCATATCATATACATCTTATTTTCCAGTGCTTAATACTGAACTGTGTATCACAAAACACAACCCAATATGCTTGATTTCCTCTGCAAGGTTCCCTTTAACTTTTCATTGCATGACTGGTTGGAATGTGCAAATTATAACTCGGAGCAGAGTATTCTGAGAGAATAATATTTGCCTTAGGAGCAGTGTGGTCACATTGTATTTCCAAGGCAGAAAGCAACATTGAACTACCTGCCCTGACAGAGTTCATTTGTCACCAGGAGTTATGCTATGGTAGAGCTCAGAGCAGCAGAAGTTCCCTGTTTTATAAATAGGTGGCACAATTTTTTAACTACACTTAAACAAAGTGCTGAAATTCTTTTCTTGGGGTTTTATGCTCTTTATCTTCAAGGATAATGAATACGTTTAACATCTAAAACTAGAAATTCATATTCATCTAGTTGCTTGAAAACATAAACCAAGTTCTGATTAATCAACTTGAAAAGTACCATACAGAAAACCGGTTTCTTAGCTGTCCATGGCTTGATTTTTGTGTCTTCTGTCAAGCATCTGTTGTAAGCTCCTGTCAAAGACCTGTTATTGAATCAAGCAGATGGATGAGTGGCCCTTCACAACGTAATGTTTGTAATAATTTAAGGGTATGATTCCTTTCATATAAAGTCAATGACTAGAGTTATGTGTCAAGCCTAAGGTAATCACCTAGGGAAAGAGCATAGGGCCTAAAGATAAGACCCCCTGAAGGCAAATTGCAAACTCCCAAAAAGCTACTCATCACCACTGCCTTTGATATCTATTCTGGGATGGGCAGAAACACCCTCTGCAAGAGCGTGTCTCTTCATTGTCCACATAGAAAACTAAGAAAAGACATTTCATTTTTGATGGGTAAATTTGCATAAAAGCAATCTCAGACTTAATCAATTACTAAATATAAATCTATCACTTGAAGAAGGAAGTACTTCACAGTAATGAATACAACAAGTTTTCACAAGGACATTGGGTACAAACAAAACCCAGCAGGTCTGAGATCCTTCTCAGTTCTCATATATGTGGCATTTGTATTGCACACAAGTCAGTAATATCTCTTTTCCAGATTTTTAAATTACTTTGAGTGTCTGCATTTCAGACCGGTACATGGTGTGATTTTTTTTTAAAAGTAGATTTAGTCATATCAAAAACCTAATGAGAACATACTTGAAACTTGAGTTTCATAAATATCCTTATATGGTGATCCTTAGATCAACAGAAATATTGGAAAAGGAAAAAAAAAAAAAAAGAGCATCTGCATAATGGATGAAGTAGCTTGTTTTAAAATGGTCTGAAAGAATACTCATACCTCGTCATATATGTCCATGTGTCTTTGGATTCCCAGCAATAATAGGAACAGTGAACATCTGGAAGCCATTGACTAGGAGAATTTGGTGAATTTATCATTATCAATTCATTCAGTATTCCCTGTAAATTCACCTACGAAACTCTTTAGAGTTCTTAGGGATCTCACTTTACTTTCAATTGTTCTTATGGATCTAGCTTGAGGTTCAATTGCAGTACATTTGTTTAAACGGCACCAGTTTGTGCTCAGATTGTCTCTAGACAACAAATCCGTTTGCCACCTTTTGGTTGCTCTATTACTTTGCTTTCTGTTTCTTTTATTTGGAGACATTACTGGACTGTAGAGGTGTTATTGTGCTGCTGCTTTTTTTTAAACAGCAGTTCCCACAATCTCTAGTCTTTACACCTAAAACATTGTTAATGGAGATTTAATATAATATTTTAAAGGAGGCCAAGTAAAACCCTCTAGTTTTAGCCACTTTTTCATAAAATTAGAAAAGAATATGAAGACAAGAGGTTAATTTCCAAATTAAGAGGAGCACCATGCTTTTTTTTTCTTTTGACACCACTACCAGAAGTAATTATGAGTATGTTTTATTCTGAGTAGTTTAGCACTTTCAACTGTTAGTCTCTCTGCAAGGATTAAACTCACAAAACAAGAAAATCAATGAGTAACATTTTACAGGTTCCCTGAAACCTGGCATATGCTACACATTTTATGCTGTCAGGAAGGCCCTCTTTATACTCAGATTTTTTTCTTCACAGAAGATAAAACACTCTTGAAGAAGAAAAAGAAATCACCATTTTTTTCACTTTCTGTATGCTCAGAACACAGAAGACTTAAGGATCTTTTTCAAAATTGTTGTAGTTCATCCTTTTTTTTGTTTGTGTCCTACATTTCATATATATAGTTCACAGTGCAAATTCTTTTGTGTGTGAACAATCTACTTCTCTGATCTTACCATTCCTGCTGCATGGCACATAATGTGATCACAGTTGTGTTTTATTTCCATATGGAAAAGAACTGGGTAAAAGACCGTGTAGGCAGAGAGGACAGATGAGGTTCTTTTGTCTCCTTAAACCTCTGCACCCAGTTCCTAGTTTGCTCTCACTACAAAATTATTAAGTTCTCAAAATAATATGGTTTTTGTCTCATTTCTTTATGAGTTGGGTTCTACCTGGCACACGAACCACTAGGCAGATAATCTTGTGAGTCCCTCAACTTTGTGCTTACAAAACTGTAATCATTTCTACCCTTATGACCCCACATAGCCACACCTTCTGCATTAGCATATGGCCACTCTCCTGCCCATTCCAGTGGATGTTCCAGATAACCTTACAGTTCCATCTAAAACTTTTTTTAATAGACTGTGATTTTAAAGCATGATCTAGTGTCCAATTTATTTTTAATTTCGAGTTACTTAAAAATAAAACTTTATCCACTATGCTGAAGTAACCTGGGTGTCATAAATCGAAAAGCTTGGCATTCTGCAGAATATTAAGTACTTCATTATTCAGCAGTGCATGCAGTACCTTTGCAAAATGCATCCAGTATTACAAAGTCTTCTATGTTCCTATGGAGAATCTGCAGCAGACAGTCTCTGAAATGATAAGATAGTTTAGCAGCAGTAAGAAATCCTTTGAAAGTAAGTTGGGTTTTTTAAATGTAGGCAGGAAACATTTTAGGAAAGACTTGTTGAGTGTTGTTTTTGGTCCACTTCAGACCGAGTCAGTGGGCTAAAATATGTGTAATGTGAATATTTATTACTGTATATATAGTAACAGTATGTGTACACTCCATGTGAACATACACTGATACACAATGGAATTGAAATAGTGTTTCATTTGTCTTTACAGCAGTCAGACTAAATGCTGGCATAACCATTGTCTCAGGTAATAACAGTAGCAGCAATAGTTTAAAATACAAAGATGTAAAGTGTGTAAACCACATCAATTGTTGTGACTTATTGCCACAAGAGGGAGTGAATCCCAAAGACAGTGATCTCATGGTCCTTCTTCAATAGCCCAGTTTCCAGGGTTTGACTGGAGAGCCAAAGTATTCAGGCCGGTCATAACAGCACATGTTAGAGAAATGACACTTGAGATGGGGTGTCACTGAGGGGTTTTATGTGGTCATCAACACCCACAATTACATTAGAAATGAAATTAGATGATGACTTCTTTGTTACCAGCTTCCTCTACTTAAACGACTCTAAGAAATTATTACAACATTTGAAAATTATTCTCTGCAGTGAATTATTCAGCCACTAAATCCAAAAAATAAGTGGACTGTCAGATTTGTAAAAGACCCTCTGCAGTGAAGAGCAGACTGCAGCTATCCAATTATCTGCTCCCTTGGTTGCCTAACTGATCTATGAAATCAAATTAAACACCAATCTGCAGATTTAATATTAATATTTCAGTGCTAAAGGATCTGGACCAAATCTACTGAAACAGTGAGGAATACCTAAGTCCTCTTGTGGTTTTCAAATGGAAGACAGTAAATCTTGAATGGTTAAAATCTATAACCAGCTATTCTGTTCTCTAGAACTGAGTGTTATTAAACTGAATTCTCAATTTTTATGCTAAATTCGCAGCCATATTCATTCTATCCCATCTGTATCAATGAGCAAGCAATGGAGCATACCAAAAAGGATAGTTAACAGTACCTCCTGTTTTTCTGCAAGCTGTTTTGAGTTTCCTTGTCTTGCTGGCTTTGCTTTTGGTTTTGCTTTTTCCTTACCTGAAGTTAGTCAGTCATCTGAGGGGACAGGTATTGCAACAATGAGAAAACTGAGAACCATATTTGTTCTCTTATTACTCGCTCTTATTTTTACTCTGTTCCCTTCTTCCTCCCATTCCCTTTCATGTTTTTTACCAAGGAAAACTACTAAGCATTTTCAGCAGCAACCAGAGTCAAGGTGAAATACTTAGGAGTTCTCTATTCTGGCTTTCCAGAAACACGGCAGACCAATACGTTTCTTTGGAAGACATTTTTGCTTGAAAGAGGAAGGGCAAGGGCAACAGCAAGGGCAAGGGCAAGGGCAAGGGCAAGGGCAATGAAGATGACTCATTTAAGAGAACATATGATTAATTATCTCTTTGTTTATGTATATACTAATTTAGCAATTTCCACTCTTTCCTTTGTCGATATTTCCCCATTAGTTAGTGAAATAGCAAAATGTCCCTTACTCTGTCTTCTTGCTATTTCTTGTCAGTGCACGTCACCCACAAATTGAGATATTAAACTGAAAGAAATTAGGACTTTTTTCTTTCAGTCACTTGGGATTTCAGGACCCCTCTTCTTTAAGGAGAGATGCCTGGCAACAGTCTTCAATTATGCTTTTACTATCCAGTCTCCAGCTGCTATTACACCACTGGATATTCCAAGACTAGGCCTAAGTCACCACCATTGCAGCTAACTAAAATTGTTTAAGCTCTGTGATTGACAGGGAACACATCCCATGGAAAGAATGATGTATTCTAGATTCAGGTAGACAGAAGCATTTATTCCGCCCCATTCTTAGCTTTGTAGGTACCACTTAGAGGATTGTCACAATGATTCTTGCCCACAAGCTCTCCTATATCCATTTGAGCTAGATGTACCCAGAGAACTGGTGTCATATTCAGGGTAAAAATCTGCTTCATCTTTAGATACCTCAATTTTTGTGGTTGTGAGTATGTTATGGACACAGATGACCATGTATGAGTTTTCTCTGGTATTAAAATGGCACAGGGTGTTTAAGACATTTACAAAAGTCTGGTAGATACAACATAAATCTAGGAGAGCCTCATGCCTTTGTGCAGTAACCTAGAGGTTAAGCGTTCTCTAGGCTTCACTGTTTGAACGTGGTAAGATTCTAACATATCCCCCACTGTTGGCACCTATCCAAAGGCATCCAAATCTATGTATGTTAGTTTCAAACTGAACTTCGGACTTGACATCTGGCTGGAAATCGGGATCCTCTTTGACATGAACTATGCTGCACCTACTACAAGAGCAGCATACTTGGCTTCTCATGGGATTTATTCTATTCTGAACATATGGAAAACACCCTGAAATGCAAATCATACAGGACAAATTGTAATATCTAGCAAATCCTCTATATACTTATATTTAGGACTTTTCTTAAAATATCGGTTTCTAGTATTGTGCCATTTCTCTCCCATCTGTGACGACAAACCTTGGTTTAGGTCTTAAAAACTTTTCAAGTAGCAACAAAAAACTTAGCTATTACTGGGTACTGGCAGCACAGTTCTGGGTCTTTGGACTCTTTTTTCTTAAAACCAAAAGTAATATGTGCCAGACATTGAAAGTACTTAGTCTGCTTCTGATTTAATTCAGCTCCATCATTAAATTCTGGAAGGTAGCTACTTACGGTTTTTGTATGGTACTGGAATCCTTGCTGCTGGAATTTGGTCCCAATAAACAAGAATTTGTGAACTTTTTTAAAACCTTATGCCACGCTGCTTCTATCTGAGGTCTGCTACCAAATACACACAACTGACGCTTAATCATCTGAACTCTTAATTTAGAAAATATTAGGTTCAGTTCTGCTGCTTATTAGTCACACAGATTAATGAAAGTACTTGTCAACATCATTTGTCACTAAAATACCAATTTTAATGAAAGTAATCAAAACCTTTGCACAAGACCTAGTGTTTGTTGGCAGAAAATGCACGTCTTCTGAAAGCAAAATTGTTTACAAGACTAGTTTTGACATATTTATTGGGTTTGATTTTTTGATTGTAAAAGATAATTTTGTTTTGTGCTTGAATATTTTTTCCCATAGGCAAATTAATTAAACTGATTTTTTTTAAGTAAAATTATTAATTATATTAAAAAAAACTTTTAAACATGTTGAAATAACAAGTGGCATTACTTTGTATGGACAGTTGTTGAACATCTATTTTCTTTAACATTTGGACATTTGGTCTCATTTAAGATTACCAAAAAAAAAAAAAATCTTGGATATTTTTTCCAAAATGGGACATTTTGCCCAAATCTAATAATGGTATTTATGAAAAACTTTTCTGGGGACTTAATAATGGCATAATGACTGTCTGAGAAAGAGGTAGAGAGGATAGAAATGGTTGGCAACTCCCCATGAATTCCACTTCTACATAGTCCCAGCTACTGTGTTATCTAAAATATATAGTATGATTTACCAGGATGCTGATCTCCATCCAAGAAGTAAAACAAACTAATAAATATAACCTGTGCTATTTATAGAAGTAACCTTTCACAGCCTCTTTGTTGAAGGTAGATTTCTGTTCTGTTCTGCGCAGGTGTTGCCAGGAAGAAGATGCTTTCAATTGTGATATTAAAATCCAATTATTTTGATTTTAAACTTTGGGTTTAAAATGTGCAAAACATTTATACCTAAAGTTACACTGGGGTTATTTTTTTTTGTTGTTTTGCTTGTTTTTTGTATTTGAAAATGTGTATTTTGCTATGGTCTTTATTTAGAAATTAAAGTATTAAGCACTGCATGAGTGAAATAGCCAATGGCATGAAGACACAGACATTACTCAGCTCAATTATCACTTTAAATGAGATGCCCATGTTCTGTGAAGAGGATACACATTTAATCACAGTTTCATATTGGTCTGTATCTACCAATAAAAAGACAACGATATAATGCTGCAAATCAGGATTTAAAAACAAAAGCAAGACCCACCCATATAATTGCTTTAATGACACATAGATTTAGTAACCTTTACTAGAGTTGCTCTGGGTTTAGGATAACAGCATAACAAAAATTCCCTTGCTTAATGTCAAGTGGACCACCAGCACGCCTGTTCCCCTCCTTAATGAAAGTAACTACAAATAAGATTTTAGTACAGAGTTGAGACTCCTTCATGTGGAATGTTGCTGTTTTAGTTGTACAGCATAAACCAGGAAAATATTTTATGACATTATTTTTCATTTGAAAAGCAACAAAAATCACAATTTATAGTAAATTTCTAGAATCTCAGATTTTATCATAAGAAACAAATATATCTACATGTATTTAAAGATAGACTGCAAAGGATTTAAATAAATTTGGAACACTCATTTTTATTATTAATCACTTATGACAGGAGAACATTTTTATATTCTAACAGATGACTTGGATAAGTATATGTCAAATTTAAAGTTAAATTAAGGTTTTATGTAGTCTCTGTTAAAGTTAATGGAAAAACTTCCAATTGATTTCAGAGGGGCTTAGGATGCATTCTTGATGACCATTCGGGCAGGAGAGATTTCTTATTTGGATCGTCATATTAAGATCCAGGAGAGACTTTTCAGAACTGAGCTTTGACAGAATAACAATGTATCATATTTTTACTTTTGCATAAAATGACATGTATACTGTGTGTGTGTGTATATATATTTATATGTACACAGAGTTAAATGCTTATGTGTAATGAGATTATGTGGTAAAATTATTTTTTTATCATGCCTTTGGAAGAAGCAAATTGCTGATGAATCTACATCACTCATGGATTCATAAGTATAAGCATTTTCAGAACAGGAAAGATTTATGGTCAGTTAGGATGACCTTCCACTTAAGTCAGGCCATAGATTTCACAGGTGTCAAACAAAGGTTATCAGTCCTTTAGTTAAGGTGGAAATGGAGAATTCCATACAACCTGAACAAAGTTTTTAATTCACGATGAAAAAATCTATATCTTTTACATTAAAAAAACCTCAAACCTAAAACCAATCCACAAACAAACTAACAAAATCAAACAAACAAAAACAACCAAAGACAAACACTTGTATCAGTTTCCCACTACATGATTTTATTTTCCTTTACAGTAAAATTGGTAATCATAAAGAAGAAACTTGATAGGGAACCTGTTCTCCCCATAGACACACTTAACATTGTGAATTACCTCATAGACTTATTTGTGATAAATAAAGTAGGTAGTTTGTCTCACTGTAATGTGGTTTATTCACATTTTCAATTGTACTTGTATATGATTCCGTTGAGGTCTTTCCAACTTTTCAGGAACATATTTAAAATGCAGCTTATCTCAAGTGGTTATCAATAAAACCTTCCTGACATTTTCAGAGGCTTATTTTTTTCCTGTTGTTGTTTTATTTCTATTTCCCACTGCTGAAAAAGCCGTCTAATTCAGTATAATGAGTGCTGTTTTCCAGCTTTTGAAAGGAGAGGAAAAATTTTAAAGAATATAAAAATATTTCTTCCTTTTAATAAGAATGTTGAATGTCAAAGGCAGAAAACTTTTAGAATAAACATACAGTGAAAAAACACCTCATTCCTCTGTAGAAGAAGCTTTCAAGTTGTAATCAAGCTTTTCTTATTTTAGTCAGCCACAATGTATTGTACCTTTTAACTGAAATTTAATGTTCAGGCCTTAGACACTAGGCAACTCCACTTTTCTTTGTTGAGACTTCTAAAATTCCACTCCACTGAGCAGCTGCAATCATCCATCACAAAAATAATAAAAGGAAGACAAGATAGGGCTCTAAAACACAGGAGGTGATCAAAGGTACACGATACAGGAAATTTACCACAAGCGACTAAAGTATGCCCCATGCATGTCAACACTGTACATATGCTCAGCATAATAGTTGTATTCAGATGCAAACGTTGTCTCTGGGATTGAGAATCTTTTCTAAACACAAACTTGCATGTTTATGTCCTAATCATCCCATTCATATACAACCCGAAGTTTATAACGAAAGTGCGACAATTTTTTCTCAAGCTTTAAATAAACAAAGAAGCAAAACCTAAAGGAAGAAAGAAGGTTTTTTGATACAGACAGAAGTGGGCACGCCTGACGTGAAGCATCCGAATCTGTCATTCAGACTGCTGTTGGGGAACCTGAGAAGACTGGATTTGGAAAACCAATAAGAAATGGAAAGTTCTGAATTATTTTTATTTATTTTTCATTTTTAGAATGAAAATTACAATACTAGCTTCTAGAAGCACAGACAGGGTTTCATGTCATAAAGCACTCCCTGAGTAAGTTTTTCAGCTCAGCGCTAATGATTCCAGTGAATTGCATGTCCTAAGTAAATTAATGCCTACAATTCATACTTGTTGGAATCTGATGTCCCATTATATATCATTCCTCAAAAAGAGAAAAAAAATGCTAATGTGAAACTCAGAAATGGCAGTGCTAACTTTTTAATCAGTTCCATTTCCTTCTCTCTTATAAACTCTCACATTTTTTTATTTAAAATAAAATACTACTTGTAGACAGAGATACATGACATTTTTCAGGAATCCCATTTAATTCTGAGCCTTTTAAATTGTGTGTAGAACTCTATGGAAAAGAAGATACAATATGACAATATTAAGGTTTAATTCAGACCAAACACAAAAAGATTATATGCCAGGTTGAAGAAATCAACATCATTTATATCTGATTTCCTCCATATTTTTCAATTTTTTTTTTTAAATGTTAGTTATTTAAAGAATATAAGTTACAGGGAAATAGTAGCTCATATGCTCATTACCTGATTGGTGCCTAAATATTATTAGTGGTGGGACATCCACAGGAGCCACTAAGGTTTAGTAAGAGAGTAATCATGCCTGCTGGTTATAAACCCCACAAAAGAGCTGATAAAACCATAAAAACATTGGATTGCTAAAATAGAAATTACAGAAAACTTTAAAGTGAAATTAAGGCGTTCAAGGAAGACAGTAAATACAGGAACTACTATCTAGCAAAACAGTGCATTGACCATGACCTAGGGCCAAAACTATGTCTTTCTTTTTAAAAATAACCTGAACTTGCTGTAATGTAGGTATCAGTTTCACCATCACTGTAGTGTTCTCAGGCTTTAGAACCTATGTCCTGTATGTAAATCCCAGGCTCATGATCTATTGTCCTGGTTTGAGACAAATTTTCAGAGGAACGTTTTGAGAGGAACGTCTCCTCCTCTATAG
>VZTA01018823.1:0-33985 GCA_013398855.1 Mohoua ochrocephala
TCAAGTGTATCTTGCCATTGAATAAACCAGTTTTGTTTTTACCATTGAACTTTATTATATTGAAAAAGCATTTTGTTGCTTCCCTCTTGCAGGTGAAGTGCATGATTCCATCCATGACAAAAGGAAAAGATGAAGATCTGTGCCATCAATGAAAGTTTGCAATTTATGTCAATTTATAAGATAAACGTTGATGCCTTACTTATATATTAATTTTTATTGTTGATATTGTTATTTAATTATCCTACCACTAGCTATACAGTCCAGCAAAAAACATGATCCATTACAGGAAAACTGTTAAGGAATTACCATTTCCTTGACTAAATTATGCTTTATTAATAGATCTAGCTTTTAAAATATGACCTCCAGAAAGTTTCCTCTTCTTATTATGGGAGAACTTAAAGAAGAAACATCATTTTTTCTATAGAATTATTATAATGATAACCTATTCCACCTTCATCTTTTTACAGGTTAAATATAAAGGACTGATCCTTTTCCAGACTGAATCTTCCATCAGAGAAGATTTTATTTCTTTATTTAATTCCGCCACCCTCACACCTCCAACCACCCAGTGTAAGTCTGAACTTGTTTCTTATTCACCAGTCTGAACTTGCTTGTTATTAACCAGAAATGAAAACGGCTATTCTGTTTCCACATAAAAATGACATGCAAAACTTTTCTTTGGACTTATGTTTTAGAAGACCATACCAGTTCTGGCAGTTTCTACGCACATGGATCTAAGGTTTGGGCCTATGGGAATTTTGTACTTAGAAGGATTTTAAGGTTTGCGTCCTAATGGCAGAATCTCTCCCATCATGTCCTCTAGTTCATACACTGTTTCCCTGGGATGAGCAGCATCTGCTGTAGGTGGTTTATTACACAGCAATCCCTCAAATGCTTTCCCATATTTCTGCATGCTGTTGATAATTTTCTCATGATTTCCTGCAGCAAAAGCCAATGAAAAAAAGATTATTTTATTAAAATCTAATCCAGCAAAACTTCTAAGCGCTGTCACACTGAGCAAGATGCAAGCTGCATACACAGGCATGGTGTAATTAATGCTCTTTGGAAATTTCTTTCCACTATTTTTCTTTGAATTTCAACATTCCATAAATGTATAATCTGTATCAGTACCTGTGTACATAGCAAATGCCTCTGTTGTTGTGTAAATTTCTATCTACTTTTTAGAACAATTCACCCACTGATATATGGAGGGTTATTTTAAACAGAAGTCCAAATGAAAGCTGCCAGAATTAGGCGCACAATGCTGACACACTATAATTTTCTATAGAAGGTCCAAAGAATTTTTGGGTACTCATTTGCACAATTTTCCATGGGCTAGGCTTTTTAAAATTGGATCTCATTTCTGAAACAAACAAAAAACCCTGACAAATACACTCAAAGAAAACAACAACATCAACAACTACAAAAATACATTAAAAGATGTGAATCGAACCTCAGCCGGGCAACATTCTTGGATAAAGTTCAGAGGGAACTCATAGAGCTTTTTCATTGGAAATCAATAAAGATGCATTATTGCATTTTCCTGCAGATAATTTTTAAGTGTCTGAAGCTGCCAAGTCTCTAACTTACTATGAACATAGAAATCAACACAAGAGACAGAAAAAAAAGACTTCTAGTAGAACAGATGGTTTGTTATTTCATCATTGATCTGCAAATGCACGATTTTAGAGAAGTAATTTTTAATTTGCAGCAGCAATTCACTAAACCTAATATAAATTCATGTTCTTTAATCCTATAAACTACAGAAGAATTAATAGTAAAGTTCCTATTTTAGTCAGTAAACTTTTACTGCCTTGGACACAACATTTACATTGTGTATTATATCAAATTTAGTCCAATGTATTTTTAAATAAGTTTTGCAGTATATTGTGATTTTTAAGCTCTTCTCATTGTTAAACACTCAAGAAATTATTCTTTACTAAAATACCATGTTAATCAAAAAAGGAGGCACAAAGGATTGTAAAAAATCCTTTAGAAATTCTGCAGCAGTCTTGCATGTCTGATGGACTGAATGCTGAGCACAGAATTTGCATAAGTCCTGTCAAATCGGATAGGAAAAGCACTCTTTTTGCTCCTTAATTACAAGAAGCTAGGCAGTAAAGCACTGGCACTACTCAGATCTTACATTCCTTCCCCATTACTATCAGACCGAATTAGCATAACAGAAAAATATATGTGTATCGAAACAGTAAAAGACTAAGTGTCGAAGGATTACATCAGATAAGGTGTTACCACATTATTTCTTCCACTCTACAGAGGAAGAAGGAAAAAGACAGCTGCAACTTTACATGTTAGCAAAGCTGCTGAATTCTATTTGCAAGTATTTCTTGTAAAGCACATTGGAAGGATAAAGTCTTTTATTATAGCTACTGATGATATCTCTGCTACTTCAGTAAAAAGGGCACTTTCTAGCAATAAGGGATGTAGAGAAGATCCTTCACTTTTTTTTTTTTTTCCAGCTAGAGCTCTCTAATTCCATTATCCCTGCAGAATTCTGCAAAATGTATTTGACCTAAAGTAAGCATTTGCTAAAAGTTACACGAAAACAAGATAGCACAATGACATATTACCATATGGAGGTAGTATTTATTGCCTAATGTGGACTGCCATCAACTTTCCACTAACCTGAATAATACGGAGCTGGGCTAATGACTAAACCTATAAAACATGTAGCATCTATCGTACTACATTAAGCAGCAGTGGGTACCATTGCTGTGCACTGGAATTACACCACTGAATTAAACTGTTCAAATGGCTCCTGGCATGCCTTTGTCCCTCAAATTGCAATGTGCCAAGCAATCCCTGGAAGAGCTGGCTGGTAATTGTGGGACAGAGACCATTAGCAATAGAAAATTTTATGTGGCTACTGGAAAGAGCTATATGGAGAGCTCCTGTTCTCTGTGTGTCCGCGAAAAACCTGTTTTGGTGAGGCAGGATTGTTAACTTTATGCCAGCAATACTCATGCCAGACTTAGTTTGGCTCCTGCAGAGTCACCTGGGTTTCTGCTTTACTTTACCCACGTTTAGAAGAAGTGACTCATTAAAGCAAGACTGTGGCCTTGCCAGCATGGGATTTCAGCTGCAATGTAACACTGCACCAGAATGCCATCTGGGAAGTGCCATGACACTCCTTCTGCCCTAATGGGCACAAAAGATCAATGTGAAAGACTCATTCCTTGGGAGCTGTGTTGGCTGTACAACTCAGAGAGTCCACTTGGAGTGAGCCTGTGTTGGAACACTCTGCCTCAGTGTGCTTAGATCCAGGACCTCAAGGTGTTAAAGGGACTGTCTTTTTGTGATGCCAGTTTACTCCTAGCTGCACTTTCTTGCTGAAGATCCATGCGGCCCGAAATCCTTGGAAGAAATACAGCTGCCCACACACAGCTCTGAACCTCCATTAAACTGGGGGGAGGTTGGGCTCTTTCTGGGCAACCAGCTGCATCATTAAACCATTGAATGTGTTTCCCAATTGCATGTTTCAGGTCTATGAAAAAACCTTTTTCTCTTTGCTCCCCTGCTTCCTGAGCTTAAGGAAGTTTTAACTAACATGATGAAAATGTGACAGCATTCTGGCCATCTCATGGTTGCCTAATCATAGAGACCATGAGCAGTGGTGAGTGGACTTCTTTTCTTTTCACCTCACCCGAGAAGTTCAAAGCATATTCGGAAAGAGGTGGATAAATAATGACTAATATTATAATACATAATATTTGTAATTTTTGCAGGAAAAGCTATCAGGAAAACTTTAATGAAATATTTTAGAGGTTCATCAGAGAATGTCATGGCACAAAGTATCTTAGAATGACTTTGATGTAACAAACGCAATTTCTTTCTTCAGTGTTAAGAAGAAATTAAATTAATGGATGTTATGACCTCATTCAGATCACCAGCAAATATCCTAGATACTGAAATGTCTGAAAAAGTATAATTTTTCTAGCTAGAGAATTACCGTGTGTAAATTCAGTTAGGAATTTAAGAGATGGATGTAGTTAATGGAGAAATCTATATGCCCTGAGTATGCATTCAGGAGTCCCAAATATGGTGCCTGCCTTCTTTTATGGTGATTGGATCACAGAAATGCAAAGGAAAAGAGTTGACCATGTGAATGTGTGAACTAAATGAAAAATTGTCCACTGTCAACAAATACAAAATTCCAGACCAAGAATGCCCTAACATTGACCAATTTTTTGGTAGGCACTGTCTGCACCTGTTCCTAGTTATTCGCTACTAAAATAGTCATCCATAATTTTCAATTGTTTATAAATCTGGTCTGACGTCTTGTGCAAGTTGTTTCTCCTCTCAAAATCATAATAATATTGGCCCTAGCAGAAGGTCTGTCTGATCTGCATGGAGATTTTCAACAAAGAAAGCCAAAGGAATCACCTTTAGGTAGATTTTTTTTTTTTTTGGGGGTCATTCCCTGTCATATTAATAAAACATTTTCCAGGAAAAGAAAAAGTGGTTTTACTGTAAAGAAAATACTATTACTAGCCTCTACATATGCAGAGTAAGATATTTTTGTATATTTATGCATTTTGTAATTTAAAATTAGGCTCATTACAGTCATCTTGCAGGCTACATGAAACTGGGATGATGGCAAACTGCAGTAGAGTATTTAAATGATCTCTGCACCCTTTTCTCTGCCCTCACAAAGGATTTATGGAGGAGAGTTTCCAAACCAGTGATGTAGAATTGTGAGTATTTGAGGCGTCTCTTTGCCGGATTTAGGGTGATGCAGAAGAAGTTTCCAGCTGTAGAAGGTGGAAGAAAACACATGGAGAAACTAAGAAACATTAGCAATCATTGGAGGAAGGAAAAAGGCCTATACATGCTCATTAATCATATCCACATAGCTGTTTCGCCAATATTTCTGCTGTACAGAGAGGAGCTCTGAGTTGTGCACTCACTCTGGATTAAGGACTATTTTTTGGTCTATTTTGTTATTGAGTGTCTTTAATTGGAAAAAGAAAGCAGACAAAAATAAATTCTAAAAAATTCTTTTCCAGTCTTATTATATGCATAGAGCTAATATTATTAATCCTCCCAATTTCGCAGTCACTTTCATATCTTCACCATGGGTTTCCTGAACTTCTTGTCTATATTCTTGAGTGTCTACATGAAAGGAAATATTTCCAGTCTTTAGTCTGTATGGCCACAAGAGGTATGTTTGAAAGACTTTGCCAAACTCAGTTCATTAGGTTATTTCATTTAACAATTCAAGGATTCTTTGGTGGATTTTTTATGGAGGTTATTTACATATCTTAAAATAAATCAGTTTTCTCACAATGGTTTTATTTTGGAATAATAGGTTGACACAGCACAGAAATGCAGTTTTCTACGGTGTATTCTGTAGTATATGGATTGTGAAAGAGCCAGCCAAAGTAGTGGGTCCTTAAAAGTTCCTTATATCTCGGTGATTTTGTACAAGATCCTTTATACTGCAATAGGTCTTTACATGTGGAAGAGATTATGAGAAATTTGAACAGGATTTTTTTCTTAAGTATATAAACTTGATCAAGTTCTTGACAATGACAGGCCTATCAAAGGACTACAGCCTCCAGCTGGGCAGCATATCCCAGCCAGCCCCACAGCAGACTGATCCTCAGGCAATTTCCTTGGATGCCAATACAAGCCGTGTTAGAGCCAGTGCTTTCCATGGTGCGGCCAGCCAAGCATCCAGATGCTGTTGCTAGAAAAATGTATATCACAGCAGAGCACCTGGATTTTGCAGCTGTAATGTTCAATGTTTAGTTTGCAGTTAAACCTTCTCAAAGTATCTGAGACGAATCCTGGGAATAAGAAAGACAAAAGAGGTTCATTTGGAGCAGTAGCAGAAAGCAAACAGGAATATAAGTGCAAAGTATTTTCCATGTGGCAAAAAACCTTTATACTGCTATCTTCCTGTCCTCATCTCCCATTATCTCCCATTCCTTTACATATTCCATCCACCCAAGAATTCACCTCTTTTTTCCTACTGACAAGTCATACCGAATTGAGGGGAATTACTTTCTTAGACGACCTATCGCCAGAATAGGAACCTCAAAGTACCCAGCTATAATGACAAATGTGCATTTTCCAGAGGAGATCTGATTTCATAACGAGTACAGAGTTAAGTGTTGCAGTTTGAAAAACACAATGTGTATGTGTGCCTGCTGGAAAATTGAACTGAAATTCTTTAGTATAGCAACATTACTTGTCAGAAGTTCAGCTGTGGGAAAACTTATATCCTTGATGGTAAAATATTTGAAAAAATGAGCTACTCCGTTTAAGATCTTCTGCAATTGAACATTCTTTTGGTTTCTCCATAAAATACTGTGTATTTTCTACAAATGTAGCTCCTTGTCATAAGGTTTCAGTGCAAAATTTTTTTATGGATTTAGGTCTTATTAAAATAATTTTTAAATTGCCTCATGAATCCAAGGGTGAAACTACTAGAAGATGGCATCTTTCCTCTCATCCTTCCAGTCTTACAAATAGAAATATTGTGAAAGTAAAGAACAATTGCATAATATGTCACAGAACTTTCTCGGCAACAATTCCTGGAAAAATTACATCAGTTTAATGTGAGCTGGAAGGAGATGAATCAGTGAATGTTCTCTGAGTTATATCCTGTCACATTCTAACCTACATTTTCCCTTACTTTCACAAAGTCCCACGATATTGAATAGATATTAAAGACAGAAGAATTTGTAGCAATCTGACTGGGATTATTAAAATACACTTTACATTTGTGATCTAGAGCAACTGAAATTCATACACTGAAGATGTCAGACACACGGGAAGTGCTTGGATTTTCTGATAAGTCACTACTCAGAACTGCTGCCTTTTGGTGTAGAGGTATCAAATGGTTTATCGTGTTAAATCAAGGCTCTTCAATGACATATGTATGTATAGTGCAGTACCCTGATGTTCAGAAATATCTAAATCTATTACTTGCCTAATGGGTTTTTGGATAATAGAAATTGAAAATATCCCTCTAAAAGAATGGAAATCTTTGTCATCCCACTTCAGGATAAAAACTAAAAATGCAACTTTTATGAGCAAAGGGATTCCCAGGAAAATTTGGGTTTGGAATAACATAAAGAGAAATATTTTGGCTTCCTTCCTGCCCAAAATTCCTGCCAGTTTTACTGGTGGCAAATGAAATTGCTGAAAGCCTCACTGGCAGAAAAAAAGTACTTCTGGTCCCTATTAGCTCACTACCTCTGTGCAATTAATTTTTATTTTCATGACCAAAAAAAGAGCAAATACTTCAAAATTGCAGACTTAAAACATCAATTTTGTTGACATTTCCCATTGAAAAGTATTCCAACAGAAATTTTCTGAGTAGTTTTAGCCCTGGCATAATAAATACCAGTCAAGCACTTTTGATTTAACATTAATTTAATCAGCATAGCATACATCATAGCATCTAAATCACACTCTTTTGCATCTCGAACTTTGTTTTATATAAAAGATGAAGGGATACAGTAAATAATATAGTGTCTGGTATACAAGAATTTAAATATTCTTGACAAAGATGGTTAGACTGAACTTCAGAACTTTCTGTTTACTAGGCAAACATAATTTCCATTTTACAAGTGAGGAAATAAATTCATGTGGGTTGCTCGTCTCAGCAAGATCACACACAAATTCTGCAGAAGATGATCCTTTAACCTAAGCTTTCCTCATTTTTGGTCTCCCGTGTTATCTAGTGCATAGTTCATCTTCTTTGTTTTGGCATGGCTTAGATTGCTTATAATAAGCTTCTTGTAGGACAAGTAATACAAGGGTGCGTCTGAGAGCAACATGAGGGAGTCCCTAGTGCCCTCCTGTAAGAACTATACGATATATAAATGAGTGTTATGACCAAATGTGTCTTCTATGCAATTCGACATCTATTTTTATTAGGCTTGGACACATTTATTGCTAATAAGTTGATCTATAATATCTAATGCTCCTACTCAGGTGATTATTGTGTATGTCTCTGTAGATTTATTTCTTACAATAATTTAGTTTTTAAATCTGATTTATCATTTTGGAAAACTGGTTGTTTGTTACAGACAGATGGAATTGACTGGAGAACCCTGGCAGCTGTGAATGCTGAAAACTGCCTCAGAATGTTTACTTTCTTTCAATTTCATCTTGATCACAAAATTCATCAGTTTCTTGATTTGATTTATTTCATATTAACTTAGTACCCTGTAAAGCTCTGTTTCCAAGGCAAAGCAAAATGAAATTTACAGAACTGCAGCTATTTTCTTAACTGCAAGAGCTAGGTAAGACAGCACTTCAGAAGAGCAGGCAGGGGTTTAGAAGCTGAAAAGTTAATGAAAAAACTGACCAAAAATATGGCTTTCAAGCAGCTTCCTCCTTCTCAGAACACTAGCCTTTTGTTTGGCTTATGTGGAAAATCAGACAATAATTACCTGCTACAATGGGTACAATAATTGCCTACTACAAAACCTGATGGGTTTTATTTCTTTTTGCCATTTTTTGTTCACACTGGCTGGTTAGTGCTCTGGATTACCATTGCAGATGACCTGCAGACAGCAGAAGAATTGAGCAGAAATCTACAAGCGTAAAAGAACAACTTTTTCTTTTATTTTTTTTTCCTTTTTCCAAAGTGAAAAGTGTCAGTTTTGAAGGCATTTCAGTAATGTTTTTCCACAGCAACAGGACAGCAAGTGCAAAGGAAAAAATATTGCAATATTAGAGCAGAGAAGCATCTTGTCTGGTGTTATCACTGTGTATCTCTGTTGTATTTGGGCAATGTTGACAGTTCTTCTTTATTTTTTTGCTTAGAGTTTTTACAGCTTGTACCAGACTGTATGTATTATGCCCGAGGCAGAGTTTTTTAGGTGCTGCAGTGATTCTAAAAGTCACAGGACCGTGATCTTTGTCCATATTTTTCAAAAATCCCTTACAATTGATAGACTTCTTTCTCAAGATAGACATCATTCATCCGCGTTTTGTAGCGTGAAGCAAAATTGGGTCCTTTATGCTGCTGGAAGCTCAGCAAGGATGCTTACCTCAGTGAGTGATGCTGTTTGCTTCACAAACTCAATTGTTTAAACACAGTGGGCATGCTGTATAGGGATTTTATTTTGAAACTGCATCATCAACCACCATTACAACTTTGTCATTTCAATTTTTACACCCCTGGCTTAGAACAAAGCACAGCTAGTGTTTAAATATAAATTTTTAAACTTTCAGGAAGGCCCATGAATATCACCACAGTGGCTGCTAGTATCTGTTCTGCTCCTACGAGTTTTGCAAATGCTACAGAAGTGATAGAGCACAGTTAAAGATGATAGTTTTGAAAATCCATTATTAATAGCATTTAGGCATCCTTCTAGCAAGACACAATCACTGAATGAGTAGTCTTGCACCTGCCAAAGACGCAGGATATTCAGGATCTTCATGTGTTACAAGCAAATTAATTTATGCTTATTATATACTACCATTGTTTGTTCCATCATCCATCTGCAATCTTGTGTCTAACCCACACCCAGCTGGTTGGGTGAAAGCCACCCTAATGTAGGACAATCCTGTGCCTGCACTGAAGGCTAACTGTGGTATCCAATGAATGATGCTTTCGTATGGGATCATTTTAAAGTTCAGAGTATACTGTCCTGTTCTTCCGGGTAGGGAAACAGTACATTTACAGCTAGATTTAACCAGCACACTTGAAGCTTTGTCTTTCCTGTTTGGGTAGGTTGTGATGCCATAAGGCTGACATTAAGTAGATAAAATTGCAAGGATTCATCTCTTAATTGACTAAAAGAGTAGCTGAGTTTTGCTGTCAGGCCAAACTCAGGTTGTTTACCAGGAAAATCTACACAAAAGATGCTAAATCCTCAAAACCAGCAATACATAAATACTGCTAAAGACACTCCACTTTCTGGACAACTTCTCCTCCCTGAAATAGGACATTCTCTTTTTTTAACTTTTTTTTCTGTAAGTCAGTTTTCCACAAGCCTAGAAGACGCTGTTTGGCGCATCTTCACAAGGCAAACCAGGCCTCACTGTGTGCTCCACCACCTCATGAAGGTAGAAGCAAGAAGACAGCTAAAGTCAGAGAAGCAAAAACCTAACTGTGGCTGAATACTTCAGAAATCTGTTAAGAGATTTCCTTGGAAGATATTACCCTCCTTTTCCTCTTTGCCTCTGACAAACAAGATGAATATTTAATGCAATGCATTGCACATAAAATGTTAAATAAAGTTTAATTCGCATCTTCCTTTGAGATAATCCAGATGTTCTTCGATTCTACGAACGCTGTTGCCTGCTAATTCCAAAAATTCTGAATAATATTTTAAAGGTCTATCAAATGAAACAGGCTGAATGTTCACATCAGGGATGAAAAGATTCACATTTAAAATGTGTGTATTAGAAGATGCTTTTTTCAATCTACTTCATAGAATGAGAAGTACAAAATAAAGAATGGTATTAATGGAGCTTCGGGTTTTCAGAGATTTCCCTGGAGAAATCTCCAGCTAAAATGAAAGCTACTCTCAGTAAGTACCTTCAGTGCAAATAATGTTTAACAGGATTGAGGAATAGAAGTTGAAAAGTGTATGGAAAGTGCCTAATCACAGAAATCTATGTGTGCCCAGATTGTTCTTTCTCATACTTTTTAAGCTTTTCAGAACAGAAATGAGAGCAAAATATGAAAATGTCAGACCTTTTCTCCTTAGATTCCTCACTTGAATGGGACTTCTTTATGCATTCTGTATAAAGAAATGTTTCTCAGGAGGTGTCCAGGATCATTTGTACAAAACAGAATGGTTTTGCTGTATTGAGACACTTTTTTATGATTATGAAAATGAAATGAGTTCAGGAAAACACACATCCTGCACAAAATGCTTAAGGCCCACAGAAACATTATTATTCAATTTTGCTGAAGATGTTCCCCACAAAGACACTTTACAGCAGGCAGTCCCTTCTGGCAATTTGAAATCACTCTGTGAATAAGAGACCAATCTTGCCCTCACAGATTGTGCTATTGTGCTATTGATGCTTTATTCCTTATCACAGAAAGCTGTTTTTCAAAACCTGTAAGAATTTTGGTAAGGTGGATACAGCAATGCTGACTAAAACCTCACTTTTTGTGCAAATAGAAGTAGCTATATTTAATACTGACACAAACTAAACTTCTGAATTGCTCCTTGATATGTCTTGAAGTATTATGTAACCCATATTTAGTAATCTGTGCTATTCTGTGAGATCCTCAAGCTTACTGCTACAATAAAATTGCAAATTAACTCCAAATAATACTGCTTGGGGGAAAAAAAAGTGACTTTTAAAATATAGCTCAAAGGTGGGAATTTTTTTCCTTCATATCAGTCATAAGCACACTTGGTAATTGAGTCCTGAATCTACCTAGGGTTAACCTAAACACTAAAACCTTAATCTAAAACCATTTTTCTTATTACTAAGTCAACTCTTACTAACTGAAAGTGGCTTTGCTTCAGGCCTCATGTAAATGAAATATAACTAATTGGAGATCTGAGCAGAAATTAAAGTTGCACAAAGGGCAATTTTCCAGTTCTTTCAATTTGATGTGACATAAGCCTGTTGTCTCGGTTTGAGACAAATTTGAAGGAATGTCCGAAATGAACGTCCTCTGATAGGAGGCAGGTTTCAGCAGCCCCTCCCCTAGTAGGTTTGGAAAGAATTTTTCTCAGAGGAAAGTGAAAAAAACCCTGTTTATTTAACAAGCAAAGCACACGCAGGCACGAAAGATAATGAATGACATCAAATAATAAAACGTCTCGCTGTGGAGAAAACCTGAGTCCTTTCTGTAGGCGTGGCTCTGCTCTCTCTCTCCAGAGCTGGGGTGCGGCATGGGCCCCCCCGGGCCACAGTGGAGGGCCTCCTGGTGATGTTCTGGTGTTGTTGAACAGTCCCGAAGAAAAGAAGAAGAAGCCAAAGTCCCAGGAAAACTCCTCACTTCAGCTAATGAACAAGATGCTAGCTAAAAATTAAGAGAATGCCACTCACTTCCCTGCTGCAGAGAGCTGAGAGCTGGGCAGCGATCGAGTGAGTTATCTGCGGTTTTGAACACAGCCGCCGAAAGAATTCCACCGGTTCGCCCCCCTCTCCCAGACCTGGCTTTAAAGGCACGGGACTCATGTCTGGCATAGGGCAGACGATAGGGGATACAATATCATACAGTCACCCCAGGACACCCATGTACAGTATAGCAGCAGGCAATTGCAAGCAAAAGTATAAGAAAACTCAGAAATTATACAAATTGGAGTATTTTATATAAAACAATTAGTCATCGATAATTTTGAGATGAAAATGTCAATAGAAATCAATTGGAAAAATTATTTTTGATTATTTTATTGTTGTAATGTAGTTGCAAAGTGAGACAAGAGGAAAGTGCCTCAAGTTGTGCCAGGCAAGGTTTAGATTGGATGTTACGAAAAATTTCTTCACCCAAAGGATGCTCAATTACTGGCTGTTTGTCAACGCTAGTTCAATGCGGTAAGCAAAATCCATGTGTACTTTTACCATACTGAAATCATCAGAGGAATCTCAGAATTTGTAGAGATGTTTTAGGTTTTTTTAAACTATCCACTGCAGAGTTGACACTGCCACCATTGTGTAGAATTCCGAAATCATCAAAGATGTCCTCGCTCTTCTTCAGACGTCATGGAAAATAGAGCTCTTTCCTCTCAACAATGAAGGGAAATAAAGTAATTTATAATAGCCAAATAGGCAAGGAGTTCCAGAAAGTTTATTTTACAGTATGTGATTATTAAAGATAAAGCACTTGCTTTAATAACAGATTTAAATAGTGCGATGTTTTTCATGGTCTAGAATGAAAAGTCTGAAACGTGAAGACTGCCTAGTTCAGATGGCCCAGTAGCAGCAATACAAAATAGTTTGCAAGACAAAGGTCAACAGTTCTATTTTATGATGTTTTATTATTCAGTCATGTATCTAATTTTTCAACAAAGGCTTAGTTTCTGAAATTGTTTCCTGAAAATTTAAGTAAACTTTGTGAGAATTGCTGTTGAAACTGCAGTGTTGAAGCCAATTTTTCACTATTAAGAATGCTAAATGAGAAAAGCTGGATTAAGCCCTGCAGATACATTCTATAGTGTTTGCTGAACAGTTTAGATTTAATATGTGAGTTAGCAATAGATACATCACAGCACACTGGGGACACTTTAAAGAATTGTTATTATTCCTGTTTATTGGTGTGGTTTCTCTGCAGTCTAATGTACTGCACAGTAAAGTAATTGCCTTCAAGAAAACAATAAGTATTAACCCCCAGTGAGGGTGTTTTATGGAAAAATATGTTGTCTAAAATTAACAGGCAATGATACATTTGTCCTCTAGGTTCACTTAGCTATTTTAGTTTTATCGCATTTTATCCTTTTTATGCTTGAAGAAATCTTTTGCATTAACTTTACTACTTGAAAAAGGCCAAGCCATAAACTCAGGTAGATTTATTACTTCCTTCACCATTACATTTACCTGGCTTTTGTTATGGGGAACAGTAAATATACGCAAATATTTTATTACCATACTTCCAAGAGGTGCAGGAACACAAAATGGAATTCTTATCATATAGTGAGATAAATATGATGCAATTTTAAAAGCATTTAATTTTTTCAGCAGGAAAAAACTAGTTTAAGATGGAGTGCTTGTATCTAAGAGGCCATGTAAGTGGCTCTTGGAGAGCTTAAGTGATACTCGTTCCTCATAACCAATAGTATACAGGGATATAGGACGACTTGCCTCATAATCTGCTGATTTTAACTTCCCAACAAAAATTAGCATGTGCCAAATGGATCATTTGGAAACCGGGCAAAGGTGGAAGTCATCCACAGAAGTTCCTCTTTAGCTGCTTTGTTAAGACAACCTCAAAGTATGGTTAGTGCCTAAAATTAGTTATTAACCAACTTTGCATCATTACTTGAACAAAAGTAAAAAGCTTGACATAAAATAAAGTAAAATAAAATAAAATAAAATAAAATTATAAAAAACTTTTTAACAATACAAAATTTCATCAACTGGTATTATCAACAGTATTATTTGACAAAACTAGATTGTTCTTTCTGAGAAGGTTGATATGCCAAAGAGTTTTGAATGTTCTCAAATATTATACTAAAGTGCTTAACATTATTACGATGAGTATTACCTAATGGAACTTTACGTGGTATTGCTCACTTAATGGTATTTCACCACTATAAATTCAGCTCCTAAATTCCTTCCTATCTGTCAGAGGATGCTTCCCACATAGAGACTCAGGAAATTCTGGAAGAGTTTAAACTTCGATTTGTTAGCAGGCCACATTAGGTTATTTATAGAGTATATTTAATTTGAAGACTGGATATCTGGAAACTAAGTTGTAAAAGAATAAACCAAATAATTGAAAAAAAGCCAGAAACTTTAATAAGTATCTGACTATCTAGTGAAAAAAAAAGGCTTGTCAACACAATCCTTACATGAGGTCACTTAAAGAGTGATTGCTAAAGAAATTTGATATTGAAAATATGGAAGCACATTCAGAGATTAAAAAATAATCTACCTAAATATAGAACATTTGATGATTTAATGGATCTTAGAATTCAGGCAACCATTTGGTCTTACTATCAAGTAACTCATTATTTAGAAATAGTTTATCCTGAAATACAAGAGCTTTTAAATGTAGATATTCCCATTTTTGTTTTCAAAACTCATTGAAATCAAATAGATTCAAATTTAAAAGATAATAAATGTTGAATTATGGAAGAACAATCTGTCTTGGGCAGCAAACCAGAATCTTCATATTTTCTTTCCAAAGTGGAACTGGTCATTTTAAAATAAATCTATTTAGTTTTTCAATTATCTTCAGTTCCAAGAATACTCATTATAAAAAGGAAAAACCTTACTAACTGGCATAACCTCTGCCTATTTTATGTCATTCCTGCTTTTAATTTTCCTGCTGCTGCTCTGTGAACTCAAACATGCCCCTTCACATACTGAGGACGCCTCTGGAAATTGTCTGGAAGCAACAGAAACAATTTTTTAAATTTTTCCTTCACTGACAGCTGCCTGAAGAGGGTGGTGCTCACCATCACATTTTTGATTAACAGACTAATACTTCATCTACACAAATATATGCTTCATTGATAATAATTCTAACATACCATTTGCAAGGATCCTCCCAGGAAACAGTTTAAATGTTTACCAGTAACTTCAGTTTCTTAGTTAACTTTAAAAAAATAAATTAGGCAAGCCTAAATCCAAACCTATAATAATAAAACAACAGTTCAGGATGCACAAAAGAACCCATTAGATTCATTGTTTCTTTAAGTATTTTGGCTAAGACATCAGTTTAGAAGCAGTGAAACAGGCCCACACTCTTCCATTTTTTTCCATTTTTTTTAATTACTTTTATGAGCTGAATCAAACCTTTTTGTTCCCTCATGCAAGTAAAAGTTCTTGCAGTGAATAAGTTTAGGACTGTTATGTTACATCCATTTAATTTAAGGGTTTTTTTCTTAAGTATCTCAAAGTATCAGCAATTTAAGTATAAGCCATTTCCCCAATTACTTTAAGTCAAAATCAATAAAAGTGTCTTCACCTATTTTTTATGATTTAAATACAATTTGCACTTTTAATTCAGTTGCTAAATCTCACCCAAAAGAAGAGGATAACTGTATTATAGTAAATCACTAAGTTTTGTTGGTTAGAAAAACAGTAGTTCAGAATTATTTCATTGCACATACAATGTACAATGGCTGAAAAATGGATAACCATTGCAGAATATATATTGATTTTGTATGCTCAATAATCCTAATGTGAAAGCATTTGAGTAATTATTTGCATTAGATAAAATGCAAATATATCTTATTTGTACATGACCAGAAGAATGAAGACACCTCTCAAGAAACAGAACTTCTGCTGTCTCTAAACCCAAAGATCCCTTAACTCCAAAACTCAAATGATTAAGCAGAAATATTTCCCATAATGCTGCTGAAAGCTATGACTGTTGTTTCATAAAAAAATAAATATAATACCTTTCTCTAGTACTGCATGTTATTTGGTGCAAAATAATCTGCTTGGACAGTACCAGGGCATAAAGAAACACACAATAAATTCCAAAATGTGTTCCCTCAGACTGAAACATTGCATAAAAGTTTCATAGACAACACAGAATCCAAATGATCAGACAAGTTCATGGTTTGAGCATCTGCCAAAAGCAGATATTCTAAATTATTCAGAGACTCTTCAGATCTGAAGATAATTTAATGCCTACTTTACCCTATTAGCCACCCCACAATCTGCCATCCTGTTGCCATTCTTTTTGAAAGGTTCTTTACTTAGATTGTTTTTATTCACTAAAATTTTTAGCTTGGCTGCAAATGCTGCTGTCAGTATTTGCTATTTTCCTGTTATTCAAATCCTGAAGTTCCTCAGCTGCACAGCAGGTGAACATGGAAGGCATTGTGGTTGAAATACTATGTAATTAAATAAATAATAAAGGAAATAAATTCAAATATAAAATACTGTCATATAATAAAGTTGTGTGTTGTACGGTGCAGTAGGAATATGCACATTGTGAATTACACTGACTAAAGCAGACAAGGTGAGGTGACTTGAGGCTAACTAAGTGTGATCACATCTTTCAGTCACTTTTACCTAATGACAAATGAGGAAGGATGAAAATAATAAGTTTGTATGTTGAGATTGCCATGTGGTTCTATACAAATAAGTTTGTGAAAAATTTGGACCAGAAGATTTTTGAGGTACACAAAGAAAACATGATAGGGACTTAACAGTAAAAAATGCTGAAAATTTTAAGGCAACAGTAAATGGAATAATATTCATTGAAATGTCACCTTTTCAAAAGAATACTTAATTCCCCTCATGCTGTGAATGAGTTGAGAGTCCTCAACAAAAGCACTCAGCATGGACAGATCAAAAACAAGACAAAAAGCTGGATAAAAAATCCAGACTAATCACACAAATTATCTATATTCTTTAAATGAAGAGGAAAAAAAACTACATTCATTTAAAAATGACCCACTAATGAATGGGAATAATTTCATTACAGATTCAGAATCTACAATAGCATTGTATTACCAAAATCTCCTGTGATTATCTTCCCTAGAGGAGAGAAAAGGATTTGGCAAGTGGAAGAAAATCAAGAATAGTACTGAAAAGAGGTAAAAGGGTCACCGCTTGAAAAATTAAAATAGCTCAAATTTCTTATTCAGTGCTGTGAGTGTGTGAACAACACTGGAAGTAGCACAGCCAGAGAGTTTGTAATTCTCCAGGGGCTGGACTGAACTTGTGTTCTGCAATAATCTTGCTTTGTATCTATTCTGTCTGGATATAAACTGATGCTCGGAACAGCTTAAAGGAGTGAGATCTCTTCAGTTAAAAGTAGATAGCTCCCTGGATCATGATCTTGTGTTAGAGTACCTTATCAATATGGAATGAATGGCTGTACTAGAAATATCTGCTACTTTCAGTGTAATTTATGCATACAGCATCAATACAGAAGCCAGAAACATCCTGCAGCTTTCATGTTACCGAAACCACGATAAAACCATTTTAAAGAATACAATTGTTCACAGATATTGACCCCATCAGATTAATGATGGGTTGACAGGGTCCACTTTTCTCAAAGTATATGAGTAAAATGAGCAAATGAACTGATAGAGACCCTACATAATGCTGACTGCATCAAAACAAATAAAATACCACGCTATATTTGTATGGCCCTAATATGTGCTCAAGGACACTGTCAGGTTCCTACATATTCTAAATTGCTCCCTTTTTTACGCCTTCTTGTGTGGATTACCAGAATTTTATTAGAATCACTTCTCGATTCTTCTGTTTATTTTCACTTAATATATTTACTTGAATGTATAAGCAACAGTAAGCTAAATGAACACACATTTTATAAATTCTTTTGACTTGAATATTGGAATTTTTTTCCCATTTTGAAGACACTTTCTTTTTGCTTTGCCAACACATATTTATCCAATCTCTGTTTGGAAATCTTCCAGAATGCTTGGAAACTTCCAATTCGTGACAGTTCTCTGAACCTACTCCAGTGTTTCATTATCTTGCATTTGGAAAGATTTTCCCAATAGCTTGAATCTCTTCTTCATTGAAACTTGTAGCTTTTTGTCTGAGCCATAGCAGATTATAGTTTCTTGTTGCAACATCAGTCACTGGAATATATTCCTCATGTGATTTAAATCAAAAATCACTGATGAAAAGCAATTAACCAACAATCTCTGAATTATACATGTAGAATCAAATTGAGAAATCACAGAATGTTTGTAAACATCTACAAATTTCATCACCCTTCTATAAGTAATCCCCAGAAATTCTCACCCCCATCTGCTCCCCCACTCGCCAAATATGCTTGGTTATGCCCCCTTCTCTCTACTCTCTTACAGGAGACCTGGGTTACAAATCCTAACCACCTCTTCCAGGAGTACATTCCCTTACTTACCTACACCTTTTGTTGGAGATGGAAAGGTGCCTTCTAACTTCATGTCCAGCCATGCTGCTCCCCACAACCCACTAATCCACACACCAGTGAGAAAGCACCCCATGAGGTCATACACACAAACCTGACTTGTGCACTCCCTAGTGTCAAACACCTATTTAGATTTAAACTTCTCCTGGCATACAAAGGAAAGGATGTTCAGACAGACCCAGGAAAATGCTCTCATGGAACTCAGCCTGATTACTGCACTGTTGTGCAATATCCACTGTCAAATTTCTGTGCTTCTTTTACATGTCTTTTCAAACTGACTAATTTTCTCAGAAGTCTCAACCTACAAAACCTACTGTCCCTTCACAGAATAGAATTAAATTTGTTCGACCGATATTGTTTTTTGAAAAACTCATCAAGGCTCTTCCTAATTTGTTTTTCTCATTTGGTTACAGATAGCTATTTGATTATATTTAAAAATATTTAACCCCTGTGTTAGGCCGTGTAGAAAATATGATGACCTCAAAGAGGACTGATCTTTTTCTAAGTCACTGTCATTAGTAAACAGGAAAGTCTATACTCCATGAAGTTTTGTGTGTGCATGAAAAGCTATATGTGTGCACACTATAAAGGTATTGTGCTCTCTAGGCCATGCTGTATGGTTTCTCACGACTTGAGTAAAATTCTTCAAAGTAATTGAGTTATTTCAGGACAACATGAAGGAACCTTAAACCAGTCTCTTCTCTATGAAAAGGTCACACCCAGTAGAGGTCAGTAGTGTTAGTGAAAAGAACTGCACAGAATATCAAAAAATCACAGAAATCTTCTATTGAGCAATGATAAATAAAATGTATTCTCCAAAGCACAACTCTAAGCAGTATATCAGCTGTGTATAGGAGTCCCACATGCTCTATTTCTTACTAATATTTAACCACCAAGACACCTGAAGAAATATTTAGGATTAGGAAACATATTTTAAATAATAACAAGGGAAATAACTAAGTTGAAAGGTGGAACGCATTTACAGACAGTGAGATCCACTCATGTGTAGACTCTCTGAATGAACCCTGTAGGAGCACCCATGTCTTTGGGAACTTAAAACTGGAGAGGACAAAGCATTACAAATTTTCTTTAGGGAACAATTTTTCATTAGTAGTAAGAAGAACTGCATGTTACCTTGATAGAACTCTCCCACCTATGATTCAAATTATCCTAAAAACACTCCCTGCAGGTATCAAGTGGGTATAAAATATCTCTAAGTGTTGAAGGGCATTTGTATATACCATGCAGAATCTTAGTTTCTCCTGGTTTACATTTTATTCTATTTTATATAAACAGACCTCTTATTTTACAATCTATCTATGAAGACAAAATTGAAGGTTTTTTATCAAATTCAGTCCAATAAATTCTTCTCTCTTTGCCAGATGATTAATTTTTTATTTTGAACTCTCCGTTAAACTTTGTTGTTACTTAGAAAATAGAATCTAAGTTTATGACTAAGGTAAGTTTATAATTCAAGATAACAAGACCCACTTTTCCAGTAGAATATAATATTAATGTTTTTAGTAGCTTTTCCAAGTGTTTGGCAATGGACCAGGAAGCACTTCTATCTAAATGATCATTTCTGGCATTCAGACAGTTTTTCCCATTGTCTTTAGAGCAATGATTATAAGCAGAGTGCAAGATGAAAACAAAGTTATTTGGCTGATAGAAATAGCTACCAACTCATATTTGTAAATTAAGGATTATATTTTTTGTTGTGAACTACACCAGTGAGCCAGAGCATAACGGAGGTTTTTAAGCTGATTTATTAATCTGAAATGTGGATTTAATTGACTCGATCTATCTGTAAAGCACTTTACAAAGACCCTTTCACTCAAGAATCTTAAAATAACATTATCAGTAGCAGAGATGGCAGCAATGCACACACGAGGTTAGCATAATAAACCAGGTTGACTTTATCAGAGGAAAGCAGTATTGCTTTAGCACTGGTCACTGAAACGTGCACTCCTACATGTTATGACATAATTGCGTTCATGCAGCTGGACAGATTTTCTTATCATTAGCCCTTGTTTACAATTGTAATAAATTTTCCTTCTCTCAAGCCAAATCTTGCAGCACATGGAGAGACTACAGGTATTGCTTATAACCTGACTAGAAAAAGTAATTACCATAGAGCAACAAAAATCTTACCAATTAGAATAAATTCTTTTTAAAGGGGATATCTTTTTGGCAGCTTGATCAGACATCCTATTACTCAGAGGTAACTTATTGTAGTAAATGAAATAGATTCTAACCTTTCTAATTAGATGGGGATTTCTGAAATTCTGAAAACCACTTTCTCAACTAAAGGATTTTGAAACCATATATGCCTCCTTTCACAGGGAAAAATCATTCTACAAAAAACAGGGCATAGTGCAGAGTGAAGGGAGAACCTTTTCTGTTGCCATACTAACTCTCACTCTGTTGCATGGGACGTAAAGGTGGAGGGATGCTCACACACATGAAAGACAGGAGAAGAGTCAGTCCTATACCTTGTGCCATCATCACTAGGGGTACTTTCCTGTAGAAGGTCTGTGGCTTTACATAAGCCAGGAGCTGAAAGTGGCCTCTCCTCCTCTGCTGTGCTGTCATTATGTAGGCAGCAGATCCATGACTCCTTCTTAGAGAGGTTGTTATTCTCCCAGATAATTGCTCACTTTATTTCTGCGTCACTTCTGCCTTCCTTTTTTCCACTGCAGCCTTGTATCTTTCCTGGCAAGCAACTCTCAATGTCCACACCATCAGCATGTGTAAAGGACTATGAGTTGTATTGACAGTGACAGAAGAAAGTCAGTTCCTTGATCATCCCTACTGACAACTCAGCCTTCTCTCTTCGTGAGCTGCCAGAGAGATTCCCAAATACTGTCCTCAGATTCCCCACCAGTCTTGAATCTTTTCTGTTCAGCACTTGTGGCAAACAAACATATTCCCTAGAAACATCAGCTGAAAACATGTCCATCTGAGTACATTTTTCATAGCCTGTTTTTCATATATGGCCTTTTATGGTTTTTCATGGAAAGGTTTCGGTAGTGGAGGGTCTTCAAGTGGGTCTTCAGGGGCCCTTCTGTGACAAGCTGTTGGAAACTTCCCCCGTGTCTCACACAGCCAGTGCCAGCTGTCTCCCAGATGGATCTGCTGGCCAAGGCTGAGCCCATCAGTGGCACTGGTAACACCTCTGGGATAATGCATCTAAGAAAAGGACAGATGCTATTGAAACAATTGCAGCCAGAGAAGAGAGGAGTGAGAAGATGTGAGGGCAGCAGCCCATTGGACGCCAAGGTCAGTGAAGGAGGAGGAGNGGCCTTTTATGGTTTTTCATGGAAAGGTTTCGGTAGTGGAGGGTCTTCAAGTGGGTCTTCAGGGGCCCTTCTGTGACAAGCTGTTGGAAACTTCCCCCGTGTCTCACAGAGCCAGTGCCAGCTGTCTCCCAGATGGATCTGCTGGCCAAGGCCTAGCCCATCAGTGGCACTGGTAACACCTCTGGGATAATGCATCTAAGAAAAGGACAGATGCTATTGAAACAATTGCAGCCAGAGAAGAGAGGAGTGAGAAGATGTGAGGGCAGCAGCCCATCGGACACCAAGGTCAGTGAAGGAGGAAGAGGATGAGGTGCTCGAGGCACCAGGACAGAGATTCCCCTGCAGTCCACGATGCAGACTGTCATGAGGCAATTGCTCCCCTGTAGCCCATGGATGTCCACGGGGAAGGAAATATCCACCTGCAGCCCATGAAGGACTCCGTGCCAGGGCAGGTGGAGACCCAAAGGAGGCTGTGACCCCTTGAGAAGCCTGCAGGTTTGCTGGGCCAGACCTGTAATCCTGTGGGGGACACAGGCTGGATCAGTGAAACTACTTTCAAGACTTGGTTTTACTTTTCATTATCCTGCTGTGATTTGGTTGCTAATAAATTCAATTCATTTCCCCTCACTCAATCTGTGTTGACCACAACAGTGAGTGATCTCTCCCTGTCCTTAACCAAGGAGCCTTTTCTTGCATTACCTGTCCTCTGTCCAGTTGGGGAAGGGAGGGACAGAGTGGCTTTGGTGNGTGCCAGGGCAGGTGGAGACCCAAAGGAGGCTGTGACCCCTTGAGAAGCCTGCAGGTTTGCTGGGCCAGACCTGTAATCCTGTGGGGGACACAGGCTGGATCAGTGAAACTACTTTCAAGACTTGGTTTTACTTTTCATTATCCTGCTGTGATTTGGTTGCTAATAAATTCAATTCATTTCCCCTCACTCAATCTGTGTTGACCACAACAGTGAGTGATCTCTCCCTGTCCTTAACCAAGGAGCCTTTTCTTGCATTACCTGTCCTCTGTCCAGTTGGGGAAGGGAGGGACAGAGTGGCTTTGGTGGGCATTTGGATCCCAGCTGGGGTGAACCCGCCACAGGCCTCCCAGTAGCCCCAGTTCCTTGAACTTGTATAGTCATCTACTGTGTCTGTATAGCTTCTAGTACTAGATGTGAACCAGATTATACGTTTTCAGCACAGTATTTATATTCCATAAAAAACCAAAATTTTTCCACTGCTAAACAGCTAAATATTCTCTTTGTAGTTCTTTCCAGAATCTGTTTCATATTGGGCATTCAGTCAGGGACAATAGATTCCTCAGTTTGTTTTTATTTGCTCTGTCCTCTCCTCAGCTTCTGACATTTTTAGTTTCTAAGTTTATATATTAGTAACAAAACCAAGATGTGAAAAATACATTTCAGTCTAGAACATGCACAACTAGAAACATTTCCATTGTTATGGGGTTTTTTTTCCAATGGAAGGAAGAAATATTTTCAAGATGGGATTAAAAAACCCAACAACAAAACACTTTTTGTCATTAATTTCTACTTTTAGAGAATTTGCAATAAAACCAATGGAATTATAGAATCACAGAGTGTCTTGGGTCGGCAGGGACCTTAAAGATCAACTCCCCTGCTGTGGGCAGAGACACCTTTCACTGCATCACGTTGCTCAGAGCTCCACCCAACATGGCTTTGAACACTTCTGGGATGGGACACCCACAGCTGTGGGCAGAAGTGGTCAACTGTAATTTTTTCCCTCATGTAAGAAGAAAGTGATGTTCTGCTGTTTTCACATGAGTTTAGTATTTAAGAGAAGTGGAAAAGGAATTTCTTCTGCATTTGAGCACATCCCAGAGCATCTTAACCACATGTATCCCTAGTTTGTTACATGACTATTGCATGGCTACACGATAGCTTTTTAAAAGGTTTTTGAGAGCTCTGGAAACAGGGAAATCTAGGCTTAATTTTTTTTGCTGAAAGAAAATGAACTGATTCCTTTATTTCAGATAAGTTCCCTATACACTATGTTACCCCCAAAAAATTTACCTACATTGAAGGAAAATACTATTTTTTTCTATTCCTTCTCTTCTGTACTACTCTTTCTATCTGTTTGTATTCTGTACCTCTTTTTCTACCTTCCAGATTTTTTTTTCCACAGGACAATTAGTACCCCTACTAAGATATGAACTGCAAAATAGTGTCTCAGTTTTGGAGTCAGTATGCATAGTTTGCAGAGTTTCTTTAATGATAAGCCTGTGCACACATTCTGTCATAGGAATTACTATAAAGTGACTGTTTCCAGTGGCCCTTGCTAATCTTCAGAACATCTGTTTCTTTCATAACTCCCACATAAAATTCGGTCCTGAATAAAGAAATCTATATGATATCTAAGTTATGCAGAAATACTATTCATCTCAGTCTGTTTCTGTGCTGCTTAGTTTTGGGTAGAAACAAAGACAACCACAGTAGCAGACATTCAGTGTCCTTGCAGTCTCATTCCGTCCAAGATCGCACTTGCACGATTCATTTAGATGTGTGACGGTAAGTTCTCAGGAAAAACTTTCAGATTCTGCCTTGTCACTCTTTTGTGTTTCCCACAGGAGAGCAAAAATTTAAGCAACCTTATACAAAATCATTCTCTATTACCTCATCTTTATCCCTCTGATCAGTCCTGTAAATGTTTCATCAGCGTCTACTAACGTGAACATCTTATCACTGCTCAAAAAACTCATGTTTGATGCACTTGAAGATACCTAATTTGCATTTTTTCCAGACACAGTGAGCTGGTAGCGAATGGTCAACTAATAATCTGAGGTTTTTGTCTTCCTCCCTGTCCAAATTATAAGATCTCAGTTTCTAGTAGAAACTGTTCTTAGTCCCCAAGTGTATGACCCTGGCCCTTGTGCTATTGAATTATATTCTACTCCTTCTAGCCTCATTTATATCAATAGGAATGAGCTAAAAATATTTCCCTGTGGAGACTGGGTTTCCTTTTGTCTAATTAACTTTATCAAATACAAGGAAATACTTAAGAAATTTGCTTTGCTTTACATATCAAAATTGATTTGATATCACATTTGTTAATTTCCTCTATGAATAACTTCAAATGTTGCAAGGGTCAGAGAGGCATTTTAACTTTTTGGATTAGTTTAATTATCTAGGCTCAAAAAAAAAAAATTCTATCCTCTCCCCCTCTCCTCAAAAGCCTGGTTCTTGCAAAAAACACTTCTCTATGGAGTTTTAGGCTACAAAAAAAGCATTCACATCTGATGTGTTAATTTATGTATTTTGTTTCCCTTGTTCTGTTCATCTGTTCACCAAAAAGCAGGAAGAGACCCAGCTTCATTTGATGCTTAAATAACCTAATTTAGGATGAGACAATAAAGATTTTCCCATTCAAATGCATGCTGATATTAAATTAATTTTCAGTTATAGTTATTTAATGAATGACAGAAGTAGGGCATTTAGAGGGAAACAGACAAAACACAGAGATTTGTGTTTATGTTTACACTATTTATATGCCTGACTAGTCGTTGAACAGTAAATTAGTTTTTCATTCAGGTGATATAACTCAGTTTCTGTAGTCTGAAGCACAGATGAGGCACTTGTAAATAGTCGGTAGGAACTGTTCCTGTAGGCTCTGGAATGATCACTCAGGTGCTTTGCATGCAGTTTCGGACAATAGCAGCAGGGACGGTGCATGTGTAAGGATGCTGGTCAACAGTGACTGAACATGAGGCAGCTTGTGCCCGGGTGGCCAAGAAGGCCGATGGCATCCTGGTCTGTGTCAGCAATGGTGTGGCCAGCAGGACCAGGACGGTGATTGTCCCCCTGTACCTGGCACTGGTGAGGCCACGCCTCAAGCACTGTGTCCAGCTCTGGGCTACTCACTTCAAGAAAGATATTCAGGTGTTGGAGCGAGTCCAGAGAAAGACAATGGAGCTGGGAAAGGGTCTGGAGCACAAGCCCTATGAGAAGCAGCTGAGAGACCTGGGGAAGTTTAGCCTGGAGAAAAGAAGGCTCAGGGGAGACCCCATCACTCTCTACAACCACCTGAAAGGAGGCTGCAGCCGGGTGAGGGTTGGGCTCTTCTCGCAGGTAACAAGTGACAGTGTGAGACAACAGTCTCAAGCTGTGCCAGGGAATGATCAAGTTGGACATTAGGAGGAATTTCTTTGGAGAAGTGATGATTAGACATCGGAATGGGCTGCCCAGGGAGGTAGTGGAGTCACTGTCTCTGGAAGTGTTTAAGAAAAGACTGGATGTGGCACTCAGCACTCTGGTGTAGTTGATAAGGTGGTGTGAGGTCATATGTGGGACTCAATGATCTCAAAGTTCTTTTCCAACCTAGTTGATTCTGTGATTCTGTGATTTTAATTGGTCAGCTGCCTCTATGAGTTCAGTAGAAAAAGATTTGCAGGAAGTTTCATCCCACCCAGCCTGAGAAAACTTTGTGAGTGCCCTTCAGCACATGGACAGTGACACACCATCCTCTTCAAGGATTCAGTTCTGTGCAGAAGCTTCACCTTTATGCAAAGAATTCCATTAAATTGGAATGCTTGGGTTTGTGGTTTTTTTACTGATCTCCTGGAGTGTCTGTGTAGTAAGGCTGGTACATTTAGCAAGTATCTCTTAATCAGTTTTGAGAACACTTTTCCTCAGTTAAAAGTTATTAGAGAGTCAAAGAAGAATACATACAGTTAATGCAGATTTTGAATGGAACAGAGAGGACATTACTCTTGTGGTCTGGATTCAGGCTGTCCCACTTCTCTAGGCAATCTACTTTTGCCTAGATATCTTAGGCTGATAGATCTATATTGAATTGGTTTTGTTTGGGGTTTTTTGTTTGGGTTTTTTCTTAGTTATTTTTATTTTTGTAATCTGGACAAAATTAATGTGATTCAATGAGGAATCTGGTAGTATACATATGCAAATATATATATATGCAAATATGTATACCATGGATAAATTATCAGCAAATGCCACATTCTGGAATTTAGAGCATATCTGAAATAAGACTTTTATTTTTTTTTCTTTTGGGAATAGTTTCAGAAATATGTCTTTGAGTGGTTAGCTTAATTTACATCATATTGAGGCTGGTGTCAGCAGCTGTTAGGAGTGGTTCAGTGTAAATAAAGCTGAATTGTATGTCGTTAAACAATCGTGACAGAAATTTAAAATTAAAGACTTGAATTTTTACTACCAACAGTGATCCATAATAACCCCCTATAAACTTGAAATATTTTGTTGGCTTTTACAAACAACAGAAGTCAACATTTAAGTAGCTCCGTCACCTGCCCTAAATTGGTAATAATTTGTAACTGTTCTTTCAGGGAGGCAGATGATTTGCTAGTATTATCTGTACAGGTGAAATTATTCATTTAATTTCCCTTAAGTTCCAAAGCTAAAAGAGCTTCCATTAAAAATAATAGTTTAATATATTGCTTATTTACAACTTGAAAGTATACATACAGGGGAAAATCTACATCAGGGAGTAGAATGTACGTAGGACTTACAGCCAACCATGCTTTGGAAAGTTAGAACATTTTAATTTGTAGTAGCATTTCAAGTGATCCTTAAACTTTTCCTGACCCATGATTTCACACAGTTTAAAGAAGGAAAAAAAATTTTAAAAGCTACTACACTGACTTGCTAACACAGTAATCTTTCACTACTACATAATTTGGGAGAGAACTCTATGACAGACAGCCCAAATAGGAAGCAATTTGTGTGATAAGCAGAGAAATTTTGTCTTTTAAAGCATCTTCTAATGTATTGCCAAAACACTGTTTCTGGAAAACAGTTTGATAACTGTTGATTTTATTTAATCACTATTTTCAATGGAAAACATTGCCAATAATGTCAGTAATAAATATAAATATTTCTACCATAAGACATATTTAAGGAGATATTTGTTGTTAATAGTCACATATCTCTCATGGTTTGCAGCATTTCAAGTTACATTGCTGCTTGTTAATAATACCAAAAAATAATGACAAATGTTCTGGAAGCAAGTCACACAAAGTGCAGTTCTCTCAACTGTGCTTTTCTTTCCCTGTTTCTTATATAAATTATTCTTTCTCTTTACTCTGTGTCAGGTCAGTGTAATTTTAGAGCGAGTTACTATATGCAAGAAAAGAAAATTCGTCTTTGTCTCATTGCTCCTTTTTAGTTTGGAACAGCCTGCAATTAATTTTGTCATAGTTTTTCAGCTTTCGGTCTACAATCAGTAATGTTGAAAATACTGAAATATTAATCATATGTAATCCACAGAGTTCAGCTATATCTTTTTCTCTTGGAAATAATATTTTTTAATTCTTCGGTCCTAAATAAAGAAATACTTGCGGGATTTAGGGGGTTTTTTTGTTTGTTTTGGTTAGTTGGGGGTTTTCGTTGATATACATTCAAGTATCTTACTGCTGTTTATTTACAACTGAGTAAACCCTTTAACACATGCCAATTCAATTACCTTAATCTTGCTGTGTTATAAAAGGTGGTCAGAGCTAAACCTAGAAAGGAAACATGAGCATGCTTTCCACTCAAACTATAATTTAAGCACCCATGTGGTCAATATTTTTTTGTAGATATGTTTTTGTGGGTCTTCTCCAAGTCCACTTAAAAGTACAAAGAAAGAGAGCTTTATCTGCTATCGTCTTATGGAAGAAACTATCTACTGTTATTTGCTGACTACATGGATTTAGTACTGGTATCATAGTGGGAGGGAAAAAAACCCCAAAAAACAAACCAAAGATCAAGGAATAGCTTATCTGTAATGTGTTAGATCTACACTTTAAACTGGGTGCTATCTCAATAGTGGAATTTGCGTAGGGCCTTAATTGCCCATATAAAACCACATAAAAATTCCTCAGATAGCAATATTACCTGAAAGAAAAATCATGCAGAATGATATGAGGTTGTGTCACCAGCCTGACATCAACCTGTCCTCAAGATGGTCTCAGAAGAGGTTCTATGGTCAATAGCACAGCAAACTCATCAGCCAGTTTCTAAATAAGCCGAGGAACAAGAACTGTTCCTTGAAAAATACAAAAGGTTTACAGGGCTCTATGATTTGGAAAGCCTATTTTTTAGAATAATTAACAGCACATCACTGTGTAAAACTTCATCTCTCCTAGGTGCTTGTGCCATTTGCCAGATGTTGAAAGGCTGAATCACTTTTTGCCTGTAGGAAAAGGCACTGCAATGAAATGGCAGTCAGCTGGGCTGTGCGCAGTGACGATACTCATGACGCTTGAGGAAAACTTTATAAAGGCTCAAGTAGAGCCAACACCAACAGAAAACCTCCCCAAAGAGAGATTGAAGATTAATGAATGAACCCCGCATAATTTTTGGAAAGATGTTTCAATAGAAAAAATAAAGCAGTAACACATCTAGTATTACAGAAACAGGGAATCTCTGTACGAATAACACAATCATGTGCAGCCACTGACAATGGACATAGTTGGAGACCAAAATTCAGAAGAGGTTGTGTTTTGGGTCTTGTTTTGTATTGTTGGGGATGGGAGAGTTTTTTAGCATGATCCACTCTGTAAAAAAAAATTAAACTTCATACATTCTCTGTCCCCTTTTCCTCAAAAATGTCAATGTTACCACATGAGGGAAAATAAAGTAAAATAAATAAATACCTGTAAGGGTCATCAGTAAGGGAATAAAAAAAAAAAAGAAAGAAATCACAAGACAGAACTTGTCAAAATATAAAAGACCGCTTTTGGAGGCCTATCAACATCGTGCAATGTTCAACATGTATTAGAGATTCTAAGCAGCAGGTATCCAGAACCCAGGGACATGTCTTTAAAGTTGTGTGTTTGCGTCACTCAAGAGAATACAACCCTCACTCCATTTTTTTTATTTATCTTAATAATAGAGTGGTTTTTTTGCTTCTTGATTTTAAAAGAAATCATTATACTTAAAAAGTACACTAATTAACAGAGTAAAATTTCTTCTTTTGGAAGGATGATAGTGAACTGAACATTTGGGAATATTTAGTAGTGGATCAAGGCTTGTATGGTCAGCCAGTACCTTCAGAGTAATGAGTTTATTCTTAATAAGATCATGATTTTCATTGTATTGTAAAATAATGTTAATTTTACCCAGATAGAATAAGGAACAATCCTCAAATTGTGGAGTTTTTTCTTAATTGAGGGAGTATAAATAAATATCTTTGCTAAACAGCAGATGCAGATTTCATTATTTATATCTTGATTAATGTCTTTTTACTGCAAATTTGTAAAATAAAACATCATAGATTGTGGCTGATATTAATAAACCACATGAAGCATTCTGTAACTCTTTTCGATGTGGGAAAAAAGATTCTCATTCAAACACATAGATTTGCACAATGGGAAATGCAGACAAAACCCAGTGACAGTGCTCTATATGGAGAGGGGAATCATGTCAGACTCTCATAATTATATCAACATGAGCACAACAGCTACCCTGTGTATCACTCACTTCTACAAAGCTGCTATTAAAACTGAATGAACTCCTTAGAACTCCTTAGCAGCTGAGATCTGCTTGGGTGTTCCTTTTATTTTTTTCATCATTTATCCCGGATTGCTGTACGTCAGCAGCAGAACAGAAATGAGAACGGTGAGCTTGTCAATTACTCTTCTGCGCAGAAAAAGTGTTCTTATCTGAGTACAGGAAGTGTCATATCAGTCAAAGGTGATAAGGTTGAGGTACACAATAGGGCTTTTTCTTAATTCAGCAAATGCAAAGACAAGAATATTCTGCTGACTGCCAGATGATTCCCCTGTGGTATTCTCTGTGAAACAAAGAATGCATACAACAGAAATTGCAACAGTTGTTTTAGACTGTAATACTGGAAATCCAAGAACAGAGGCAAAATTTTATTCTTATAAGAATGACAGAATTGTAGGAGTAGAAACAAACCCTCTACATGTCAAAAGGTGTGATATGTGTCACTGGGAACATTAATTTCTCCCCTATTTCAAGAACACTCTGGTTCAAATTTTTCTGGATGAGTGTGCTTTGCTTTAGAAGACCCACTGGCATTCCACTGCAGATTTTGCAAAGTCAAAGATTGCATTCAGAAGCCCTGCTTATACCCTGATTAGTACCATTTCAACACAGGTTCCCTATCCTTCCCTTCCCAAACAAGTAGATAAGACATCCCACAGAATTTCTAGTTTAATGATCTTATTTAAAATACCATTATGATCCTATTCAGTCCATCCTCATTAGGCCTGTATTTGTCCATTTTTGGGCAGACAGAATGAAAATTGAGAACTGGATTTACAATTATTAATTACCAATGGCATTAATCATGTTTAGGAACTCTATTGTAGTCTATATTTCTAAAACTGTGGTTTCGTTTTTATTATTTAAACACTCATTACTTTAGAATTAAGGTGAAACAAAATTTTCATTTGTTGAATGAAATAGAATTGAATTGTTATTTTAAACTCTGATCACATATTTTAGGTACAGATATGCTGATAAACCCTTTTCACCATCAACAGTCTCCCTATATAAGTAGGTACCATACTAACAGCCTTTTAAGCAATCTTTTATTACGGTGCAGCTCAAGTGAAGCGGATGATTTCATAACTCTGAAATATATTACAGAGTTTACTTTTGTTTTGAAGAATATCTATTACTTTCACACAGGCTGTCATTGTCTTCACAGCTGTGTACAGCGGTATGTTGCGTAGGCGAAGCTTGAGACAGACACTGCTTAACAGATTCCATATTAACGTCCGAGTAGACACTATTGTTTATATATTACATGCCTGACCGCTGTTATCAATTTGTTATAATGAGAATGCTATTGCTTTGTGAGGGGATTTTACAATTTTTTTTAGGAATAACTCCAAACATTTATCAAGTGTTTCATGATCTAAAGCAAATCCAAGATAACAGACAAAAGCCTTTATTTTAAAATTACCTTTAATAGGCTACAAACTACAGTTTCAAAATCACCAAATCCATGCTTCAAATAATGGATTTTTTAAATTTAATACTGACCATTAAGTAAATCAGTTGAAAATCATAAAAAAGAACCTAAGCCAGGCAATCAAATTTGAGCATGAATTATGCTACTCGGACTTATGGTTATTTATTACTATGCCCTTCTGAAGAACTACAAATGGTCTGTTATCTTTACTTTTTTCAAATATTGGGAGCTTTTAAACTTGTGAACTATTGCACACCAGCAAATGGGAAATAGACAATTTATTGCAGACAGGAGAATTCAGGAACATTTTATTCGTGCACTTACTTAAATCTTTATTGCATTTCAGACTTGTGTCTTCATGGCCTTCTCCTACCCCCTTTTCCTTCCCTAGTTCTTTCATGAATGTCCTAAAAGCCCAGATAAAGAAAAGTGTTGCAGTCAAGCTCCTTTTAAACATCAGAAAATTCTTAAAGCTGACCCAATTTCAGCTCAGTTTTCCAAATTCAAAAGTGTGTGTTTACAACAGTTAAATAGCCAGTGACTAAACAAGAAACAAATTAAACCAATCATAAACATGTTATTACAGTCAATGTCCTAAATACTGGAAATGTACAGTATGCAAAGAACTTGTTCCACTCTTAATTTGATTAATATCTCCAGAGATCTGCCTCCACAGAAATATATGGGTGACTGGGGGAAATACAGATTTTAAACCAATAGAAAAATACAGATGCTTTAAACTTTCAGTAAGTCATGGAAGAATATTAATAGGTTTTAAGGCTAACATCAGGTTGTAATATTTACATCCTTTCAACAGATGGAAGTACAGAATAATCAGTGGGATAGGAAAGCTGAGGTGACTGTACAAGAGATTTGTTCTGTATTACACAGTAACTGGAAGAAACTCCTTGATTACAGAAGGCACAGAAAACATGATTGAATTAAGTCTAGCAATTAAAAGTTGCATCTCTTTGTTTCTTATAAGTCTTGATCAAATCAGTCTTTCTACATAGTGTAGAGATACTGCAAAGGTATCCAGGAGACATTTGATTCTCTTTGAGCCACAGCCTGGAAGAACTTAATTACTGAGTTACACATGGATCAAAATAGTACAGTTGGTGTTTAACAGTGGCAAAATGGCTGTTCTCACTTAAATTGACATTGTTGTCTGACAAGATGATTGAAGACTATCCATCATGATATAGTTTTGGCAAAAATCAAGTTTGTTGACCTCACCATATTTCCACAGTTTTAAATGAGTTAGAACATACATCTTCCATATTTTTCTTTAGTAGAACCAGGGCAAATTATCCTAGTCCATCTCTGTTAAAAAAGCAGCTGTCAGGAATGGATTTTTTTGAAAATGGGCTTCACTTACAGGGTTTCAGCTTAAAATGTAACTGGTCAAATAGTTTATGTTGACATAAGATCCTAACAATTACCTATGGTTTATGAGTACAGTCTCTCTGAAGTGCTTATCTACAGTTTGTGCAACAATCTGCTGCCAGTAGGATTTACCTGAAAGCTCCTCAGGAAATCTAAGAAAACAGTATCAACCATAAATTTTGAAACCCTATTAAAACAAGATGGATTGGGATCCTTAGGGAGATATTTCAAAGAGGTGGATATTTCTCCCTAATTAGTGTCACTAGCAGAAAAATGCCAAAAGGTTCTTATCATCTATGGAAAGATGAAAACTTACAGCACACGTCATGCAAATGAGATAAAAAATTGTTGTTGCTTACCTACTTAGAGATGAGAGGAGAAATGGAGTCTGGGAGGGGTTTTGATTTTGATTTTTTACCTTTTTTAGTTTATGAGGATTATAAAAACATCAAGAAAAAGACAGATATGAGGAAAGTGCTCTAATAGGGAAGGAGTACATCTCAATTAAAAACAAACAAGTGTCCATGCCAGAAACAACAGAAAATATTAAAAACTTCAAGAGACTTTACAGTGAGTGAGAGTCATTTTGCACTATTGTTTAAAACAATCATCAATGGTGTTTGTTTTGTACAGAATTGAGCACAGATCTGTGGGATCATAGAATCATAGAATGCTAAGGGTTGGAAGGGACCTTAATGATCATGCAGTTCCAACCCCCTGCCATGGGCAGTGACACCTCCCACTGGACCAGGCCTTATCCAAACTGGCTTTGAATACTGACAGGGCTGGAGCATCCACAGCCTTCCTGGGCAACCTGTTCCAACCACACTCACAGAAAAAAATTTTTTCCTGATATTTAACCTAAATTT
>VZTA01018824.1:1277-65577 GCA_013398855.1 Mohoua ochrocephala
CCACACCTTTGCACCATCCGTGTCTCCCAAACCCCTCAGAAAGGCGTCTGCTCCACTGCTTCACCCAAAGCCCCCGAAAATAACCACACCTTTGCACCATCCGTGTCTCCCAAACCCCTCAGAAAGGCGTCTGTTCACCCAAAGCCCACCTCCAAAAATATCCACACCTTTGCACCATCCGTGTCTCCCAAACCCCTCAGAAAGGCGTCTGCTCCACTGCTTCACCCAAAGCCCGCCCCCGAAAATAACCACACCTTTGCACCATCCGTGTCTCCCAACTGCAAAGGGACCCGTGAAATCACCCTGGATTCAGGGTTACGGCTGCAGTTATGGTTAGATTAGGGTTAGGGTTGGGCTAGGGTTAACCATAAAGCTACTTATAGCAAAAACAGAATTGATCCACGCTGGCATCACAGTGAGTGGTCGGGAGAATCATACAGGATGCAACTTAGTTATTTGGAAGGAAGGAAGGAAGGAAGGAAGGAAGGAAGGAAGGAAGGAAGGAACCTTCAGTCCGACATTGCTGACCAGGGCTTTGCACAGGAATATGATCCTGCTTCCAGGAGCTGGGAGAGCACGTAGAAAGGGGGAATTACCCCTGGGCTGCAGCAGGAGCACCTTAAAGACGGCCCAGAGCACAACACCACTCACCTCACCAGACAGATGCCTGACAAAGCTGTCGCCGTCCCACTTCCTACTCCCCGGGCGCTCATTCCCTCTGGATTTCCCTCTCTTGGACAACTTGCCTGCAGGAAATGGGACTCCGTGCCTTGGAAGCAGCTTTAGGTGCAATAACTTGTAGGAATCAATGCTGTGTTGCCCACAGGAAGCCAGGGACACGCAAATCCATTTCCCTCTGAAGCTGGAGCCAGCTGGACCAGGAGGTCACTGCTGAGTGACGGCAGATGCGAGCACCCAGGAGGCTGCTCCAGCAGGGCACTGCTGCTCTCCAAGGGGCTGAAACCATTATTTTTTTGCCCAGATGTGATAAAAATAAAGGATCCTTGTTCACAGTAGCCTGGAATCCTCCTCCCAGTAGTTTTATAACCTTCTGTTGCACCGGACCCAACCACACCACACCAAAAAGTGTTCGCTGGGTCTTGGCAGCATCGCTGTGAAGCAGAGTGGGGTGGGGAATAATAGAACAGGGGAGATTTAGATGGGATATTAGGAAAAATTTCTTCATGCAAAGGCTTGTCAAGCACTGGAACAGGCTGCCCATGGAAGTGCCAGAGTCACCACCCTTGGAGGGATTTAAAATACATATAGCTGTGGCACTTGGGGACATGGTTTAGTGAAGGGTGCTGGGTTAATGGTTGGACTGGATGGTCTTAAAAGGCTTTTCCAAACTTAACAATTCTATGGTTCTGTGATTCTGTGACTTGAAGCCACGAGGAAGCTGTCACTGAGCAGAAAATGGGGATGGTTTAAAAACCAGGGAAGAGAAAGCCACGGGGAGGGATTTGCAGGGCTCAGAGACAGGTTCATCTCATTGCAGCAGGAGGAGCATCATCAGAGACCAGCTGAGGTCTGCTCACAAGCTATAAAGAGAGCAGGGAGCAGGGCTGGAGTTCCCTTTCCAACACAGGCCACCCAAAGTAGATCCAGGCTGGTGTGGTCCCATGGGATCCTGGCGTTGCTGATCCCCCTCCAGACAAGCTGGGTGTTTTGGGGTATCTGTGGGAAGGTTCCTCCCTGTGCCCAGCTCCTTCCTGAAAGAGCAAGAAATGCTGCAGAAGAAAAAGGTGATTTTGATGAACATCATTCTCCCCTTCAGCCTCTTGAAAGACAGCAAAGTGCCCTCCCTGATTGTCTGTGAGGAACATTTTCTCCTGGGCTGGTTCTCCCCGCAGCAGAGCTCCGGGCTGAACATGCAGCCAAGGAAAAGCCTTATGGGATGCTGTACACTAGGAAAGCACACAGTCATATGGCCTGGGTGAGAAAACAATGATTTTAGAAGAAAGAAATGTTACAAAATCTATGGCAGGCAGGAAAGTGGGTTTTTTTGTGTTTGTGGTTAGGGGTTTTTTTTTGTTTTGGTTTGGTTTTTTCCCTCCTTGTGAAGCTGTTCCTTTTCCCTTGCAGTGCCTGGACTGCTCTGAGATCTGCTTGGTATTTTCCCTGGTTACCAGTGTTAGGTTGTGGGATAAACACTGCACTGCCTGCCCACAGAGAAGCAACAGTGGGAAGAAATCCAAATCATACCCTGTCCAAACTGCTCCCAGGCCCATTGCAGGAGCTGTCAGAGACACAGAGGCAGAGGGGAGACCAAACTGCAGTCTCAGAGCAGGAGAAATCCTGGCTGGACTTCCCTGGGGCTGTCTCAGGAGACCCCCCAGCCTCATGGGTCATTAGGAAAAGGCAGCTGGAGCATCCCTCCTGAGATTTTGGAACATATCCAGGGCCAGCTCCTGGGCATCTGTGCTACAGCTGCACTGGGGCTGTGGTATGTCCACACACCAGCAACTGGGCAGACTGGGATCTGGGGGGGAGGTTGGGCAGGCTGTATGTCTGAGGTCACCTGGGAGGAAAACGTAGGAAAGAAATACTCCAGTGTTTAGGAACAGCACAGCAAATCTCAGTGCCAGCCCTGATGGGTGGGAAAGGAAGATTTTGCTTTCAGGCAAGCCTAATTCTGCTCATTTCCATTGTGGCCATGTGCACACCAGCACCAAGGTGTGGCCAAGTGACCTGTCCAGCCATCCGTGGTGTCCAGATCTCTTGTGATAACTCAGGGCAGCCCTAAGGTGGGGGTGACATGGACTCTTTAGGTTGTGGTCACTCCTGATAGCAGGAGACGTATCCATCCCCATGGAGAAAAGCATTTCCTCTTGTTTGGAGATGGAGAAACACCTTAAAAGTAGTTTTATTTTTCCTTTATGATTATTTTAGCACTGACACTGCTTCACCATTCAGGGTCCTTTCTTGCTTTCAGTTTGTCTCCCTCTCATTCCAGGGGCTGGGTCCCGTATCTCGGATAGCTTTTTGAGGATATTGCTCAGCACTGGATTGTCTCAGCTGCTACCAGTGGATTTCAAAGTGGAAGTCCTCCAGTGGCTATCAAAGCAGAACCATCAGCTTGCTGGCTGACCCTCAAGCACTGTATTTTAGCAGATCCCACTTCAGTGGATCCAGCTGCTGTTCAGCTATGAAGTGAGAACTGATGGTGAGGATTGCATCCTTTGGCGTTAGAGCTTTCCCTGTGGCACTCCCATGGCATTGTCCCTCTCGGAGACCATCAGCCTTGGTCTGTGTCCGCGATCTACAAACCCAGGAGTGATGTGGCAACCTCCTGCCTCAGGTGGGCAATCTCAGTTATAAAATGCACAGCCTCTTTCAAAAGATCAGCCTAAAAGCACGTGGCAAGTGTAGCTGGGAGCCCGATTCCTCCTCTGAAGGCTGAACTGCTGAACTGCAGATAATTACTACTCTTCTCCTCCCTTTGGTGGCATCTCCAAGCTGTGAAACAATAGGTAGGTGCTTTCGAGTTTAAAAGAAGTGCACATCTCTCGGCATGGCTGTGAGTTAAAAAATACCAGCTTTGTGCTTCCAGATGAAGAGCCCGAGGCTGAGGAGCTGGAGGTGTGTGAGTGTTCACCCGTGTGGTGGGTGAGTCACCAGCAGAGCCACGGGCAGGCTGGTGTCACAGCAGCTCAGAGCATGAGGGGGGTAAAACACCCGAGGGGGATGAAACCCTGGCACAGGTTGCCCAGAGAGGGAGTGGATGCCCCATCCCTGGAAACATCCAGGGTCAGGGTGAGGGCTCTGAGCAGTCTGACTCAGCTGAAGATGTCTTTGCTCGTTGTAGGGCGGTTGGACCAGAGGACATTGAAAAAGTCCCTTCCATCCCTCACCATTTTGTTATTGCGTGGCTATGGAAGCTGGGCTGCTGGCAGGGGACACGGCCCTAGTTTGGGACACGGCCCCACTGTCCCTGTGCTGCTGGGCAGTGGCGTGCTCCTCAAACCAGCATTCCCAGCCCTGTTCCCTGGAGCAGGACAGAGCTGGAGCCGTGGGGTGGGATGAAGCACGGCTGCCTTGTGCTCCGTGTGCCAGGCTGGAGCTGGGAGCTGGGTGTGGAGGTGGTGCCGTGGGTGCTCGCCCCTGAGCTGGTGACACGGGAGGGTCCCGGCAGGAGGAGGGCCGTGCCTGGGTGACAGAGGGAAGCCGGCGTGGCTGGAGGAGGGCCGTGCCTGGGTGACAGAGGGAAGCCGGCGTGTCCTGCCGAGCAGCAGGCAGCAGATGGCAATGTCGCCCTGCCGGAGCCGCAGGCACGGAGGGAGACGCTGGCTGTGCTGACAGCTTGAGGACAGCAGACAAAGCGACCTCCTTGGTGGGTCCGGCTCCTTTATCAGAAGCCGTAGGGTCTCCGGATGCTTTGGGTGTCTGGCGGAGGTGCTCCTTGGCCCCGGGCTAAGGTGGGTCCCCACGGCCACCCAGGCGGGACAGCTGAGCAAGGGGACAGGTAGGGACACTCCATCCTGCCTGCTCGCTCCCCTCCTGCCCGGCAGAGGCTGCTGTGGCTTGGTCACAGCTGGAGTAGCTCAGATGTCAAAGAGCCCAGACTGGCTCTTGCCAGGCCTCGGGGTGGAGTGATTTTGACAGCTGGGGAAACTGAGGCAGGGCACGGTGCTGTGAGTGGTAACGGGGCTGGTCAGCTGCTGTTTTAGCAGTGGGGTGAATCTGCTCCCACCACCGAGCCTCGGCACGGCTGGGAGGGGACCTTTGGCAGGGAGTTGTGCCTCTTTCCCTCGACTCGCCAGCACGTGTTTTCCAGATGCAGCGGCTGGGAGGTTGGGATGGCCACGTCTCCGCCCCACACAGCCCCGGCGGGATGGGAAGCTGGGTGTTCCCTGTCGCTGCCTGGCTTGGTGGTGTCCCGGGGTCACCCCAGAGTCACCTCGGGGACTTTGTGCCATGCACTCACTCTCTACCTGATGGGAGCTTAGCCAGCGTTGGAAATGTTTTCTTCTGCTTTTCTCCAAGCAGCTCCATCCCATCTTTTATCAGGCGGGGCTGCTGAGCTCAGGGATATGGGAGCTGTGTGCCTGCTTGGGGCACGCTCCTGCAGCGTGGCCGTGGGTTTTGTTGACTTCTCTGAGCTGACAACACGCTGATAACTGCATCAGTGGTGCAGAACACGGGGCTGGCATCAGCCCTGGGTGCGGGTGGCAGCTCTGGGTGCTGCCACTCCAAGTGCCACCAGCAGCCAAGGCACCCCGTCACAGGCCTGGGAAGGAGAGGCCAGAAGGTGCTAAGAAATAATTCTCAGTTGCCAAAAGGGGCACCGTGGGTCCCCTTGGCCTCCCCACTGCCTGGATCCAGCACATTTCATCGTGGTTTGGAAGCAGGTTCCTCAGGGTGCAAGGCACTGAGTCACAAATCCTCTGCTCCCCAAGCTGTAATGCTTCCAATTGACACAGGGCCATGCAGATGCTAAAAAACAAATTCATTTCCTCCATCTGAGCACTCCTGATTCAGCATTCCTTCAGTCAGCAGGTGTGAGATAACAGGGAAATGCAGTGCAGAGAGGAGAACCCATTGTCCCGGCCGGGTACCGCCCCATCAGGTGCAGCCACAGAGATGCTGGCAGTGCACTCTCAGCACGCGTGGGCCAGGCGTGGCTTTGGCAAAAGGCTTTGTGGGTCATGGCAGTGGTGCTCTTGTGGTGTCCCCTCACCCACTCCCAGCTGTGTCCCTGGCTCTGCTAAAGGGTGTCGGTACCTTGGAAGGTGCTGGGTTTGGGATGCTCCTTAAGAAAATTCAGGCTTTGTGCCAGGAGGCATCATGTCCATGTGTCCTGGGCTTTATTTCTTCCTCTCAGAAGAACTTGTGTGGCTGTGTTTTCTTTACCTAACGCACGGTGTTGTTGTCATTCATTAGACAGCAGCTAGGCTTTGCCACGATGGCAGCTGCATTTTGGGAGGAGGAGTGTCCTGGGCTGACACATCCACGGAATGTGGGGAACAGTGCTTGAGAGAGAGAGGTCAGACTGAAGCAGAGGTCCTGAGAGAGGCACTGAGGTTTTGGGGCTGGCCTCTGTGTTGATGCTGTGTGTGGCTTCGTGTGCTCCTTCCCTCTGGAATTAGGCTTTGGTTTCCAGGAGAGGTTTGACTTGACTCATCAGCCCTTAGCTGAGTCTCTTGTCTCAGCTGGAGGAGCTCCCAGGAGGCCAGGGCACGGTGTGGAGGCGCAGAGGGCTCCTCTGCCCTGAAGGATAGTGAGTGTGGGATGTAACAGGGACCAGTGGCAGAGAGGGGGTGTGGGCGCCTGGAGGAAGGAGACTGGCAGTGATGGAAAAGCCATGGCTACAAACAAGGAGGAAGGAAACCCTGCCTTGGAATCAAACTGAGCCAGACCCTTTTTCACTTGCTCACCTAGAAGTCCTGGAAAATTCAATGGGGAGGGGAAAGCAAGCAAAACTGAAAGCGCTGCATCTTGACAGGGATATTGAGAGACAAGGAATGTGCAGTCCTTGCAGCCAGGGGAAGGAGCCCCAGCCCAGGACCAGGAGATGCCTATCAGGCTGGACATTGCTTGTGCCACGTACGTGGGCAGATTGCTGCCAGTGTTATAAACCCCTATCACTCTCCAGATGCAAATAAGCTTTATCTCCTGAAGTGAATCTTATTAACCAGGAATGGACTTTGCTGCCCATGTTGTGCCCTTTAAACCTCACTCGGAGCTTTTTTCCCTCTAGTGAGTTGGGGAGGGTTTGAGGGAAAGAAAAACAAAGTGGTTTCTTCCCAGTGTGAGCTGCTCTGAGCTGTGGGTATCCTGCCAGCCCCATGGGTGCTGCTGCAGGAGCAACTCCAGGTTTGCTTTGGTGCAATGGTGGAGATCCAGGGGCTCTGCCAACTCCAGCCAAACCATTTGGGATGTTCTTTGCCCAAGTCTGGAGCAGGAAGCTGCCCTTGCATTGCACTTCCCTTGGCTGGCTCAGGAGAATTTGTCAGAGGCACTTGCACGCCAAACTCTCTTTGCAGTGCTAAATCCACTGATGATGGACTTGCAGGTAACAACACTGGGCTGCAGCTGCCCCTGCCTCCAGTCCTGCAAGCACAAACATTGCAAGGGTATTTTCTGGGCCTTTGTTTAATGAATGTCTGCCTTGGTGTTCCCAGGAAGGCTTCTGTGGAAGGAGCAGTAATTTATGAGCTCCTGGCATGGGCAGTGACTCTGTTTCACGCGTGATTCATGCAGTTCCCAGTAAGGATCCTTTGCTCCCCAGGGCAGTTTGGATCACCAGCCTGTCCTCCCTGTGAGGCTGCTTCTTTCCACTAGTTCCAGGTAAAGCAGTCCATTTCCCTTGAGAAAGGGAGCCTCTCGGCAAGGGGAAAGGGAAATGTTTTCTTCCTCATTGGCTTCCAGTCTCTTAATGCTGTGCCCATCTCTCCAGGCTGTCCCTCTCCCCATTGCTTGGGGGAGTGCAGCAGTGCTCAGCCTAGTGAGTGGGACTGCAGAGGGTAGTGCAGATCAGAGAATCACAGAATGGTTTGGGTTGGAAGGGCCTGAAAGATCAGCTCATTCCTGTCCCCCTGCCATGGGCAGGGATGCCACTCGCTATCCCAGGTTTCTCCAAGTCCCGTCCAACTTGGCCATGAACGCTTCCCAGGATGGGGCAGCCACAGCCTCTCCGGGCTGCCTGTCCAGGATATCCTGGCTTTTTTAGTGTAGCTATAACCTGCAAGTGTGAAGATGGGAATGGGACCATCTGGGCCTCTTGTACCAGCCTGGCTCCTCAAACAGCTCCGTGAGCTGTGACAAACGCCACTTCAGCAGCAGAGTGCTGCCCCTGCCTTGCCAGCAGAGAGCTCGTGGCTAAACTGGAGGCTCCTTCAGAGCTTTGCAAAGCTGCCTGGATGCTGCTCTTTCTGCATCTCCCTCGGCGGCTAGATCAGCAGAGGGCACTGCATGTCCGTGCTTAATCCACCTGGGAAGGGAGGGAGGGAAGGTCTTTTCCACTGCTCGAGCTCCAGGCATGGACCAGCCGTGTTCGCTCATTGACCACCAAACCTCTCCCCCAGCTCCCTGCCAAAGAGCTCCGGGCTGCAGGGCCGCCTCCCCGATGGAAAGATCGGGCCCGATGAAGGGAATCGGGAGGCATTTGGTGAAACGACAGGAAAATTTAGATCAAATGGCAGGAAATCCGCCCTTGGTCAGCACAGAAGAGCCGTGCTGTGGAAAGCTCTGCTCTGGCAGGAGGTGATCCAAGACAAACAGGGAGCTGCCTTCTGGGATGGACTGGCTGGCGGGCAGCATGGGTGAGCATCGGGGATCTGGGGAAAGCCATAAAAGCAGTTTGGCTTTGTGCTCTGCTGTGGTCACTGCAGATGGTCAGGGAGGAGCTCCTACCCTGCCCAGTCTGCAGCGTGGTACCCCCAGCCCCTGCAGGAGCAGAAGGAGCCTTTCCCACCGTGGCCTGAGGTGGATATTCATATTTATAATTTACAGATGGGTATTTACCAGCCTCAGTGGCATCAGCATGGTCCCAGCCAGATTTGGTGCAGATGGTGCCTTCCTTGGTGAGGTGTGGGCTGACTGGAGGCTTTGGGCTCTTCCAACGAGAGTATTTGTGTGCAAACACAGACACAAATGTCCCAAAGTGGATGTTCCCAAGGTGCCTGTGGCAGTAGCTGCTTGCTGGAGTGAACAGGGAGCCGGGCTCTCAGGCTTGCGTTGGTGCAGCACCGCAGGTTTTGATGCCGTCGTGACTTCTCCTTGAATGGAGGTCTCTGGCTGCAGAGTCAGCAGGGAAGATCAAAGACTCACAGATGTTCCTGGATGGAATGTCCTGCTGTCTTTCATGGGGCAGGAAGGGAGAGTGATTGAATTCTGAAGCGTTTCCCCTTGGGTTTCTGCCCTGGTTGAAATCAGGGCCTGTCTGAGAGCTCTTGGATGGTGAGTTGGCAGCACTTGGGTGACCACCCCATAACCCCCACCTGTCCTGCTGGCTCCTGCAGGGCTGAACCCCTGCAGGAGACCAGGCACACGCATCTTCATGAGGTACCTGTGTGCTGAGCCAGCCCAAGGTTTCACTCAGACATAAGCTGACACATTTCCAGCCAGTAGGAAGTGATCACTGCCTGGGAACCTGCCTCAGAGTGTATTTGTTGACTGAAACCTTTATCAAGAGAGTGAAGGTGGTTTCTAGACTTGTTGATGTCCTTGAGATAGCTTTCGTGGAGCTTTCCAAGACACTGCAATCTCAGCTGCTGCCCTTTGACAGCAGCAAAGATAAAGATACATGAACCTCCTGTTCAAGGAATCTTCCTCCTCCTCCTCCTCCTGCATTTCCTTGAGATTAGGCTGCTCCAGGGCTCTGTCCCTGGAACAACCAGCTGGGGAATAACACACAGCCCTAATCACCCCTGAAGTTGCTCTCTGCCTTGTTTCTCCTCACCGTCTTGGAGCAGGGGCTTGTGTGGAGGTGTCTGAGCTCTGCACGAGTGCAAGAAATCCTGAGGGTGGAGGTGACTGATTCCCTCTGACTCTGCAAGCAGAGGGGTGGCTCTCATCCCGTTCAGGCTGCCTAAACAAATTACTGTTGCACAGAAGAGATGAGAAAGCTGAGCTAAAACAGTGTTCCCTGGTACAATGATGCCTGAAACAGATTTTGTAGGTTTATAAAGGAGCTGGGAAATGCTGCCAGCTTAGCCATGAATGTCCTGATGAACCTCCTGGAGGCCACAGCCTCATAACACTGGGGCAAGTGTCAGACCCAAAAGGGGTAGAGGTCTGTAGGGGGGACCTGCTGGGGAGCTTGAAGGCTGCACAGACCTGCCATGAGAAGGGGCTGTGGCAGTGCCAGTCAGTAAAGATGGAAGGGGAGGTGAGCTCCAGTGAGCTCTGGGCCATCTCCATCCTGCAGGTGGAATCACAGACTCATTTCAGTTGGAAAAGACCTTTAAGGTCATCAACCGTGTCCCCAGGTGCCAACACTCCTTTAAACACCCCCAGTGATGGTGACTCCATCACTTCCCTGAGCAGCCTGTTTTAATCCCTGACAATCCTTTTCATGAAGAAGTTTTTCCCAATGTCCAATCTAAACCTGGTGTGACTTGAGGCCATTTCCTCTCATTCTATTGTTGTTACCTGGGAAAGGAGACCAACCCCCACCTGGCTACATCCTCCTGTCAGGGAGTTGTAGAGAATGATAAGGTCTCCCCTGAGCCTCTTTTTCTCCAGGCTGAGCCCTCCCAGCTCCCTCAGCTGCTCCTGGTGCTCCAGACTCTTGCCCAGCTCTGTTCCATTCTCTGGACACGCTCCGGCCCCTCAACATCCTTCTTGCAGTGAGGGGCCCAGAGCTGGACACAGGATTTGAGGTGTGGCCTCACCAGTGCCCAGCACAGGGGAACAGTCACTTGGGTCTGCTGGTCACACTAGGGCTGGTCCAGATCAGCTACCACTGTCCTTCTTGCCCACCTGGGCACATGTTCAGCTGCTGTTGACTAGCACCTCTGATTGCTGGTCCCCTTAGGTGACTGCCTTGGGGACCCTCCCTCTCAACACTTAGGAATCTCCTATGGATTTCCAGCACGGACGTATCCACGGGCAGCTCTTTCTGCATTTGTTCCTGAGCAAGAGGACGGTGCTGGCACAAACAGCTCCTCTCCCTGCCTGTGCTCTTCGATGTTGATTTGAAATAGTCTCTCTTTGGCCTTGGGTTTCAGAGGGATGCTTTTCAAAACCAGAAATAAATGGGCTTGAAACGTTTCCCGTAATTTTGCAAGATCTCGACTCTCTGATAGCCAGATTAGGAGGAGGATAACAAGGAAATCAGCATTCAGGCTGGAACTGCTATTGTTAAACAGACACCACTGTAAAGCCAGTACTTCTTGTTTACAATTGAACTCATGAATTTTTAGATATTAATGTATGAGAGATTGAGTAAACAACCATTGTGCCTCTAAGGAATGAGTCCCAGGCTGTCCTGAGCTGGAATACTTTGTACTTTCCTGATTGCCTTCCAAGAATTTCAAATTACTTGGTAAGAGAAAAACAACCCGGCTTCACGAGATGTTTGTGATGTTTTCTGGATGGACTTAGTTCTTCTGCTCTGTGATGGGGCTGGTTTGGGGCAGAGCTCTGGGGTTGGGCACCGTGGGACGCTGAACACCTGGCTGTTCATGGAGAGGCGGGAACTTCACGGAGGATAAACCACTGGGGTCAGAAGGGTCAGCCTGGGCGTGTTAAAACCCTGCTGCGGTGCACAGGTCTGCATCTGATGTGTGGGCCTGGCAGTCAGCATTCCCAGTTTGTCTGGCATGGAAACACCATGGACACCGGCACAGAGGGGTGAAGGGACAAGTGGGAAGTCACACAGCAGTTCAGGGTGAGAACCAGCAAGAAAAGGACTCTGCTTGCCTCATTCACGAGCCTTTCAGGAGCAGCTCAGATGCTACTGGCCATGTGTCCACGGGAACAGCCCCCAGGGACAAAGTGACAAAGGGATGTGTGGCCAGGCTGTGTCCCCCATGCCGTGGAGAGACCATGCCATACTCTCCAAGGAAGCTGCGGCCCATGTTATGCACTCCTGGGTTCTCCAGGCTCACCCAGAGCGTTCCTGTGCCATGGTGGGCCTGACAATGGCAAATTGTCCCTCTGGGCCAGCCCAGACAATCCCGCCTTGGGCATCCTGGCCAGCACTTGGGTAGAGCAGGCAGGACAGGTCCCTCTCTACCTGGCTGCTTTTTGGATTTGGTTCCCAAGCCAGCAGTCTGGAGCTGTGGAAAGAGTCATGAATTTGGGTTACCAAACCATCTGCTGGCTGCATTTTTAAAAGCAATTAAAGCAAAATTGTTTCCAGCCCTTCTGTTTGCAAGATGTAGTCTAAAGAGAGAGCACCAAGCCAGGATTTGCCCGATCCTGCTGCTGCTCCAAGTATGAGTTAATTTGATTTAATTCCTCTGCTGTGCCTGCTGGGAAGCGAGGAGTTCCCTACTGAGGGCCCAGGGAGCATGCAGGTAAACAGGGCTGCGTGCTGTTCATGATGGGAAAACCCAGGAAAATGGCATCTGGAGACTTTTTTGTCTGCTTTTAATTAGAGCTTACTAAACAGAGTTTAAAAATGTATGAAGTAGGAATACTTTTGCGTGGTAGAGGATGATGGAATGTTGCTGGAGATGGATGGATGGCAGGTCTAGGCAGTGTTGGAGGGTCTGAGGAGCTGTTCCTGGGGCACCCCACAGGGCTGGGGGACTGGTGTGGGGGCAAGGGGTCGTTGAGAGCCCCCTCTGCTCACGCACTGACTCCCAGGGACCTCTCAAAGCACGAAACTCTTCTTTCTTCCTTTTCTCATGGTGAAAGGCACCCAGAGGGGAGGAAAGGGAGGTAGGGATGAAAAGAGAAGGTAGGGTGACATCATTCTTCCTTGTCCTCCTTTGGCAGCTGTCACCCTGCCAAATCAGAGGATGACCTTCTGCTGGAGGGGAAGGTGAGGCCATGCCTGGTGGTGAAGGGCACAGCTGTAGAGAATTTAATATTCTTCATGTTTTTATGTCTGCAGGGTTCTCATTCCTGTTCTGCTGAGAGGTCATGCCCAGGAGAGCTGGGGAAATGAATCCTCATAACCCACGCAGGGCACAGTTTTGGGGATACCTGGGGACTGCCTGACAGCCAAAGATGACAGGATCAAGATGCCCTGGTGCTTCAGGCTGTGCTTGGTGGAAAGGTCACACACCCAGGCCACCAGTGTAAAACTGTGATGCTCTGGGAGCAAAGGAGAGAGAGAGAGAGAGAGAGAGGAGATTTGGGACAAAGCACCTTCTTTTTCCAGCAGGAGAAAGTGACATGCCCCAAGGATGAGTCTTGGAGAGGGTGAGGTGAGATGACTCAGAGAAATCCCAGAATGGTTTGGGTTGGTAGGGACAGTAAATATCATTTAGTTCCAATCCCCTGCCATGGACAGGGACACCCTCCACTAGACCAGGTTGCCAGAGCCACGTCCAACCTGGCCTTGACCAATTCCAGGGATGGGGCATCCACAGCTTCCCTGGGCAACCTGTGCCAGGGCCTCCTCACCCTCACAGGAAAAAAAATGTCTTCTTGTTATCTCATCTAACCCTGCTGTCTCTCAATTTGTACCCACTCCCTCTTGTCCTGTCACTACTCTTCCTGATGACAAGTCCCTCTCTGGCTTCCGTGTAGGTCCCTTGGAAGGTGCTGTGAGGTCTCCATGCAACCTTCTCTTCTCCAGGCTGAACAGCCCCAACTTTCTGGGCCTGTCTCCTTAGGGGACGTGCTCTTATCACTTTTGTGGGCCTCCTCGTGACACTTCCATGTCATTCTTATGTCGGGGACACCAGAATTGTTGAGATAAAATGAAGTGATGGTGCCCTGCTGAGTCTGGGGAGTGCAGGATGCTGTGGGGAGAGCCCGGCTTGGCTGACCTGTGCCAACAACCAGCTGAATGCACCATGGCTGTGCACTGAGGGGGCAAAAACCCCACGAGCATGGCCAGGAGGTGTTCCCTGATGAGCAGAGGGCTTAGCACAGCTGGCAGGGTCTTTGCTGGGGTGGCTGCTTGGATTACAAGGCAAAAGCCCTGAGCGCAGCCCCGAGCTGAGCTTATGTAAGAGCTGGCAGCGGGGCTGGCGGCGCAGAAACCCAACGGGGCGCAGCCGCCTTTGATTCCCTCCTGTTTGCTCAGCAGCTTTCATGCGGCGGGGGAGCAGGGTGAGGACGCGAGATTCCTGCACACTGAACTCCTCTGTTTCTCTCGGCAGGATAAACAGGACATAAAACAAAGCCCCGAGCCAGCTCTCGCCTCGGAGGCAGCGCGCTGCCAAAAGCCCCGCGGGACAGCCTGTTCCCCTGGGGAGCAGCCCCCCCGTCCCGAGTGCCACGGGCTGGGATGCAGGAGGTGATGGGAGCCCACCCAGGGGGGGGTTTTGGGTGCTGCAGCCATTTCGGTGGCCGGGTGAGTGTTGCCCTGTGGCGTTGATGAGCAGGGAAATGGGGGCAAAACTCCCTGGCAGGATTCAGGTGAGGAGTGCCGTGAACCTGGAGAGCCCAGAATGGATTCTCCAAAATGGCACCAGTCTGGACACTGCTTGGCCACTGTTGGGGCTGGCTGTCACCTGCCCAGCTGCCCCACAAGGCACCGTCCCAGGCAGCAGGACTGAGCCCCGTCTGACCCTCCATGGGGTGCAGCAGGGTGAGGAAGAGGTCAGACTCTGTTCCTCTCTGCAATGGACTCTGGGGGTTTCCAGTGCTCCCTTAAAGCTGGGCTGCTTCATTTATCATTTCCCTGGAGGAATAATTTCCAGGCTCTCTTGCCCCCATACCGATCCCTGCCAGTGACAGAGGGCGATGGGGCTGACCTCAGCCCTTTCCCAATGCAGGATTAGCTAAGCTGGCTCCTCAGAGACACAGCCCAGACCCATGCCAGTTCCCCTAAATCTCCAGAGAACCACGATTTCACCATCGCTGTCCTGCTGCGGGACAAGGTGAGAAGGCAGGGGGCACACACTTGCTGGCGGGGTTTGAAACCCTTCCAAGAGTTTCAAGTGGGGTTTGCTTGGGAAAAAAAGTGTCCTGTAGCCACCCTGAAGTCACTTGGTTGGGGGAAGGCATCAGCCCAGTGTGAGGATGCAGCAAAACTCCACAGAAATGCTATTGCTGCAGAAGGAACGTGAAGGGAGGATGGTTTGGTGCTGCACCACTGTCCTGCCAGCCACGGTGGGCACGAGGTCCCCTCTCTCCCAGGGGAGTTATCCCGAGCTGCCCTGCCCCAGCCATGCTACAAGCCTGGTGCTGCTGTGTGCACTGGCGTTGCTGGCTTCTGCTCCCAAAAGGAAGAGCTGTGGCAAGGAAAAAGCCATCTGGGCCAAAAGGCGTTTTGCTGGCCGGGATGTGGGAGCTCTGAGGCACACACACAGATATAAACCCATGGAAATGCAGAGGTAGGAAAGGACATGCTGCTCTGAGGAGCCAGTGTGCCTGGGTGCCTGCTCTGGCTGCTGAGCACCCCTGCAAGTGCCTGAGCTCTGCTCCTCCAAAATCCTTGGGATCGTGGTGGCAGGGAGGATGCAAATCCTGGGGCCACTTTTCCAAACCTCTTGGCCTGGGGTTTTGTGAGAGCCAGCTTTCTCGTAGGATTCCCACTCTGGGCTTGATGGGTTGGAAATACTGCAAGAGCAGCCCTTTTTCTGTTTTGTTTTGGTTTTTTTTTTTTTTTCCCCCTGATGTTTGTGTCTTTCCACTTCTGTCTCTGGCCAAGGCAAGCAGTGCCAAGGCACAAGGGCCAGGCACGCTCAGAGGGAGGAATGGGGAAGCAAAGCACCCTCAACCCGCAGGACAGCGGGGACAGAACACAAACACAGCGATGGGAGTGAGGAGGAGGAGGGTTTGCTTACAGGCTCTGGCTGAGGGATGGCTCTCCTCGTAGGGATTCATGGAATCATTGAATGGTCTGGATTAGAAGCGACCTTGAAGATCTCCTAGTCCATCCCCTGCCACGGCAGGGACACCTTCAACTACCCCAGGTTGCTCCAAGCCCCATCCAGCCTGGCCTTGAACACTTCCAGGAATGGGACATCCACAGCTTCTTTGGGCAGCCTGTGTCAGTGCTTTGCCACTCTCTGAAGAAAGAATTTCTTCCTAACATCCAATCTAAGCCTACCCTCTCTCAGTTTAAAACCATTGCCCCTTGTCCTATTACTCAATGTCCTTGTCAAAAGTCCCTCCCCAACCTTCTTGGAAGCCCCTTTTCCACGCTGGAAGGTTCCTGGACTTGAGGTCAGTATCATGGCTCCAGTTCAGCCCCCTGTCCCTGCTCCTTCACTGATGCTGGGTCACCTTGGGAGAGGTGAGGAGAGTCTGCCCAGGGGGGTTCACACAGCATTCCCACCCCTTCCCAGCCCCATGGATGGCTCTCCTTGCCCCTGCTTTGAGCAGGAATGTGGGCTCCAGCTGCACGAGTGGAAAAGGCTCCAGCTCCCAAAAAGCAGCACAGGATCAAAGCTTTTGAAACACTCGGGGCATTTGGCCCGGGAGGTTTTGTTCTGACTATTTATAGCAATTGGGGCCAAGTGAGTTCAGAGTTGGAGGAAAACTTTTCCAAAGCTGGGGGCCATTTGGATGAGGGAGGGGGAAAGGGAGTTCAGCCAGGCCCGTTTCCAGCAAATGTTGACTCCTTCCCTTAGGTATGTGTTGCTATCCATGACACACTAACAACAGCTCCGCACACAAGTGCCTGGCTGGGCCTGTAAAGGCTGAAACAAAAATGTGAATTGGCTGGGAAGGAGAACATGGAAAAGAGAAAGTTTCCAAATAGCGAAGCTGTAGCACTTGAAAGCAAAAACTTTCCTTACCAGCTTGTTTTCATCCTCTGGTCAATATCCCTCAATTACGGATACACCAGGATTGTTTTCCAGGGGAGAGCTGGCGATGATTTTAGGGCAGAAAGACCAAATTATGGTTTCCTGAAGCTGTGCTTGGAAACGGAGACGAGGGGCCTTTTTATCTTCAAGGTGAATTTCCTTGTGCTGTTGCTAAAGAGCATTTCGTTCTCCCGTGCTACCCAGCCAAGCCAGGCTTAAGCTCTGAGCAAGCAAACCAACACAACATCCTTTAAATCCTGTCACCCAGACCATGAAGGCAGAGCTGGGGTTTTCCTGTCTGCCAAAAGTGAATTGTGCTGCTGCTGCTGCTGCTGTTTAGTCGTGAGGAGCCACGAGCAGGGCGCTTTAGATACACACCACGGCTTTTCGCATGCTGAGCCCTGCTCTCTTGATTTGAGGCACTCGGTATAGGTTATAAAAATATCCCTCTAATTACCAGTAGCTTCCCAGCCATGCTCAGCATCTCTCTTTCCCCTAGGAAAAGGGTGCAATTAGGTTGGCAGGTAATTATAATCAGCCTAATGAGTGGATGGCCGGAGGGAGGTGGGTTTGGCAGCTGGGTGGTGTTCAGTCTAGGTGGGCTGTTACTGGGAGGGATGTTATGCTCTTTCCTGGCATGGGTGGTATGGGATTTCTCCATGCTGAAAGAGCTGAGTGCTGCAGCAGCAAACAGCCCAAACCTTGGGTTGTTTCTGGGGAGAGATTCCAAAGCTAGATGATTTCCTTTATACCATCATAGAGTGGTTTGGGGCCTTAGAGACCACCTAGTCCAACCCCCCTGCCATGGGCAGGAACACCTCCCACTAGACCAGGTTCCTCAATGCCCCATCCAGCCTGGCTTTGACATCTCCAACATCCCCACCAGATCCCATCCTCTGCTGCAGAGGATGCCTGTCCTTGTTGTGGATGGTTGGACTGCACTGAAGGAGCCAAACTGTTCTCCTTCAGGGAAGGCTGTAAGATCTCCAGTGGATTTTGAAGTATGAAATGACCTGTGTGTGGTTGGAAGAGTGGGATGAAGGTGGGTCTGGGCTGGCTGCATATCAGGTGGCCATGGCTGGAGGTGCAAGGGGAACTGGCAGGCAAAAGGAAGGTTTCCCCTGAACCTACCCAAATGTCAGCTTCAGGACTTGGCTTATTTCATATTTCTCTGAATGACCCCAAAAAAGCAGAAGAGCAATGTTGAGCTGTGTGAATGAGGCAGAGCTGAGGGGGTATCAACAGCACTGGAAGTATTGGGCGTTGTAAAAGGGGAACTGGGTGACCTGGAATACAGGAGCAACAAGAATGACAGGAAGAGCAGCACTACAAAACATGACATCTTTGAGCTTGAGGAGCAACAACACACGCTAAGATAGGACTTTGCATTGTGTGGAGGTACCAGAGAAGGGCTTCTGGCTGTCTATGGATCTCACAGCACCTGTGAGCCCCTGCCTCAATGCTGCCATGAAAAGGGTAGATGCATCCTTAGAGGACTTGGGTGACAGGGCCTCTCTGTTGATCTTAAAACTCTCAGGGCAAGAGCCTCCAAGACCTCCAGTGGAACAGCAGATACAAACCTGATAATCCTTCTCTGGGAAATGTTAAGAGTGGAGTGAGTACAAAGCAGATGAGCTGTCCTGGTTGTGCCATGGGTGAATTTGTTGTGAGGGTCAGACGTGTCCTTCTTCCATTTTGTTTTTTTTCAACATGGCAGAGATGTGCTCCAAGCCCAGTCTCCATCCCTACCCAGCAGAAGAAAATGTTTTTCTCATTTTTTTCTGCCTCCTAATGATGATGATGATAACCATTCACCTTGTTTTATATGTGTCATTACCATGAAAGACCCTTCTTGTGCTCGGCACCAATGTTCCCAACTGTTGACTTGGAAGGGCTACACTGGCCAACTGGACAGTCACTGGTTCACGGAGAGACTGTCTGCTCTGCAATTAACAGACTAAATGGCCACCATTGTGGCTGGAAAGAAGTTTTAATTAAAATCCCTTGGTATTGGCTTTGGCCGGCCCGTGGAGTGAATGGGAAGAGGGCGGAAGGGCCAGGTCAGTGACTTGGGTCACCCCAGGAGAGCCTCCGCTGAGCTGAGACTGAGCACAAGGAAGGGCCTGGTTTATAATTGCATGGGATTTTGACTTTTTTTTTCCCTTGAGTGGCCTGCCCAATGGACAATTCCAAGCTGATAGGAGCGCAGACACTGCCAACCCAAAGTTGGGACAGGTCCACAGGTTGTTTGAACCTTAATGAGGAACCATGAATAGAAGCTCACATCCACAAGGGAAAATCACCTCACTTCCTTCTCTAATGAGCGTGGCTCTCCAAATCCTTTTGTCTTGGGCTTTGCTTGGCTTTCAGAGGTGCCCAGGGCTGCATCTTCCAAGCTGCTGCTGCTGCTTACTCCATCTTCTTTCTGATGGCCGCCGGGAAGGTGCCAGGTGGCCAAGGTGGACCTGCGGCGTGTTTGTGGTGGTGGCATGGGTAAGCAAAGTCCTGGGAGGGTGACACCCTCTTGGGTGGGCCCTGGTTGGTGTCCCTGGGTGGAAATTGCCCTCCATGTGCTCACCAGTGGCATGCCGAGCTCTGGACAAAGCACACGTTGTCGGTGTGTACACCCCAAAGCTGTAACCACGAGGGAGTGTCAGCTCCTCCCCATGACAAAGTGCATCAGTTAATGCAAACATCACGCAGGAAGCGCCAGGACACTGGAACCAAGGGTGATCGACTTTCTGTCTGCATGGAGCAAGTCCTGCTTGCTTTCATGCTAGCCTATTTACATTCCCTGCACTCGGGACAGGGTGATCGACTTTCTGGTTTGCACACTAAGGAGCAAGCAAAAATTAAGAAATATAAAAACCCTAATGGGATTAGCCCCATAACTTGTCACCCGAAGTCAAGTGTGAGGGTCCTACCAACCCGTGTTTCCCCTTGACAAAGCACCAGGGCCCTGAGGATGCTCTTCAAAATGTTATTCCAAAATCCCTTTGGATTTTTTCCAAGCACGTTAGGGTAATGTGGGGGGTTTTCCTCACCCGTGTCTCCTCCACCTTGGATTCCTACACTTTTCCTCCAGACTTTTTCCAGAGGTACCCCAGACCTTCATGCAGGACGATGGAGAGAGCATCTGACACAGCCTTCTGTGAAAGGGGTTTAATTTTCTTTTGGGCTCTGGCCTAAAGAAATCAATTGGCTTTCACATGTTTTTAAGGAAAGGGGAAAAATAAGAAATGATTTTCTGCTGCCGCTGAAGTTTCTGGCTCCTGTTTCGGGTTTAATTTTGTGCTGTGAAGTTGTGTGGGAGCGCTGAGCAGCTTTGGAATTTCTCAGCCCGTGCTGGTGGTGGACGAGACCTTGTTCAGGTGAGCCCAGGCCACACCTGCATGTGGCCAGGATGGGTGTAGGTGCCAAGGTGCCCCTGCCCAGCACCCATCCTGTGGGCAGGGAGGGAGATGGGGCAGTTTGGGTGGCAGGGGCTGGAAAACGAGGAGATCCCCTGTGGTAAAGCGGGGAGGGGGGCTCCAGGGACTGCTCAGAGAGGCTTCAGGACTGGATGAAACATCCTGCTGGGATCAGTTTAGCCCTGTGCTGGGCCAGCCACCTGGGATGAAATTAGCATTTGGGGGCAAGTGGCAGTGGTTTTTTACTCTCCCCGTAGAAAAATGCCATTTTTTTACTGCCCAAGTGTAGCAGACAAAGAGGTTGGCTGTGTTCTTCCCTTTCCTTTCAATCCCCTTTCTGCACGGTAACATTTTCTACTTCCAGACCTTGTTTTGTGTTTTTTTTTTTTTTTAACTTCTTCTCCCCGTCCTTTTTCCTCTCCTCCCCCCTCCCCCCAAACACCCCCTGGGGGGCACAGCCCTTGCCCCTTTCCCGGGGTCCCCCATGGCTGGCAGGGTGCCGGGGAGGTGCCAAGGCGATGCCAGCGTTTCCTGCTCCCTCCCTGGCAGCACAATGGGGACATTCAGGCGGGCACCGCGTAGCCCAGCACCAACCCACACTACCTCCCTCATTCCCCCCCTCCCCGCCATCGCTGTCCCCCCTATCGCTGTCGCCCAAATAGCAGCATGAGACAGAGAGCAGCTGACGCCGTGTCCCAGCGCGCCGGCGGAGGCGAACTGGAATCCAGCATCACAAAACGAGCCCTGTGCGCCTTCCCCTTCCGACGCAGGCGCGTGTGCCCGTGGCCCCCTCCCTCCATCCCCCCCCCCAAAAAAAATCTCCAAGTCTGCCCAGTAACACCAAACTGGGCTCCCTTTCCCACCCCCCCCGGCCAATCCGAGCGCTGCCAACGAGCCGGGGAGATGCGAGGGGCAGGAGCTGCTGGAGCTGCAGGAACGGCATGTTTTCCCTTCTCCCCTTCTTCCTCCAGAGCCCGTTGTTTTTCACTTCGGGGCCGGAGGGGAGGCGTGGGTTGGAGCTTGGAGGCAGCTCCCGTCCTTTCCCAGCAAAGCAGAACACCCTCAAAAACATAGGATGAGGTTTCATCGCTGCTCAGAGGAGCCTTGTTCTTAATCACGGTCAGATCAGCGGTGTTTTAGAGGTGGGACAGAGGAGAAAGGAGTGGGGGGGCAGCACAAGAAAAGCAGGGCTTCGTCCTCCTTGTGTCCAACCAGATCTTTTCAGGCTTTCCTGCCGGATCCAAGGGGTTTGTTTTTCCCCCCCTTCCTCTTCGCTTTGCTGTTTTTCCTCATCTCTGCCAGCGCTTGCAACAGCTGCTTGTGTTTGTGGAGCAGGGGCTGGAGCAGGGGCTGGTGTGCTCCTGGGGCACTGGGAGTGAGTGATAGTGGTTGCCTGCTGCCCTCCAAAACTCCCCAGGAAGCTGCAGGGATGAAAACACTCCACATGTTGGATTTTAGGGGATGCCTTGCCAGTCCTTGTGCCTCCTCCCTGCCACCAGGGCTTTTTGCAGGTCCCTTGGGCTTAGCAGCCACAGGGCATGAGCTGATGGTGACAGGGAGCAAAATAATAAAGCACATTTTGGTCTTTCCTGGCCTGTTCCTGGGGCACCACCTCAGGATGGGCTTGCCACACCTAGAGCACAGAGGTGTCAGGAATATCCAGTGCCCATCCCTGACACAAAGGATGGGTGTTTGGGCCCAAGATTGGTGGTGCAGGCAGGATAATGTGTCCCATGATTCCTGCTGAGATGCAGAGTTGTGCTGAAATGCAGCAGTGAACGGGGGAAGCCCGGTCACAGCTGCTCTTCCATGGAGATGTAGGAGCTCTGCTGTGTCCATGGCACTGATGCCAGTGAAAAGGCTGCCCAGGGAAGTGCAGGAGGCATAATTCCTGCAGGTATTTAAAACATGCAGAACGTGGCACTGGACTCAAGAGGTCTTTTCCTACCTAAAGGATTCTATGATTCTCTGCTCTTCTAATTTGCATCCTGCTGAAGCCTCAGCCCAGGAAGTCGTGTCGTGGCTTAAAGCAAAGAAATCCATAAGGGATCTCAGTAAGCTGAGGACTTGGAGGTGGTGGTCTTGTTGCAAAGGGTGGGAAGCAGGAGGCCAGGTCACCACGCAGCTTATGTCTTGCAGGGACATTTCTGCCAGCAATGGCACCAGCCAGAGGGGATTGTCAGGACATCCCAACACTCTGCAGGCACCTCTAGAGGAGTGCCACACGCTCCTGGTTTTTTGGGATGTCGTGAAGGGAAGATAGGACAAGCATCTGTTTGGCTCTGGGGATCCTAAAGGGCTGGGGCGAGAACATCTGCCTGCTGTAAGCTGGTGCCCTGGAGAGGGGTCAGGCTGAGTCCTGCGGGCCCTGTGTTGGGAAAACCGCAGGGACAGAGCTTGTGTGGGGCTACAGATGTCCTGGGAATGCCGGCTGAGCCGTGCCAGTCGTCGGGGGGAGAACTGGCAAGGGCAGCGTGTCCCTGTGCGTGCTGGTGCTGCTCCACCCCGGGGAGAGGCTCAGCCCAGGGCTTCTTGCACAAACTGTTTGTGTAGGCGAGGAGAGCCGGGCCCGGGGGCACGGAGCAGCCTGGCACGTCCCGTGGCATCTCTCCTGCAACAGCTGCTGGAACTGGGCTGGGACCACTCTGCAGCTGCCTGAGGGAAACTCCAGGAATTACAGCTCCCAGGGGTGAGGGCACTGCCGGGAGAGCAGGACTAGCTCAGCACCACAGGTTCTTCCCTACGCGGGGATGGGACAGGCAGTGCTGGTGAGAGTTGTGCCAATAAATAGGTGTTAGTTCTTAAAAAGGCTTCAGGATGGTTTTTTTCCTGTGTCCTGCTTCCCTCACCTGTCTCTCAGCATCTGCCCTTCTGATCAGGACAGAGTATCTGGCCCAAAAGGCACAGCTCTTGCATGGATAACCAGCACCACTGTCTCTTCCTGGCTCTGTGCACCTCCAGCACACAGCCAGCGGAGGAGTCCTGGAAGATTAAAACCCCCAAGCTTTATACAGCCCCCCTGAAGAGCAGCCAGGGCCCTGCCAGCGAGGACAGGCTGGAAAGTTGAGCTGGGAGGAGGGCTGGTGTCAGCCAGGTGAAGGACAGGGACAGTCCTGGGCAGGATAAAGGTTCATCCAGCAAACGCACTGCTCTGTTCAGCCACGGGTGGTGTAGAGCCAGAGACATTCCTTCTCTGACACAGGCCCAGGTTGGGGATACAGATGGGTTTTGCAGTAGGATGAGGGTCCTCCTCATGCAGGACAACTCCGTGTTCATGAGGCAGCCAAGGTAGGGGCTGCCTGAGCTCCAGCTCAGCCTTTTAGGCCAAGAGGATGGGAAAGGGCGAGCAGGGAGTGGGGAAGGAGGACACCCAGCTTTGCAGCAGGGTTATGTGAGGGAGAACACATTCAGGAGGGTGTTTGCTGAGGCATTGCCCTGGGCCTATGGCAATTCCCATCCCTGCCAGTGATCTGAGCTGTACCTACTGCAGGGCAGTGACCACTCCAGAGTGTCAGGGCCAACCTTCTCTTCACTTTTCAAATCTCAGAGGATACTTCCCTGGAAGAACGACTGAGTTTTCTTTGGAGCAAAGATAATCTTCCTCTCCTCCCTCAGTGCTGAATGCTCTGGCATCGCACCAAATAGCAAAGACAACATGAAACATACCCTCATTTCCTTGGTGTCTCTTCCCAGCCATCCCCCAGCAAAGAGAAGGGATACAGCATCTGCGTTTCTAGCTGCAGCCTTCTTCTAGGGCCAGGCCTCTGTTGCTTTTTTTTGGTGCCAAAAGATTTGAAATCTGTTCAAGGCATACAAGGGAGCAGCAAGGAGCGAGCAACAGAGGCAGCACTGCCTGTTAAGTCTTGCCTGCTGCTGGTAGTGTCCCAAAGGGCCTCCAGTTTGCTCAGGCTTTTAAGGTGCATCACCGAGGCCACCACGATCCCATGACATTGCTCAGTCTCCCTGTACAGTGCACACGGGGAATGAAGCCACTCAAATCACTTCCCTTCCAAGGCAGGCAAAAAAAAAAGGTTGGAATAAGGATGTGGGTCCTGCCCTGCTGGAAGCTGCTGGCCACAGCCGTGATGCTGAGTCTAATTTATGGGCTAAGCAGATTGGGGAGAAGCTGATGAGCAGAGAGGGATCCTGCTGGTGTCTGCTGGAGCATTTCCTCCAGGAACTCGAAGCAAGATGGGATCAGATGTACGTGTGGTATCCACTGTGCCTTCATCACACTGGCTTCTCATCTTCTTCCCTGTCCTCTTGCAAAGTGACTCAGAAGCCAGAGAAGCGGCTCTCCCCACCTCCAATCCCTTGACTTGCTGCAGAGACCTCCCCAAGGCACTGCTCCCAGCCCCTCCTTGGCTGATGGCACGGTGGACGGGGATGACACTGGGATGAGCTCCCACCCGTTGGCCGTGGGCTGTGGAGGATGCGGGGGAATGGACCCACCTTACCCCCAGGAGTGTCTGGTTTGGGGGATGGAGAAAGCAGGGGATTCATTAAATCCTTTGGAAGGAGGATGTAGAGCCTGCGGGACATGCCTGGTCAGAAGGAAATTATTCCGTGGTGAGCTGGTATTTTTCCCAGCTTCAGTGTCTCATGCTGCCCGTTCCTTTGCACTTCCCTGAGCCACCCTTCCAGCCACCCTCCTGAGCCCAGAACCGTTCCAGCAGGAGCTGTAAATCTCTGCCATCAGCCCCGGGATTCCCATGCCCTCCCGATTGCCACCTTTTGCCCTGGACACTCAGACAGGAACCAGCCTGGGCAGGGCAGGAGGATTAAAGAGGGAAGTAAAATTAAGAGGAGGGCATACTTTGGGAATGACACGCTGGACAGGACTCAGGTGGGGCCTCTGCAATGGGGCAGGATAGGTCCCAGAGGTCAGATACCACGTCTGGGTGTCAGAATGGGAAGAGGTGTGAAGGTTGGCATGGGGATGTGCATGCAGGCATATTTATTGCCTCTTCAGGGTTGCCTTACATTTAAAATTTATGGTACATCTTCCCTTCCAGCAGCGTTTCCAGGGTCCAGCTCTCGTTTCCAGGACTGCAAAGATGACTCTGGAAAATGGCACGCAGCGAGTTTCCCCCCAGCCCTGGCACCATGCTGCCTGGGGTGAGGTTTTCCTCTGCTCTGCCCTCTCCTCCCTGCTGCTCCCTCCTGCTCGTTTTCCATGTCCTGCAGAGCCAGCCGAGCAAAGTGCCGTAATATTTTCTTCCAAATAAAGCTTCCTACAGTAGTAAAAAAGGGAAAATGTAGTTTCTGCTGCAAATGAGGAATGTCCATGCCCTACAGCTCTACCCCATGTGCTCCCCTTCCCTGGAAGTGTGCCAGAGCCACCTGTGCAGGTAGGTCTGGGAAAGTCACCCCGGTCCCCATTTGTTCCCAGTTGTGCCCACGGGCCCAGGGGAGATGGGGGAGCACCGTGCAACACCGGGCCCCACTGACAACCTCCAGGTCAGTCTCCAGCTGCTGGAGAAGCAGATGACACCATCCTCGTGATTCCTCAACTGCCGTTGGCTCCAAAATGTGGTCCTGTGATCCCCAGCACAATCCATGCATGAGAACCCAGCTCTGGTCCAGGGCTCCTTTGCTGATCCCTGCCCTCAGGCCATGACCTGCTCCTGTCTGGTGACACTGGCAAGGGTGGGCAGGAAGGGGCAGGAAGCTGAGTTATAAAGAGAGGAGGGAGCCACGGGCAGAACGGGCGTCTTCTGCACCCCAAATCAGGTCACTCCATGTCAGTATTACTGGGCTGTGGGATGTTAGGGTCTGTCCTTCCTTCTCAGATGAAGGGTGATGTCTCCTCACAGGCTCTTGAAGCCTTAGCACCAATTAATCCAGCCAGCAGGAATATTTACAAAGAGCTAAGTGACAGAGGGGCAATACTGGCTGGAAGGGAGCCTCTGCTGGAGGTTCCTCTGGGCTGCAAACATCTTGTTCCTTGCACAAAAACCCCAGAGGGTTTGAAACATCTGTTTGCAACCCCTTCTTTGCCCTCCTGGTGTCACCTGGTCACTGCTCAGGCAGATGATATAGAGGGAAGAAAGAGCTTCCCAATGTGGAACCCAAGGGATGTGTGGATCGTGCCAGGGAGGCACCAGCTGAGCATTTTGTGCGGCTCCCAGGCAGCCAACAAACCTTTGAGTGGTGATGTGACAGAACACAGCGGCCTCAGAGAGAGATCAGTCTCCAATGACCACCAGGCACAGACCCTGCCCCCTAACAGGTCTGGAGCAGCCTCCGAGCCCCAACATGGGAGCTGACTCCATGCCCAAAAATCCCATGTCAAATTCCTCATGAACCTCTCTAGGAACTGGGCTGCTCCACGGCCAAATGCCATCTTCACTGCTGCAAAACTGCTCATCCTCAGGGTATTTGCACATCAGTGAAGAGCTGCCTGGCATTCCTCCTTGCCTGCTGAGCACCCAGCACTGGGCAGAGACTCCTCCTGGGGTCCCTGTAGCTCCCCATCCACACTCAGCTATCTGCTGGATCATAGTCCTTCTATTTACCTGGATTAGATGACTGTTTCTGCAGTTACTGTTACTGTTTTGCACTGGCCATATTTATAGGGTGCTCTGGTCATATTTATAGGGCTGCAGAATCAAGTTACAACTTCAAGGGCTACAGCCCTGTAGGTCACAGAAACCCTGGGTAAAGTGGAGGAACATTATCCTGGAAGTGCTGCCCCTCAGTGCCAGCACTTCCAGGGCAGCTCCTGTGGTGGCACGACAAACAGAAACCCCACTTCTCCAGTGGAGTGTACTGAAATCTTCTGCTTTGGGGCAATGGGCCCAGGGAGACAACCTTAAACCCTTCTGCCTGAAAGTGGGACAGTTCATACATCCCCTTGGGGTCCTTGTCCCCCCCAGCCCAGCACACTGGGAAGCTGCCAGCTGTGGAGCTGCAGTTATTGTGGCAGCAGTAAACACCTTCCCGCGGCTGGTCAAAGTCCAGCGCTGCTGCCAGTCCCACATCCTGTGTGCCAGAGCCACCCTGCTGGCCCTGGGTGCCAGCCTCTCTGCTCCTGGAGGGAACAAGGCAACCCCTCTGCTCCTCCTGATCCGTGCTCGGGGTGGACCTGGAGAATAAACCCCACGACGACGCCGATTCAGCCCCAGCTGAATGTTAAGTTCCACTTTGCACAGGCCTTGCTGGTCAGGACACCCTCATGTCCATCTTCTCGGAGTCCAGAGGGTGTCCCTGAGGGCACACACACTCTTAGCTGGACTTAAGGATGATGAATACTGAAGCATATTAAGCAAATGAGCCCCTTCCAGCAGGATCTCTTTGGCTGCAGTTGATCTCAACCACGCTGCACGTTCCGAGGAGCTAAAATTAGCTGTGTTCCCATGCAGAGGCTGTGCCGGAGCTGTGCTTGGAGCATCATGGGTTTAGGAGCTGCTGCTGCTGCTTTGGGTGTGAGTGCATGGCCACAGCTCTGCTGCTGGCGGGCAGCCCTTGTCCCAAAAACGAATTTTTTCAAAAGCCACTTGCCTAAAGGCAAGGGTGGGTGAAATGAATAACATTTGTGTGATGGCTGAGATAAAAAACGCTGATCACGTGGGCTCGTGGAGCACCTCTCGTGTCACTGCAGCCCCGGGATGCATGGAAAGTCTTGCAGGGCCCTCACTGACTCGGTTTCCACCGTGCTGCCCCACACCCACGATCCCAGCAGAGGAAACTCCATCTCTTTCCTCGGTGTCTGGCTGCTTGCAGACGACTGCAGGATGAAGAAGAGGGAGCAGAGACCCACCCTGGGCAGCCTTTTGGGGCTGAAAACTGATGCTCGTGTTCATTGACTGCCATTGCTCGGAGGGCCTGTGCATCCTGCACGAGGCCCAGCAGGGACCATCCCTGGGGACGGGGAGTTCCAAACAAGCTCTTTGTGAGTAATGAGGAACTCCAGCACATGCACTAAAAATAAGGAAGCATCAGGCATCGGATAAATCAGCTGCAGGGGCCCCCGGCCAGGAGGCTGGGCCAGGAGGCTCCCGTGTGCCCGGCCTGACGGAGCCCTGATTTGTGGCCTGACCTCCGCCGCACTCCCTGAACTCCTCAGGCCCCGGCTCTCTTGGCTGGCAAATCGAGGAGAATAAAAAGCAGGATGTCAAGGCTGAGCTTAGCTTTCCCTTCGGCAGATAAATCACTCGGAGATGAGGAGATTGGCTGTGTTTGTCTGCCAGCACCTCCCTGCCGGCAATGCCAGGCCTGGCCATGCCGGGCAGGTTGCACAGCTGAGGTGGGAGGATGAGCAAACACCCTTTGCTGTGCTTGGTCTCGTGGGGAGGGGATGCAGAGTTATCTCAAAGAGCCAGTCCCCAGCAGCGCAGTGGCACTCAGGGAGAGGGAGCAGAGTGTGAGGCAGCTGCGTGCAGAGGGGAGAGTGAAGGGACCCTTCCCATTCTGCCCTGCAATGTTTGGGTCGCACCAACACTCTCCATCACTGCACAGCTACCAGGAGAGCTGCATAAATCACCTTAAAATAAAAAATACAAGGTCTTTCTTCAAGCATTTCCCCATCACTAGTTCAAGTGTTGGTGTTTTGTCCATTCCAGGCAAGAAATCTTCTACTTCGTGACCCCTCCCATCCCAGGCTGTGTTTTGCAGGAACAGAACTGGTGTCCAACAACCTCGCTAATATTCCCAGGCTGGCTGGGGTGTAGTATAAAGGCACATGCAGCTCGTTTTCCCTTCTCCAGTTGATGGGAAGTCAGGAAGGGTGATATGTTTTGGCTGGGGGAGTAAATCAGCCAGAGAAGCAGGCTGAGCTCATGGATATTGAGTCATAGCAGATGTCTGTATTTTTTGACTGTAAAGAGTCTGTCTAGAGGCACCTTTGGCACCTGCAAGGCTTGATTTGGGGTGTCCCGGTGATTAATTACTGAACAGGGAACTCTCGAGGGACAGAGAGTAGGAAGTGCACCTTTCCCATCCCCGTTTTCCTCGCGGCTCCCGGCAGCAGGAGCTGTTTGCTGCAGCTTGTGGTCCCCTCTGCTCTGGAGCCGAAGCCGTGAAAACAAACGGAGGCTGATTATGCCCCGCTCCGAGGAATGGTGCGGATGTGAGAGGCAGCAGAAAAACTTGCTCACTTGGTGTTTTCCTGAGTGCCTGCCAGAGCTGCATCTGCTCCTCGGCTGATGCGGCGCGGGATCGCTGCCTGACTGCTAGAAGAGAAGAATTTGAGTAATTTCTGTCACGTGGAGGAATAGGGAGCAGAGACCCACCCTGGGCAGCCTTTTGGAGCTGGAAACTGATGCTCGTGTTCATCGGCTGCCATATAAGATGTATCAATGTATGGATTTTTCTTTTTTTTTTCCCTTTTAGAGTAGTGCTTTCCAAAACATTTATCATTTCAGGGGTTGAGCTTGAAAGGGCTCTGGGGCTGTGCACAAGACACCCTTTTAGAAACCTCGAATCCTTTATTGAGCAGATCCTAAAATCCTACTCCTGGTGCCCCACTGTGGGTTTATAAATCAAATCCCCCCTCTCCTTTCTCACTTGTGTACCCTGAGTCTCCTTATTCCCTGCTTTCATATATGGAGATGTGTGGATGGATCAAGCCTCCCCTCAAATAGACTATTCTGAGTACTGGGCCACATAAAAGGCAGAAATAGCCAATGTAACCAGACCTGGTGAAATCAAATGAAGTAAGAAAGCTACAGGCAGAAAAAGCTCTACAGAATTGCAGCAAGAGCTGCTGAGAGGTTCTCTCCAGTCCCACCTCCCCAGCCTCAGCAGATCCTCTTGCTTGTGGTCTGTCTTGGAACTGGGAGGGAGGGAAGAGCAGGAACAGATGTGATTCCTTGCAGAGGAAGGAAGCTCCTGTGTTCATGGTAAGGAGACACTCAGGACCTTCCAGACACTGGGCTGGGAGAGCCTTCTGCTGCCCTTTCCCTCTCCTCTCCTCCCATCTCTCAGCACCACCTCGTCAGAGAGCTGGGACTGGTTTAACCCCATTTATTTGAAGCCCAGGAAGGAGGAAGGTGGAGAAATACAATTACCGTGTCAGTGCTTTATCTCCTGCAAGGTGCCCAGTGTGCAGCGTGTCTGCTGGAACAAAAATCACCATTCATCTGGCCCTGATAATTCCATAAGCAGCTCCAGGTCCAGGGATGAAATAGAGCCGTTCCCAAGGAGGTGCCTGAGTTCTGACAGATGCCTCAGACAGCTGCTCCCTCTGGGATGAGCAGTGCTCTGCTGCAGGACAGACCTCAACAGCTCCATGTGCACTCCAAAATGGGCCCTTTCTTTACACCCATCCAAAGGGAAGGTGCTGGGGAATCCGCTGTGATCCCAGTGGCACTTGCTCAGGTTTTCTGCTTGGTCTCTGATTCCTAGAGATGCACTTTATGTGTTTGGAGGCTGGGAGGGATGTGGGTCTCTGAGCTGAGCTGCATCTTTATGTATTGCCATTTTAAATTGCATTAAAAAATATCATGTAAAAAAAAAAATAGTGTTTAATTAGGAGGATCCCAAAGCCTGCCGTGCTCTGGTTTGGTGTTGGGTAGGGAATGGAGCTGGGAGCATAACAGGGATATAACAAGCAGTGAAACGTAATCCTGGGATTACAGGATTAATTAGCATCACGGGTATGTCCATATCACACCGTGCTCCCTGTCTGCAGGGTTTGGGATAAGACACAGGGACTGGACTGTGCCTCCAGCCCGAGCTCACTCCATGCCTCAGTCCCTGGGTTTGGGCTAAGGCAGGGTTAGACCCATGAGCTCACGCTGTGCTGGGTTCCTGCAACACGCTGGCATCACAAATCCTCAGTGAAAATAACACCTGGGTGACTCCAAGGAGTGCCGGTGTGGATGTGAGTGGGGGAGAGCTGCTGGCAGCGGCAGGAGGTGGGGGAGAGATGCTCCAGAGGGCAGGGTGGGAAGAGGAGAACATGAGCTGCAGCCGAGGCTCTGCTGGGCTCAGCCCACAGTGGGTGGGAGCAGGCGGCACCAGGCACATCCTGGGCATCTTTCCAGACCTGTGGATTACAGATGGAGTGGGTTCCTCCTCCCCAGAGCAAGTCACAGCCACCCCGGTCTGCCAAAAACCACCCCCAGCACCACTGAGAGGCCGCAGCGCTGGGTTTGCAGGCAGCCAGGCTGTGCCACAGCACCATCCACCTCCTCCGAGGGGGAGGCAGATGGAGGCAGCACAGCCCACTGCAGCCTTTTGCTCCTGGTCTGGAAAATAGAACATTCCCCGTGAAAAAAATGAGAGATTCAGGGAGCCATCGGTGCTCACTCGTTAAGGAGGCATCAGGTCACACAGCAAATGATGCAACTTCTCCTGGGTTGGAACCAGATGGTCTTTAAGGTGCCTTTTAGTCCAAACCACTCCACAAATCCATGATTCTATGCCACAATCCTTCCCTGGCCCAACCGACCTGTGCGAGCTGCACCCCTCCATCAGCTCCAGATGTTTCCTTGGGGGAGGGTATTTCCAAATCGCGGATATTTCCCAAAGGGACGGGCTGCCAGCGAGCCGGTGTCCAGGAGAGGGCAGGGCGAGCCGCCACACCGCAGCACAGCACCTGCACCTTGGGTCGTGGTGAGGCCAGACACAGCTTTGCCTTCTCCACATCTCTTCCTCTTTTTTTTTTGCGAGCTTAGACCTCACTTAAGCTGTGAGGTTTGTGCCTCTCCTGGTCCCTTCCAGCCCCAGGTGTCCCTCGTGAGCCAGGCCAGCAGGCACCTTGGTTACAGGGTGTTCCTGGCGCTGAGCCGCCGCGGCTGCTCTTTGGAGAGGTGACAGAGGTGACACGTGCCTCGGCAGGGCAGGGAAAATGCCCTGCATTAATCCAGGGGATCAGTTGCAAGGAACGTTGCCCTTCCAGGAAAAGCAGGCAGGTGTGGCCACCCACCAGGCAACCGAGCTGCGGGTTTGCTGTGGGCTCTGCCCCATCCCCAGGTTCTGGAGTGGTACCAGGGGAGCTCAGGGGGGCAGTGGGAGAGATGGCATCAGCCTGAGAGGGTCAGCACACACCCCAGCCAGCTCAGCCTCGGGCAGCGTGGAAAATACCCATGTGCTGGGCAGCCCAGCCCAGACTGAGAGGTGGAGAAAGCAGCTGGGGAGCCGAGAAGGATGGTGGAGAGAGGTTTTCTGGGAGCAGGGATGGAACAGCAGCGAGACAGGAGAGGGTCACTGAGCAGCACAGCGCAGGCCGCTTTCCGAGCACTGCTTTCTGCAGAAATCCCACCCTTCCCCAGGTGCTCTGGAGACTCCTCTGGCCTTGCACTGGCTCCAGCCTGTTAATGTTTAACCCCTGGACGGGGACAGCAGCCAGCAGGGAGGTGGTGTCAGCCTATGGGGACAGCAGTGGGTGGCCGGGCACACACGAGGTCATGTCCCTGCACTGTGGGACCCCCAAGGCCTTGTGTCATCAGCAGCACCTGGCTCCTGTGCTGCTCCGAAACGCCAGGACTCAGCAGGAAGTGGCTTTGCCAGGGAAAAGTTCATTTGGGAAAGGGGCTGATGGGGCTGTGTGGCCTGGGATACCTTGCCTTCTCCGGGAATAAAAGGGGGGATGATGCTGAATCAGCCTCCCTCGTGAAGCTCAAAGCTTGGCAGGCAGAGCCTTGGGGTGATGCAAGGTGTGAACCCCACGTGTTTGCACACACCAAGTCCCTTTTCCCCCAGGAACATCATCCCCAGGAGCCCGAGCAGGCCCAGGCCTTCCAGGGGTGGTTGGTGCCATGTTTTAGGGTGAGCTCTGGCGTGTTGGGGGGAAGAAACCTACGGCTCCCTTGTACGCAAACAAAACTTGACTTTATTGCCTTTAAAGTGCAACCAGCACAAACAGTGGCAAAAGTGCAAACACTGATAATGCTCGGAACATTTTGAGCTGTGCAAACAAGCTGGAGGTGGGGGAGTGTGTTGAAATGAAGGGGCGAGGAGGCCGGGAGGAGGAGAGGTCCCTGCCCCAGCAGCCCCCCCAGGCCCCTCATCCCCATTCCCGAGGTGCCCCAGGAAGCGATGCTGACTCGGGGTTGAGGTGGGAGTGAGCGGGGCTGAATGGGAGCCCCACAGAGCACAGACCCCCACCCAGATGGGATGCAGATGTTGGTACAACATTTTTAGCCCCAGCACCAGGCTGTGCCCTGCCCTGGCAGAAGGAAAAGTTCCAGAGGTGCCCCCCCCTAGAGCCACTGGGACAAAGCAGAGCCGTGCATCCCTTGCCTGGTGGCTGCCCACACGAGGCATCCAACCCTGTTTCAGATGCCTTGTGGTGGTCAGAATGCTGCCCCTGCCTTGCTTTATTCCCTTTTTTCCCCTATCCCACCTCCTTTTAGTTGCATTGTGCACACCTGGACCCTCCTGAGCCTCGCTCAGCATTTTCTGTCCCACCCAGCTCTCCAAAGCCTCCTCCAGGTGATGAGCCAGAAGTGGCTGCTGCATATCCCAGCTCGCCTGGTGGCACAAATCCCTGTTTCCCACCACCCTGGGCCCCTCAGGCCACATTTTGCTCTGGATAGAGGAGGATGATGCACAGGAGGCTCAGTCCTCGCAGAGGTGAGACAATTTACAGAGAGACAGAGCACCAGTGCCAGAGGGAGGGACTAAAATCCAGCTCCTCAGGAGACATTTAGGCTTCTGCCTCCTATTCCTTAAGGATTACCAACCAGGATGGGAAAAGCAGGCCACTGCAAGCTGGATGAAAAGAAGAAGAAGATCACCAGAGAGTCAGGCAGGGTGCAGGGACCTCAGCCCTTCTCTTGTCTCCATCCCTCTGGATTCCAACACACCAGAGAATCCTCCCAGGCTGTTTTTGCTGGCAGGCCGCGAGGGGAAGAAGTGCCTGGAGCCAGGGCAGCCCCATCTCAATGCTCCAGCTGACAAATTCCTGCCAGATGGGAATTTTTGGGACACCAGGGACCCAAGAAGCCTTTCCCTCACTGCTTGAGATCAAGCCAACCTCCAGCACCGGCGCTTATTTTCATACAGCCAGGAAGACCGGAATATTGGGAGAAATTAATGTCCTTGCCAGACCTACCCAAAACCAGCTAGTTCAGCATGTTGCTGAGGGTTGGGACAGGCAAATAAAATGAGGATCCACTTGCTTTTGTAAAGCTTGGGAAAACAGGCTGGAGTACAGTACATAATGTAACAAAAAGTAGACATACTGGGCTGAGTTCAGTTGCTTTGGGACAAAGTGATCTGGTTTTCAAATTTTTTATAAAGCCAAAGCTTCTTTTACTTTTGCTTCTAGTTCTGCCAAGTCTCTTCTGAGTGAAGTTTTGGGGATTTTCCCAGCTGGACTCCATGTCTGGCAGGAGAGGCCAGGAGTGCCTGCAGCACCCGGTCTGGGAGCAGAGAGGTGACACACATGGGATGTGATACCTGGGCTAGTGCTGGCCCAGTGTGACTCGTGGATGTAACCAAGGCTGGAGGCCAGAAGCTATAAGGGATTAGAGGAAAACAGGAGTTTTCTCAGGCATGTGCTGGGTTCTATTGAGTGGCTTCAGCTTGGCAGAGGGCAGGGTTAGATGGGATATTGGGAAGAAATTCTTCCCTGTGAGGGTGGGGCACAGGGTGCCCAGAGAAGCTGTGGCTGCCCCATCCCTGGAAGTGTCCAAGGCCAGGTTGGATGGGGCTTGGAGCAACCTGGGCTAGTGGAAGGTGTCCCTGTCATGGCAGGAGGTGGAACTAAGTGATTTTTACTGTCCCTTCCAATCCAAAGCATTCCGTGGCATGTGGGTGATATTCCCACGAGAGGGACGTTCAAGGAAGAAGCCAGACAAAGGACTCCCTGGGTGCTCGATGCTCCCAGGTTTTTAGGGCAAGCTGTTATTCCCAAACGAGCTCTTTCTCTCCTGCTGCTCACCCCAAACACTTTCCTTCCAAAAAATCACGATGAGCATCACACGAGGCCCAGGAGCCCCATTTTCCCCCAGCCCTGCCCTGCAGGCTGCCATGAGCAGCTGTACCTCACCTGTGGGGTGCTGGAAGCTGTCAGGCCTAAAATGCTCACAGCTCCCCAGGGAGCAGCAAAGCTATTTTAGAGGCTTCAAAATTGCAGCAGCCGAAATTATTTTCTGCAGCCCGCATTAAGTTATTTAAGCATCTGGCTGTGCAGGTACAAAGCAGCTCGCTTATAAAAAATGCTTTTCCCTGGTAATTTCAGGTAATTTTCTTCAGTTTCCTCACAGCCACGGTTTTCTCTGTGCTCCTGGGATTCGGGGAGATAACCTGCTTTCGGTGAGCGCGTTCGGGATGGGACAGGACGGCACCCAGGCCATCACGTCCCTGGAGCACTCAGCACGCCCGGGATTCACCCGCGGGGCCCCGGGGAGAAGCAGCCCCGGTGCAGTCAGTGCCCTTCGCAGCGGGCAGCCCGTGTCCCAGCCCGTGTCCCAGCCTTACGCCAGGGTCAGGCGCCCCACATCACGCGCCGGAGCATCGCCACCGACTGGCACTTCACAGCTGCTTTGAGGTGTTGCCAGGGACTGGAGGTCGCCGCCTGCCAACAAATCACAGGCATTGTGCTCCATCGCTCCCCCTTTTCTACCCTGTTAATGGCCCCTTTCTGTCCCCGGGGAGCGTGATTCTGCATCATCCCATCCCTCTGTGAACCCCAGCTCTGCTCTGGGCTGGCTGCCTGCACCCACCGCGGGCTGGGGCTCTTCGTGCTGGCTCTGCAAGAAGTGGTTGCACCCCACCGCACCCCAACCCCCCATAAAATCCCTGTATGCTTGGTGCATTCAGGGAAATCTCCCCCACCACAGCAGCCATAAACCAAGACAACCAAAACCGGGGTTTATTCCCCAATTGTTGCAGCAGCATCTCCCTCACTCTACCTGGCAGTGGTACCCAGAGCAGTGACGCGTAGCACTTGGCACCCCAGGCCCGAGGGCTGGAGCAGGTGGGGGGTTTGGAAGCTCTCCGGGAACACACGAGCCACCGAGCCAAGCTGTTGTTCTCATTTGTTATTCAGCGTTGAGGAAATCTGTGCCGTTCATTCTCCCGGCAGCCTCCCCATCCCGGAGGATAATTGATGCTAACGTCATTTCATTTCGGTCCAGCTGCTGGGCTGGGGAACAGATGTTTTATTGTTCAAACCGAACACATAGAACCCCCAAAAAAAAGCAGCAACAAAACCCAACTAATTTGTGCTTGTGGTGAGGTTAGCTGCAGTTTCCTCTCCCCGGAAATGTGAGGAGGCAGAGCAGCAGTCCCAGGGAAGACCCAGGCCTCTGGCAAAGCCAAGGTTTACACATCCAACCTCCAATATATGATTCTACGACCCACCTCCAAAATTCTGCCCTGTCCAACAGGCAGGCACGTCCAGCAGAGACTCATTTCCTCAGCGCTGAGCAGGTAGGATGCGCAGCCCTTGCATCCTCTCAGGAGCAGGGATCCACCTGGGTTTTACACAGAGGAGCACAGCACGTGCTCAAGAGCAAAGACACACCTCTCCTCCAAGGAGAAGCCGAAAATAGGTGCAAAAAATGTGCCATTGGCACGTGGATTTTCAGAGCTCAGCCTCTTGTGGAAGAGCTCATGGACAGCACCCTGCACACTGGATGATCCAGCGTGGGAGTGCTGCACTCACAGCCGTGCTGGGAACCTCCCAGGGATGCACACATTGCTTCAGGAGCACGGCATGGAGGGAAGAGGTCCACGACTTGCTCTGCAGCAGGTGCAGGACAATACTTGGAATCACAGGCTGGTCCAGCCAAGCTCTCCACTGCATCCTGAAGCGTTCCTGTGAAGCCACCACCTGGCAAGCTGTGGAGCAGGTGGAGAAAATCTTCCCTGTCTGCCAAAAAGAGAGCTGTTTAAAACGGAAAATCTTCCTGAGGAGCCAAAAAAGAAGCCCTAAACCTAGCCAGGTTAATAGATGTTTAATATTGATTGTCACTCCAGCAGTAGCAACCCTCTAGATAAGAACAACACTTCTCCCATGCAGAAGAACTGGAAACACTGGTTTCTCTTTTACAAACTGTTGGAGGAGTTACCAGAAGGGCAGGCAGGTATAGGTGTTCTCCTTGCCTCACCTGACGAGGCCCCTTTGCTGTAAGTGAGAAATAAAGCCCCAGAAATAAAGGGCTCTGAAATGCCCACAGCAAATTGCTTTTTTTGGGTGATTTTCCCCACAGGGCTGCCTGCAAGGCTGTCGGGAGCATCTTTTGACACCTCCTGGTGTGTGCTGCACGCTTGGCAGGATTTCTGTGTTTTCTCCCTGTTCCACAAGAGGCGGGTGGGAGGGATCTAATCCTAAGGAATCCAACTCATGGAATACCCTGTTCCCCCTCAGGACACTGCACTGGAGCTGGGACCTGGCACGTGGTTTGAAAAGCCCTGGCACGAGAGTGACCACAGCACATTGATGGTGGGGGAAAGACACTGACTTTTCATGGTTGCCAATGAAACACCTTGAAAATGAAGAGCTCTGGGCTCTGCAGCACCCGTGCAGGAAATCCAGACCTGCTGGGGATAGACACCAGACGTGACTGTCCCCTTGAGAAGGACAGTCTGGGGAAGGACTCTGCACAAGCAAAACACAGCAAGAGGCTGGAGGTGAAAAACACCTCTTGGATCATCCACCCCTTCCCAATCAGCTGGATGAGCAGCAGGGACAGGGTCAGTGAGTGTCCCCCCCCACCTACGCCTAGTGACAAGATTTTCCCACTTCCAAACAACCTCCCTGCATCCCACCTCAGGCCCACGGATGCTTTGTGCCTGCTGGCTGCAGCTTCCCAGCTGGCTTGGCATCAGCCCATGGCCACAGGCGTGTAAGAACTCTGAGCAGCCAAGGGGAGATGCTGGAGAAGCCTGTCACAGCAAGCCATCGGGATTTGGTGTCCCTGGGGAGCAGCACTGGCCCAGGGGCCACCCCCTTGGCCAGCAGAGTCCCTGTGGGGGTGTCCAGAGAAGTCACTGCAACCTTCAGAGGGTGACATTGCATGGGGGACATGTTGGGGAGCAAGGAACTGGCTGTAAACCCAGAGCTGGGCCAGCTATAGGTACAGAGCCCGAGACGAGATGTCAGAAGGAGATGTCATGGAAAATACTTACTCCATGAGGTCAGTGCACCCTCGGCTTCTCTTTGGAGGGGACTTTGAACACAGGAGGGCAGACGTTTCCCTTCTGCAGGAGAGAGGCCGGGGAGAGCAGGCGCTTCCCTCCGCTGGGAAGATGAAAAGCACAAGTGGAAAGTTTTGTGCATAAGACAAAGCAACTGAGCCGTCAGCCACTGGGTGCTTGCTATTAGGGGAAACTGCCTGTTTTGGAAAAAAAAGGGGTAGATCTCTGAGAAAAAGGCCTGGGGGAAAAAAACCACCAGAGGGGGTGCCCCGGAGCAGAGCCATGGGCTGGCAGTACAGGCAAGTGACAGGCACGCTCTGGGTCGTGTATAGGGGGAAAAAATCCTCCCAAAACTGTGTGATGGCTCAGAAAAAAGACCCCAGTCCTCCTATCTGTCTATTTCCAGCAAAAAAACCAGTGCTTGGCATCCTCTGCTCCAGGGGTTCAGCTCCCTCCCACGGGGGATCCTTGTCACAACCTTTGAGGTTCAAGCTGAGGTTTGAGTGTTGGTCCTGCTAAGTCACATCGGTGTGAGCATCTCTGGATGAAAGCAATGTGTGATTGATCACTGCTGGGTGCCTGGGCCACCTGAACCACGTGAGGCCAAGCATTTCGGTGGCTCAAGCAGAGAAAATCATCTCCTGGATCGTCAGGAAAGGCAGATGTTTCACACCTCATGAGGCAGAGCTCTCAAATGGTGACTCCCAGCACGTTTTGCTTGGCCTGATTTCCAGGCAAACCTCTTGCCTTAAAGCAGGGATCTGATACTTGCTGCCCTTCCTTGCCACAGCATCTCTTGCCACAATTGCTGGTCAGGCCAGCATAACCAGGCAAGAGTTTCTCTCCTTATTTCAGGCTTAGACGATAAATTGATGATTTCCCCCAAGGCTCCCCAAGGGGACTGTGACTCCATCATCACTCACAACTGGAAGGGGCAGGGGCGGCTGCCAGTGCTGCGAGCAGTGACTCAGGAGGTGGGACTCCAGCCCTCCTGACTCACTGTGAGCCCAGCACTGGTGAGATGCTTCCCTTGCATCACTCCCTCTGGAGATGATGAAGGGACCCGAGCTGTGTTTTCAAGGAGATGGGCTGTGCTGCTTTAAGCCCCCACACATTCTCCTTTTCCAGGTTTTTCCCCCCTTTTCAGCTTTTGACTCACCATGTTGCCAACTCATCACTCCACTGAGCAACCACAGTAGGGGTGGCCTTGTCCCCACCCTTCTCCAGTTTGTCCCAGTCTCATCTCAGCATCCCAACACCCTCAGCTCCCTCAGCACAGGGTGCCTGTTGTCCCACCAAACTAATTCCCGCTGAGACCACTCACACCCAAGAGCCCCCCTGTGCCACCAGTGGGGTCTCCAGCTCAGCACAACCAGACCCTCACTCCCCTGGGACTCTTCCAGGACTGAGAACAGTGGGAGGGCTGTGCCCTGCCCACCGCCTTGCTCTTCCACCGAGATCCTGGCACCCGCTCGCCCCTCGCTCCTCGCCTCAGCCAGGCACCGCAGTGGCCAAGACACTTGAGCCCCCGCTCAGCTGTTGACTCCAGTCCATCCCTGAGGAGAGGGATGGGGATGAAGAGTTGCTCCAGGCTCCAGGGTGGAATTTCACTCACTTCAGTGACCTAGTGCCTGTGGCGCGCTCTAAAAATACAAACAAAGCAGCGGGCGGCCCAAACCCACCCTGTGTCCTGCAGAGGGCTGCTCGGCCAGGCCCTGCCTGCCTGGCTGACAGACTGGAGCTGAAGGCTGAAAATTAGGGCAAATTTGCTGGAGACCTGGACACGGAGTCAGGAGCAGGAAGGTTCTGTCTGCCCTTCACGCTCCCTGCTTTGCTAAGCCAGACCAGCCGAGCTCATCCTGTCTCCCCTGGCTTCTCCCATCCCTCTGACCACCCCATTGCCCCTCTCATCCTGCTGCAGGCAGGCCAGGCTGGGTGCAGGGGACACAGCAGTTCCCTGTGCCATGGGGATCACATCCCCACCCACCGAGATCATCCTACCCTTGTGGTGTCCTTGCCCACAGCCACTTCAGACAAGCCCTAAAGCAGCAGCAGGAGCTTTTCTTTCCCATCCTCCTCTGCTTGACTTTATGCTCCATAGCAACTAATTTCACCCCCAATTCCTTCCTCTCCGGGTCTCCCCTTCCTCCCTCTTGGGATCGTCCATACTCGGTCCCCACACGGATGTCGTTAACAGAAACCAGCCCTAAGCCTGACACTGTTTTAATTAATGTGATGTTTTGTGACCTCTTTCCCACCCTGCTCCTGTCACATCTGAGGGCTCTGGCACCTGCCCTGCCTTCGTCCCCTCGCACATCCCCGTCCAGCACGTTCCAGGGACAGGGAGCCAAAGGGGGCAGCAGGCAGCGGAGGTCACGGTTTCCCTGCACCTAGCAATAAACAAGTTGTGCCGGGAGGCAGGGGAGGGGGGCAGAGAGCCCGAGGGAGGTGTGTTTTTGTGGGCAGGCAGATGAGGAGGCGCTGGAGGCGCGCTGGCAGCCGGCACAAGGCGCGGTGGTATCAGTGAATGGGTGCAGGATGTCACCCGCGGCTTCTGCCGCCGCCGGGACGCCGAGCTGGGCAAGGGGAGCGTGGGGGACAGGTTTGTCCCTCGGCCAAGGGGCTGTTCCTGCCTTTGGGAGAGGGTTCGGACCCGGGCTGCACCCGCGGGATATCCACGCACCCCGACGTGGAGAAGCTTCCCCGTCCCCAGACCCCCAGTGCGAGCTCCCCCCGGCACTGCCATCGCTCCTGTCCCCCCGCTGGTGATGCCCCCTGCCCTGGGACACGCTGTCCCATGCGCTGCCACCCCGGGAAGCCACCAGGCAGCCCGGGCAGGGAGCAGGGAGCAGCTGATGCAGGCACCCGGTTGGGTTACAGGCCAGCGGTGCTCTCATGTTTACCAGCTCCCCGCCGTGCATCCCGTGCCGGGAGCATTCCTGGAAGCAGGAGGTGATTTCGCACCCCTCCCCGTGCTGCACAAACACGCAGGTTATGCCAAAAGCACAGCTCCTCACGTGACTGCAGCCCAGCGGCTGGCAGGGAGCAGCCACCCCTTCCTCGCTCCCCTCCTCCTCCTCCCTGGCTGCTCCCTTCCCTTTTTAAAACTCTCCTTCCCCTCCTCTAATTGCCTCTAATTTTTCCCATCTCTTCATTTAAAGCCATGCCAGAGATGCTGGAGGTCTCCAGTCTTCCAAGGGGATGGTTAAATCCTGGGTTTCTTCCAATCCTGTGCTGTGAGGCTGCTCAGGTGACACCAGAGCCCCAGGCAGCCTCTCTGGGGTGGAATAAAAGAATAAAGTCCTGGAGTCCAGACTCTGTAAATGGTTTTGGGACCTCTTACCTGTGCAGGGAAACAGGGTGTAAGTCTGACCATCACTTGCAAATGCAGGCAATTAGGACAGCAAGCCACTTGCTTGCTCGTGCTCCCTTTTTCCAAGGCCCTCCACGCCTCTGATCCCAGCAGGGCAGGCAGAGGGAAGCAAATCCTCGCAGATGCTGATCCAAAGCTCTCCTCAATCCATGTGCCCTGTTTGCAGGTGTTCTGGACTGGGATCCCATAAGTGGCATCAAGCAATGAACCGCTCCATGGCCAGGCACAGCACAGCCCTGGCTTTACAGCCTGCTGTAAATCATTTCTTGTCCCTCCCTTTTGGGAACAGCATCACCCACAGCTGGGCTTTACCTTGTGCCCCACCTGAACTGCCCCCATGACCTCCAGCATCATGTCCAGCACCTCCTCAGGACTCCTGATCTGTTTTCTCTCTGATACGCTTTAAATACATCCCTTCCGAAGACGGATTGTTTACATCTTTCAGAGGGTCTCATGTGTCCAAATCTTTCTATTTTTATTCCAGATTTCTTTTTGAGATAGACTGGAAGCTATCCTGAGTTGCCATTAGGGCAAAGGTTTCCCTGGGATATTTTTACACATTCAGGAAGACAAACTACAAGATCTAATCTTGCAAAAACCCCTAAAGCGTTTTGTCGAGACACCTGCACAATTCCTTCACGGCAAACAAAACAGCTTCAAGCTGAAAGTTAACTTAAACCTCCTGGGCTTTTTTTCCTGGTGTTCATTTTCCCCCTGTAAACAAAGAGCCAATTCAAATTTGCTCTAATTTATGGAAAATTCAATCAGGGCAAAGAAGAAGCTTTGCAAACAAATGGTTGGATTTGCAAAGGGTCAGGACGGCATCCACCCCGTTGGGTGGGCTCTGGAATATGGGTGGCCAGTACTGCTGCATGGAAATGAGAGGAAAGGAGAAAGGGAAGGGAAGGATGTGAAAAGAAGCAGCAGACGACCCCTGCAGGACTGCAGGGAAATGCCATGAGCACCCCCAAATTTCAGGTGACCACCCAGCAGTGCTGCCACACGGTGATGGATCAGCCTTGACGCCGTGCGGGGTCTGAATCCCCATCCCACACACGGGAACACCCTGTCCCAGCCTTCACAGCCCAGGGACAGCTTGGGAGGGTCCCCAGGCTGATGTCATGGGTGTGAGTAACTCCAACGCTGGCTTTGAGTGTGAGGATCCCTCCCTGTGACCTCCTCAGACATCCCCAGCTCCTCTGCAGGCTCCGTCTCTCTGTCACATCTGTGTCCTGTTCTCCTCCTCCTCCTCCACCAACTCCCTCCCGCCTTCCTTTAATTGCAAATATAATGGAAGCTCTGGCAAAACCCCAATTAGCAGCCAGGCCCCTGTCAGCACCTATTATCTCCTGCGCTGGCCGTGTCCTCAGCAAGCTGCTTCAAAATAAAGGCAGAAGGACGCTGCCCATGGGATGGAGGAATTTTCCACTGGGTGGGTACAGCCAGCCCGGGTCACGGGATGCAGTGGCCTGGCTTGCATCACCCACCAGCACCTTGAGAGGCAGCTGTGCCCACGGGCAGCCCCTTCCTGTGCTGCCCAAATCCCGGGGAATTGCCCAAAAGAGGCACCTTTCAGCTGAACCTGAAACACCCCCGCCTCATTCCAAGGGGGACAGGCTTCGTTCTGCAGATTCATCCCACAGGGAACCCCAGCTCACTTCAGACTCATCCAGCATGACCTTGGCACGAGGCTTCGTGCATGAGGTGGTTCCATGTTGACCCCCTGTCCCTGGGCAGGAGGACTGAGCAGGGAATACGTCTCTGTCCTATCGAGCTGCCTGCAGGGATTTTAATAGAGTCCAGCCCTGCTGGTGATGCTCAGGAGGGAACTATGAGGACCAAGAGCTGTTTGAGGAGAAGGCAGGGACTGAGGGTTCCTTGAGGATGCAGGCACATCTGAGAGGGAAGGCATCCTCACCTTTCCTGGTGGGTCATTTCCTCCCTGCAGCACCGAGCACTCTCAAGCTGTTTCAAACCAGCCGAACAGCTGGCAGAGCACTCAAACCACTTCCCTCAGCCACAGGCAGTGAGATCCAGAGAGTCTCCAGGGGAAAAATCCACTGTCCACTCCTCAGCCCCGCTTCCTGGCTGGCCACCAGCTGTCTCCAGCTCCCTGCCACTCCACATCTGGAAGGGAAACGTCAGGAAGAGACACACTGGGCACTTCCCCTCTGCACATCTGGGAATTGAGAGCGCTGCTTCATTGTGCCGGGGCAGGGAGGGTTCTGCTGGTGTTCTTATTCCAAGCTGGCCCGGAGTCCAAGGGAAACAAAAGCTTCTTCCTTGCCAAAGGGAGGGCTGGCTGAAGGCAGCCACAGGAGACAAAGACTGGGCTATTCCCTGGGCTCCTAAAAGCTGTATTTTGGTGTTTAAATTTAGCCCTAGATTGAAGTTGTGCAGACATGAGCCCTTCTGGAGAGCCAGCAGCCTGGCCAGCATCAACATGAACTTCACGTATGCCCTTTCTTTCCTGCAAGCTCAGCCCCCGAGCCTCCACGCCCAGATGTGCTCCAGGGGCAGATCCCTGACAGAGAAACACCCCAGACAGGCTCAGGAGAGCAGCCATGGCCGGGCAAGGCAGCCTAGATGGAATAACACGCTTTTTTTTGGCCATCCAAAACTGCAGCAAGACAAAGGAAGATGCTTGCAAGGTTTTTCTCTCCTCGTTAAGCAGATGACAATGAGAACTTTCCAGCAGTGGGGGGGAGATGTCGGGTGTTGAGAGCTCTGGCCGTGCCCTGCGTCACCTGCGCTTTTCCTGGGGCACTGAAAGACCTTTGGGCCTCTCCTACTTTGGGATGCCAGCCCTTGCCTGGGAAGGGAGCCAAGCCCTCGCTTCCATTTCATCACCGTGATCCATCACCCCCACCTCACTCCTGAGCACAGCAAACGGCCTCAAGGAAAAAAAGCCATGCTCACAGCAGGTCTCCCCTCTGCATTTAGACCCCTGGATGGGAGAGGCACTGGGTTTTTACTTCCCAAATCTGTAATTTAAAGGTTCCAGACAGAAGTTCTTTCCGTGGTGCTTGATCACACCACCTGGGAAGCTGGGCATGGTCCAGAACTTGCCAAAAGCTGTCACCCTACTGCTGCTGAGCTCTGTGGCCTCTGCCTGAGCTGGCCACTGGATTAAAATGGGCAAATCAGGAATCAGGAGGAATGCTGTTTATTTGCTGGAGTTCTGCAAACAATTCATATGGCCTTGTCCTCCAGATGAACCTGGTTTGATAAGGATCCTATTCATATTCCAGTGATGCCTGAAGAACAGAAAACTGAGTGCAAGTGAGCCATCCTGCTCTTGTCTGTGAGGGAAATGCATCTGCCAGCTCAGACTCCTGGAAAAAGAGAGGTGCTCCAAGCTTCCAAGGCTTTTCTGCATGAATCCTGCCCTATAAATAAGGTGGAAGGGAGAGGGGTGGTGGGGAATCCCCGGCTGAACAAGTGCTGGCTGAAAGAGGCAACCTGACATTCGAAGGGCACCAAAGGAGAGGAACATCTCAATAGATCTTTAGGATGAATGGCAAAAAATCAGCGATTTTTTTATACACGGAGTAGTAGAATAATGAAAACAGCTGAATACTCAATTTCGCGGCTTATTAAAATCCCGGGGAGGATGATCCTCTCTCTGCTCACAGCTCCCTAGGGATGAACTGTGTTTCACTGCTCTTGGGTGGGTTCAAATGCTGCAGGGACGCGCAGAAAGCTTTGGGCACAGCAGAAAACACAAAGGTAGCTTTGGCTGGGGTATACCACCCTTCTTTTTTTCCTAAATGCTAATTCAGATCCAAAGATAAATATGGGAATATGTGCTCCTCTCCAGGAAAGGGAACTGAAAGCCCCCACAGCCATGCACAAGCCAGGAAGAGCAGAAACGCAGCCAGCTTTGTGCTAGAAAGCTTTTCCCCATGACAAAGACAACCTGGTGCCAGCGTAAGGAGAATTAAGTGGATTCAGTGAGTGGCTTAAGCACAGGTTCTGTTAAGCCTGTGGCTCATCAAGGAACAGGGATGGAAGGAAGGTTGCCTGCTGCACAAGAGAACCATGATACAGACATAATCAAGCTTAGCTGCTCTGCTGAAGCTCCGAGTGTTCCTGAAGACCTGGGGAACACAGCTCAGCTCGATTTACATCAACTCAGTGGCTCCTCCATTCCCTGTCTTTTCCTCACAAATGCTTTTCCTCTTAGCCACTTCCATTCCCTCTTCTCCCTGACCACTCGCTGCCATGGCTGCCAGAAATGCTCACACCTGCAGACCAAAAAGCAATTCTGCTCCAAAAGGTGGCTCTGGAAGAGTTGGGGGAATTTGATCTCCACGATGTGCAGAAACTGAGCCCACGGCTGTGTCAGCTCTGCAGGGCTGCTGAGGGATAACAGGGAATGCTGCCACCAAAGGTGGATGCTCAGAAAACCCACGGGAAACACATCCAAGTTTCATTGGGATCATTCCCTGTAGAGACTGCACCAGGCATGCCAGAGGTCAAGAAGCATTTGGACAACACTCTCGGGCACAGGGTGGGACTTTTGGGCTGTCTTGTGCAGGGCTAGGAGCTGGACTCGATGGTTCTCAGGGGTCACTTCTAACTCAGGATATTCTGTGTTTCCCCAGGATGGGCTGTGCTTGGAGAGGAACTTGATGGTCGAGCCCCTCTGATAAAGCCAAAAGGAGAATCAGCAAAGCTGTAAGCACAACAAGAACAGTTTGCAGTTTTTATTGCCCCAAATCATGTCTTTGCTTTTGTTTTTGCAGGAAGCCCTGGTATTTTTGCAAAGACTTACTTGATAGAAAAAGGAAAGTATTGCTGGACCCAAGCTCTGTTCTGCAGCTGCAAAGTGCCACCCCCTCTCTCTGCTCTGTGTTTATACAAATGCACACAACACCTTGCTGGGTTTGTGCCACCCTGTTGATTTCTAGACAGGCCTTCATGAGAACAGCCCTCCCTGGGTGCCCTCTGGTTCCACAAGTGCCCCAAGAACTTCCTAAAAACTCACGTTTCTGTGAGGGGAAAATGTAATTGAAATGAGCAAAGGCAATCAGCTGGGGGGAAAAAAAATTACACACAAAACCACACAGAGCCACATGCCTCGAACTCTTTCCATGGGGAAGGGGAGGCAGAAAGCCAGCACTGGCCTCAACACTGACTGTGTCCCATCCATGGGGATGCTGCTCGGGAAGCTGGGAGGGCAGTCCAGCACTGCTCGCTGCCTCCAATCACACCGCTGGCAGCTCTCGTTGCTATGGCCCTCAGGTCTGAAACTTTGGAAATTAGGTAAAAGGTCTAAACACGAGGCTTCTTTTTTTTTTTTTCTCCTCCTCCCTCTCCGAAGTGGTGCCCCTTGCCTAGCACAATCCCTCTTCCTGCTGAGCTCGGGGAGGAAAGCAGCTGGGATGAAGAATTAACTCTCGCAGTCCCAGGGGTTTTCCAAGCAGGAGCAGCGCTGTGAGACAGGAGCGGTATCCCAGGGGAGGGGGGATGTGCCGGCAGATCGTGATTCCCACCTGCCCCGCGGCGATGAAGCAGAGAAAAAACACATGGAGGGATTCATCCTCTCCTGCCCCAACGAGGGCATGGATTTAAAGTCAGGTTTCATGCTGGTGCAACGAGCAGCTGGGAGATCCCAAAGGATGGGATTTTTCCATTCCCTGGGTAGAATTTGACATGTTTAAGGGTGCATGCTGGACTCAGAGGGATCCATCTCCTCGCATTCCAGAGCAAAGGACGCAGTGCTGACTCCCACACACACCCACACACATGGATCCCCTTCATCCGGGCAAGGAGGGGGTGGCTCTGCGAGGGAGAGGTTGCTTTGGCACGGGCCGGACCGAGGGCATCTCTGGCCCAGAGAGGTGATGCTGAGCTGGTACTGTCCCCACCCACCAGGGATCCCTGCAGAGCCACTCACCCTGTTCCCGGAGGAATGCTGCCTGTGCCCACTCGCTCTGTGCCACGCGGCCATTCCTGAATCCTGCTGCCCACCAGGGCCACGCCAGGTGTACCTCGAGAGGTCCATGGACATCTCCAGCACACCGAGGCGGGCTGGGAGGGAAGGTGCTGGCCCCATCAGGAGTTTCAGGAGTTGCCCCATCTGAGCCCCTTTATGCTGCTGCCCAGGAGAGAGGTTGTTTTTCTAGGTGAGGGAGAAACTGCCCCAAATTCCAGCTCTGGGAAGCTCTTGGCTGTTCAGCCAGCCACCCCCAGACCTCGGTAGCGAGCCAGGCACCTCGCTGGCGTGGGGCCAGCTCTGCAGAGCTGTCGGCGAGGGCACGGCGACAAAGGTGGCTTTGTTCCTCCTGCCTGCTCGCTGCTTCACCCCAGTCCTGCTGTGACACCTACGAGGTGGAGTCGTCTTTCCACGAAAAGCCTCCAGCAGCGTTCCCCAGGTGCTGCGTCACCACAGCCGGATCAGGTTCATCACCCCTGTTTTTCCCCAGCAAGAAGCCAGGCCAGGAGCGATCCAGGAGGGGTTTCGGCCATTACCTGTTCGACCAGGGCTTTGCAGTAATCCCTCTTGGAGCAGACTCCCTTCCCCAGCTCTGCCTGTCTCCCTGGAACTCGCCTCCCACCCGGTACCGTGGGGTGAGGAGCTGTGAAAAACACTTCGCACATCTTCTCTTTCAGAATCACAGGATCTTTCAGCCTTGTTTACATAGGAAAGTTAAGGGGGATAAGCTACAGGTGCCAAGTCCTTAAAGTCTCTAGGGAAAGGAATTATTTTCTAGCAGAACAGCTGGGGAAACCTCAAAGAGATGCTGGCCCAAATCCACCTCAGGTTTGAGATGGAACAAGAAGTCTCCGAATCAGGGGCCAGCTGACATGGCTGGTTTGAAGCTGGCCACGTCTCTGCTCACACATTTCTTGTTTTCTTTCACTTGTGCCAGCAGGTGAAGCGTTTGTTTCCCAGTGATCCCAGTGTCTAACAATGTTTTACCTCTCCTGACAAACACTGCCTTGCCCATCACCCAAAACCAGCCCAGCAGCCACTGGGCAACACTGCTGCAATCTCTCTTCCTGCAGGTAATCTCATGGACAAATGAAGCTCCATTTGGCACAGCAGCTACATTTAGGGATGGCAAAATATGACCACTTTTAGAATATCATCCTGTTCTTTGTTCGTGCTCTTAACTGCCTGCTTAGAAAAAGCCCACCTGGAAAAAAAAAAAAAGCCCTTGGATATGAAGCACCTGCAGCTCCTATAAAACATCAGCTGGGGCCATAGAAAAGGAAAATAGAGCCTATTTGAGGAGGACTTTGCTGCCTGAGTCTCGCTTGACTGCTCCCAGAGGTTTGGGCACAGTGAGCTGGGCTGGGAGGGAAGCTCAGGTCTGTCCCACCACAATGGGCACCCAGGGCAGCCCAGCTCCTGCCCATCCCCATCCCTGTCCCTTGGCAGGGAGCCAAGCCAGGACCCACCAGGCTCATCCATTATGGGGCTGTTACATCCCAGGCTCCTCTGGCACTCTGGGAATAGCAATAACTGTTTTCCCTGCAAACTGTCTTGGATCTGAATGTATTCGGGATGCTAAAAACATGCATCCTATGCCTCGCTTCTGCTTCTAAATACAGAGCTGCTGCTTTGCAGCACAATGTTCTCCATCACCACCTGCCACATGGCACCAGACTCAACAAAAATGCCAAAAAACAACCCCCAAAGAAGCAAACCTGATGGGCACGACCTTGCTGTGGCACAGTGAGACTGATTTCTGGGATGGCAGCGAGAAGCAGGGGATGTGCTGGGTGAGGAGGGGAGGTTGCTGCCAGCTTGGAGGTGTGTGTTTAGGAGGAGCTGAAGCAAGGGTTGAACTCTCTGTGCTGGTGTGGTTCAAACTACAGTGTACAACCAGCTGCTCACAGGAACTCACTCCAGTGGCAGGCCAGAGACTTGTCCCAGGTGCTGTGCTTCCCCAGCCTTCCCATCAGGTTAATAATTTCATCCCTCCCACTGAGGACGGGCTGTAGAAGTGAGCCCACCCTTTCCCTGTCCTCGTTACTAGTGGTTCCTCCTCCTCCTCCTCCTCTGGGAAGCTCCCTGTGCCCAGCCACCCCTGCAGGGACCTCTGTGAACATCCCGTGTCGAGGCAGCAAGGAGGAATGCACCTTGCCCAAATCCCACTCCACATCAATCACTCAACATGGAATCCTGCCTCAAGAGCCGTGCAGTGACAGCCAAGCACAGCATCCTTTACCCCCCCAATTCCAACATTGTCTTTGTGATGATAGGCAATTAAACAGCACTTCATTTACCCCTTGGGCGAGCAAAGTAATGTTCCTCCCAATCTCTGCCAGGGGAAAGAGTTGGGAAGGATGCAGAGCGGAGTAAATATTAATGAGGTGTCTTCCCCTCCTCCCATTCTGTCCTGGGTTTAATGGTTGGAAAGCAATCAGCAGATGTCAACAGCGCTGGAAAAGCAGATCCGTGCAAGGGAGCCGTGAGCCCAGCACACCCAAAGGAATCTGGGGCTGGAGCAGGAACGTGCAAGACAATAAACCCTGGGCAGCACCCGGGCGAGAGCAACCGAGTCAGGCAGCAAAAGCCATCCACGGGCATAATTTATTCCATGCCTTCCTCTCCCTCCCACCGCTCCCCTCACTGGTGGTTCCAGTCCCCGCTGTGTTGAGGACACATCCACGTGCCTCTGGAGGAGCCACCTGGATCCCTGCGGATTTGGCAAGCTGGAAACAGCCACCACAGGTACTGGGAACAGCCACCACAGGTACTGGGAACAGCCACCACAGGTACTGGGAACAGCACGGCCAGGACAGAGGCTGTTTTTTTATTCAGGAGGGAGTTGCAAAGCAGGGGGAAATCACTGATAGTAGCAGAAGAATGGACCTCTGACAGCAAAGGTCCCCTCAGGGCTGAGAACCAGATCTCTGGAGGTGAGAGAAAACAAACAAACAAAAAAAAACCCCACAAAATAAACTAAAAGGAAAATTTTTTAAAAAAATCAGATTTTTCTTACAGAGAGTAGTCACATGTTTCCTCATGACTGGAATATAATGAATTGCCCAAAGAAAAAATCAAAACCAACAAACCAAAACCCTCTCATCTGAGCATATTCTTTGCCTTCCAGCCTTCTCCTGTCTCCAACATCCTTCTCATCCCACTCCCACACCAAGCTACCCATTAGTGGGCAAACAGAGCAGAGGGCCAGGGGTCGAGCTGAGGATCAAGAGGAGATGCAATTTTGATTAACACAACTTTTCTTCCCAAGTCCTTGGGTGCAAAGGATGGGGGTCTGGCCTACAGAGCACGGGCTGGCAGGGGGAGATCCCTCTCATCCCGGGGGTCCGGCAGCACGGAGACAGAGGAACGACTCCTGCCCGTGCCAGGGAGATGGGCCAGCAGTGCTCACGGCTACATCTGCTCCTGCTTTCTTCACTTCCCATGGCACTGACGTTCAAAACAAGCTGTTCCCGAGCCCAGAGGAAGGGCTGGCACCTGCCCAGAGGTACCTGGCAGAGGGAGGCACAGTGTATCCCTCGGGACAAGCACACAGTGCCCAGGACACTTCCCAGAAGCGCGGGATGTTTTGGCAGGGCTGGAGCTCTGCTCTTGCAGCATGCTCAGGCAGAGTGGAGAAATACCCACGCACAGCTCCAGGTGCTCCTGGTTCTTTGGGTTCAGAAGAGCCCAACAACAAGTGGCTAAAATCCTATCCAGCAGCAGCCCAGCTCCTCATCCTCCTGCTCCCACAGACCCCTGAGCACACACAACTACTTCACCTCCCCAAAATGCCTCAGAGCCCCAGTCTGAGAGCCCAGTTCAGCGCTGGTGTAGAGCAGCTCAGCGCTGAGGCCAACCAGAATTGCACCACTTTCCCCCAGCCCCAGATCTGGCCCAGCTCTGCTGAGAACACTTGATCTCCTCCCCGAGCGCTGCCAGCTGGGTGAAATACAGCTGCTGCCTCAATAGCGCTCGCGGGAAAAAGGCCTGACATTATTCACAACAAAAAGACAAGGATTGCAGTGCTTGCTTTGGATTTCATGGGAGCAGTTTCCACTGTCTGCGTGAGGAGGGGGAGACGAGCAGGGGGAGGTGAGCAGTGGGGGCTGCAGGATCCCAAAGAGCTCTTTGGGCAAAGCTGTCACAAGCTCCCACCCAAAACATCTCGTTCGCCTGCAGAACCCATGTGGCATCGCTGCCATCTCCCTACCCCGGCCTTTGCAGAGAGATTCCTAGTTTGCCAAGACCATCTCTTCCAGCAGAAGCTCCCATCTCACAAGTTCCATGACTTTCTTCAGCCCAAGATCTCCAGCAAGCTCCTAGCAAGGCACTGGCACGCAGAAGGGCTGTGTTTTGTTTCAGGAGGAACCAGGCAGACTCAGGCCTGCTCGCTTGCAGTGTCAAATGGAATGGCCAAAATTCCTTCCTGTGTGCTTTGGAGCCGCCCTTCTGGCTCACAGAAGTGACTTGGAGCTCCTCTGCTGTTGCAGCAGCACCGTTCAGGCTGTATTTAACCCCTGCTGTTCTCTGTTGCCTGTATCAGCCTGTCAGACACCTTCTGTGGCATCCTGGACACTGCTCTGTATCCTGGGACGTTTCTAAGCCATCCCAGCCATGCTCAGAGAGGCCTGAGCACAGTTTGTGGTGCAGGAGCTCCACAGCTCACCCTTTGGTTGCCAACTCTTCTCCCTGCCCGTGAAAACGGAGACCCGACAATCCAGAGGGAGCCCCTTGCTCCGACCAGGATGTTTCCATGGCACAGACTGCCAGCACACCACAGTTCCTAGGATGCTCCTGGGTCCCAGACCACCATCCACGGAGTGTGCCTGACTCCTGGTGCATGGGGCACACCCCCTGCTCCGTGCACAGCGCCAAAATGCTGCAAGGGACAGCCCTTCCAAGACTCCAGGGGCCACCTCCTTCCCCAAGCAGCCTCTACAAGCAGTTTTCTTCATCCTAGCGAGATTACGGATAAAAAACTTCCACACCAAAGCAATCTATTCTCTAAATGAAACGCTTCCCCACAGGGCTACGGCCCACAGTGGCAGTGTCACCTGCTGATCCCTGGCACGGGCCTTTGCCAGGAGGGAAGGCATCCATTTTAAAGTGAAAGCGTTTAAAAAAGCAGATGGAGAACTTGCCAGGAGACCCAGACACAAGGAGAGGTGGAAAAGAGGGAGCCAGTTAATCACCCAGCATGTGTTATCCGTCTGGGTGGAAAATGGTCTGAAAATATCTTGTATTTCAGAGCAAGTGCGTAGGTTTTGGTGATTCAGCCATCTGAAGCCTTGGCCTCCAACTTCCAGGTTAAGCCCCTCTCTAAGCCCAGCTGTTCCTAAGTGGAAATGGCATCTGGACAACATATCCCTGGGCATGTCTATTCCCACCTCCAACGTGGGGGCTTGCTCGGAATCCCCTACACATGGAGAGGCATCGGACAGATTGGGGTTTGTGGTTGAAGCAAATGGTCCCAGAATTTTTCCAAATACCTGCTGGTCACCATGCTTGCCAGAATCCAGCTCAGCAGGGCAGGAAGCGCCTGTTCCCTTGCTTTCCCAGTGTTTTAGGCATTTTGGACAGGCTCTGGCTCAGGACAGAGGCAGCTGGGCAATTCAGCAGCTGCTCAGCATCTCCACAAGCCACGGATGGGTTCGAGCCACACAGCTTTGTGATGAGAAATAACAGCCTAACCCTGGGTCTGATGAATATTTCTCATTTTAACAATGTGTTTGGCACTGGGGGAAACTGCCAGCAAAAACTGCAGAGGCTGGTGCCTCATCCATCCACAGGACATGGAAACAAGGCACTGCTCCTGTCAGCTTCATCTCAAACCTGCCTGGAGGGTGAGGCCCTTTCCTTCTGAACCCACAGGGTCCGTGCCTAGCCAGATGGGGTCCTGAAGATCATCAATCCCAACTGCAGGGAGCTAAGACAGTGGGCTGAGGCTGCTGGGAAGCCACCAAACACCCTGCCAAGCACCCATTGCTGCCCTGCACCCTCCACCCAGCCAGGAGGGTGCCACAGGACCCCCGGGTTCAGGATCTCCAGATTTTTGGTGGGACAGGAATCACGTGCTACAGATGGGACACTGGGAGGGCAGTCAGTGCTGGGACAGCTGGAGAAGTTGTTGGCACCAATGTGGTCTTCCTCAGGCTGTGTTTTCCACACCAGTGTGGCAATCCACCCCTGCCACTGCTTTCTGGGGCTGGGACTGTGGAAGCTTCCATTTCCATTTTCCCACCTCAGCAGCCTTTTTGAGCAAGCGAAAGTGAAGCCAAGGAGCACAGAGAGTTCAGCAAACACGGGGAGGAGAGGAGGGTCCCAAGGTGTGCTGTGCATGCCTGGGCCAACCCTCCTCAGAAGGGCTTGCCAGGAGGAGACCTGGGCACAACCTGTCGACAGAGGAGAGCAGGGCTCCTGCACAAACAAGCTGGCTCCACTTGGGGCAAGGGATTAGAAACCTCAGCATAGCCCTCAGATTCCTCTTAGCAAACCAACTGTGGCTGGAGGCAGGGATTAAACCCAGGGCTGAGGAATGTGGCTCCTTCCCACTGTGGAGTCCAAGTTGGCACCACATCCCCACTCAAGACTTGGCTTACATAATGCAGCTTATGAAAGCAAAATAGCACGGCCATGCCAGCCTGTGGGCAGGCCAGGATGGGAGGAAAGAAAGAAAAAGAAAGGCATTTTTTTGGCTGAAGTAAAGCCTTGCTGCCCCCTGCACCACTACCCCAACCTTGCACCATCTCACCAGGGAAGGAAAGGAAGGGAGCAGTGAGGAAGAAGGGTCCAGTTCTCCTGCAAGGCTGTGAAGAGCTGCTGTCCCAGTGTTCAGTCTGGAGTCACAGAATGTGGATTTCCCTCCCAATTTACCTCTCTGACCCCGGGTTTCTCCTCAGTCCAGCAGGTTCCCATTGAGGTCAACCACTACAGGTCTTGGGGAGGGGCTAACCTGCAAGAAGCACCCAGCCCCAAATCCCATTCCTTCTGAGCACAGACACCTCCAGAGGCAGCTTGGAGATGCTCTGACCCACATAATCTCCCACTGGGAATGGAGCTCCTGGAGATGCTTCAGTGTAGAGAGCAGCAGGACTGTGTCTGCCCAGAGCCCTTCTCCACGTGTTCCCGTCAGAGGTCATTGCACAAGAAGGAGGAACAGTCCCCAAACAGCCAGCACTGGCTCAGGGTGGAGTCACAAGGATCAGACTGAGATCACCATTCATGAACCAGGCAATTCACAAGTGACATCTTTAGGCATCCAGATGAGCCATCACTCAGTGACTGATATCCCCCATAACCTGCATGGCCTCGGGAAAAGCAGATCCTACAGATGGACTGGCCCCTGTATCAGCAAGAAAAGAGTCAGAGCTCAGTTTCCATCCACACGGGACACGTTGAAACCAGGCACTGCAAACAGGTTGTCAGTCCCAGCCGGAGAGCCTGGAGAACCACTCGTAGGAGGAGGATGAGGAGCCAGCCCGGGTTTGACTCTGCGTCCAGCTGGCTGGGGAAGCCAGGCAGACCTAAGGAGATCTTCCCTTTCAAGAGCTCCCACTTGTTTCCTAAGCAGCTACCCTCAGTTTAATCAGTGACTGCACAAGGGGGATGAAATCCCGGCTCAGCCGAAGCTGAGTTATGGATGTGCGTGATGGCAGCGGTCCCGTCCCAGCTCCACCACTTTGGTCAACAGGGTCACACCAGAAATTACCCACTGGCCACCCCTGAGCTGTCTCCAGCACCCTTCCAGAGCATGCCCTGGCCTCCTTCGAGGGGACAAAGGACCTTCAGCCACTTTTCCTAAGGCTTTTATCAGCGGATGAACTGCAGGTGTATCTCTCAGCCGGGACTCCTCCAGGCCCCACGTTGGAGGAGCTGCTGGAGCTCCAAGAGGGATTTCAAGAGAACAAAGCAGGGCTGCTCTGATCACAGGAGCTTCAAGCCTGAGCAGAGGCTCTTGCAGAGCTCTGCAAATCACCCCCTCAGCGGTCTGTGCCTGGCTCCCTCCCTGGGGCCATCCCTTCCCACCCTCCACGGGCAGGAGGAGACGCAGGACACTCACACGGGCCAGTACCAACATCCCGGGAAAAAGGGAAAATATAGACTTGGAGAAATAAAAATAGTTTCACAAGAAGCAACAGGAACTGTTTCTCTTCTCCCCCAGGTAAGGGCATCCAGAAGACAGCACAGCAAATCCTGACTCACCTAAGGCTGGCTGATTCCTCCTCCAGATGTGTTCAGGGAGAGGCGTGTTCAGCCAGAGGCTGTGCAAGCATGCGAAGGCTGATCTACCAAAAAAAGGTAATCAAGGAAGATCAAACAGCACTAAAAAACCCCCACAAAATAGTAAGAGGAGTGAGATGTGGATACTGGAACAGCATCAGGGTGCTCTGGGAGCGTGAAAGGGTAGGAGCAATCCAAGCAGCCACACCTGACACACCAGGCTCTGCAGAAAGGGGAAATCCCTCGTGTCCAGACAATAACTGGGCTGGCACAGCCCAGCACGAAAAGATGCTTCAAGCGTGGTCTCGATTAGCTCGTGTGCTCCAGGCTGTATTGGAAGGGAGCTGTGGCTAATCTTATTTTGATTGCCTTAAAATCCAGTTGTGGGGGAAAGCCTGGCGTGTGAGCAGATACATTAATGGGTTAGGGGCAGCCTCGTCTCCTAAGCTGGTGCTTGATTAAAAGGGAGCACAACCAACAGGCACTTCAAAAAGCTGCTGCTATTTTTGTCTGCTTCATTTGGAGCAGTTCCTGATGCTTGGATGTGCCCAGCAAACCCTTTGGGACCTATCCTCGCTATATCATTATTCACATTCTAAGGATGTGCAAGTACAGAGAAAAGGGATTCACTTCCTCCTGAGAGGCTCAGATCAAAAGTCAAAATGTTTTCTATGAATATATAAGACGTAAATTCAGCTTCTGAGGGTTTCAGGTTCAATTTGTAAGAGCCCTGTGGCCTTAAGAGGAGGCCTCCCTGCCCTACAGAGATGGGAAATGGTGTTTAGGTAACTACAAAGCAGATTCAGCAAGCAGGCTCTATGCAAAAAGTCAGAAAACAATGCCTGGAGGGAATAAGCGATTTTTCCCCTTCTAATTCATTATAATCTTTTTTTTCCCCTTATACTTTTAATAATGTTCTGAGAAGCCATTTCCCAGCACAATGTTGTTCCGACCTTGTTTTCAGCCTGATAATTGTGCAGTGAGTGGATAAATGCTTTCTCAGCTGAGAACAAGAGGAACCATTAAGCATCAAGCTCCTGACCTAAATTTACGTTCAGGGCAGCTGGAGGAGCGAAGGACTGATGCCTGCTCCCCTTAGCAGCCTGCTGGACACCCTGGAGATGGCATCTCCCACACCCAAACGGCACAGGGAGATGCTGTTCAACCCAAAGACTTTAACCCAAGCAACCGAGGAAGGTGTCCCTGCCACTGGCAGGGGGGCTGGAATGAGATGATATTTAAGGCCCCTTCCAAACCAAACCATCCCACGATTCTATGGCAAAGCACAAAACCTGGCTGCCCCTCAGCTGCTCCTGCCTTGGTGATGCTTAGTGGCCAAAACTGAGCCGTGTCCCCTTTTCCCAATGTTTTAATTCCTCAGGAGGAAATAGTCTCTGCAGGGACGGGGATTCAGCCTCAAAGATTCACAGTGTTTGTTAAGTACAGGAACTTTAAAAAAACAAACAGAAAACCAAACCATATCTCGTCCCTACCTCTGTGCCAATGCCTTTAGAAAAGTTCCCTTAATTCAGGTGTAATTTTTTCCTCTGTAACATTTTCTTGGAAGGCATAAGAAACAGCAGCTGCCTTGCCCCTGAGCCCAAATCAGGACACAACTTTGAGATTTTTGGGCTCCTGAGTTGCCCCAGAGCAGCCTGGGTTTGTTTTGGCTGCAGCACCCCAGCTCCCAAGCCCTTGTGGCTGTGTCAGGATGGGAGGAAAGGACATGGTGTTCCCTTTGCCTCTGTTCCAGTCACACTCCACCCCACCAGGGCACAGGCACAGGGTAATTTTGAGACCGTGCTGAGGAAGGTGCTGCCTTCAATGTTCCCCAGAAGGGAAATGCAGGAAAACAGTTGGTCCACAGAAACGTGATAGCAGGAATGGCCTCATCAGCCCAGCAGGATGCTCAGGTGCAGTTAATCCAGATTGAATGGTTAAAGCATCCTCTCCTGAAGGAAGAACCTCCAGGAGAGCTGGGGAATGGCAGCACAAGCTAAATAAAGGACCACGGGAGCAAAGTGACACATTTCTACTGCCTTGGTTCTTTTCCTAAATGACCGGGTTTATGTCAAAGGTGGGCGAGCTGCATTTTCTCATTTCTCTCTCATTTTCTTTCTTAGGGAGAGTGGGAAAGGCTCTTCTTCCACAAAGCCCCCTTTTAAATTAAGTTTGCCGGAGTTTTATTTTCTGTAGGATTTCTATATCCTGTAGAACTTGTGAGGAGGAGGCTGGGGAAATGCACAACACCTGTACCGACCCCATAACCCTCCCTATAGACACTCACAAGCCCAGGCCCTTTCCTATCCCAAAAGAATCCCCTTCAAGCCACAGCTGGGCCATCACTGACCAGAGAACCAACCACTGCTGACAAATTCCCATTTTCTGTAGAGCACACATGGATAGAAAGACCCCTGCCCCCCCAAAAAAAACACCCCACAAATGAAAAGCCACATCTACCCACTACCAGAGCCAAAATCCTTTCCAATGCTGAAGGCAACACACATACAAAAAGAGGCTGCAGAAGTCAGATTTAAGGTTTTGTTCTTTTTTTCTTTTTTTATTACAAAAAAGAAAACCTATTCGGAAGAAGTCCAAATGCAACGGAATATAACTGGCACCATCTAAGATACCCAAGTGTAAAATCCTGGAACGTTTGAACCCCCCAGCAGGAGCTGGGAGTGCCAGGGCTGGCTGGGAGGGACGGGTGGCCTCTCCCTTTCCTTCTCCTAGCCCCTATTCCTGGCTGGATGGCAGGCAGCCCACGAGAGCCAGGACACAACAGTGGCATCAACGGTCTCTGTAAAACCATTCCGTTGGAGAAACTAAGAACATTATGAAAAAAAAAAAAATTTAAAATTTTTTTTTTTCTTCTTTTTTTTTTTAAACCTTTATCAAAAGCCCTGCTTTAGTGACATGCTAGCCCTGCTGGACAGGTGACACACCCACAGCTCTGTCCGGAACACAGTTGACCAGTCAACTCTTGTTTCGGGACACCTTCCTCTCACTCTGAACGTGTCACGGCCACTCGAGTTACAGTGACAAATGCTTCTGCAGGCTTTCCACTCCGGGAACCCCCTCCTGCAAGCTCCACTCCGTGCTGGAACAAATCTCATCTGAGTCTCCCTCCGAGCTCACCCTCAGTCCCACCTGGAGGCCTCCGACGGCATCTGCAAGAGCTCTGCCTGCTCCAGCTGGATGAGGCATTAGAACATCATCTCTTTTAAGAAAAAAACCACTTCCATATAATTTTTTTTTTTGCTGTTTTTATATTTAAATAGAAAAATACTACTTCACTCTGTGTTATGAGCCAGAGATCGGTTGACTTCCAGTGACAGAACCAAGAGTTCTCCTCAGTGCTCCTACGCTGAGCTTCATGCCAGAAGATTCCTGGAAACCTCAGGGTGGGCGGAGGGCGACGATCTCCCCGTCACCTCCCCACACAGGCAGGAGCACACGCACCGCTCCCATCACCACAGCTGCCATCTTCCCTTCTCCACAGAAAGGCACCAACCTCAGAGAGCCATCAGTCTGCAGAGAGCCAGCAGCAGAGCTGACCCCCCAAATCTGACCCTGTTTTAAGCTTTCTCCTCTCCTACTGGCTTTCTGCATGTGCAGTCTGTCCCTGGAAGCCACTGGATCCCATCGGATGTACACATGAATTAGACAAAAAAATAAAACAGTGGTTAAAAATTCTCTAACACCCCGTCCTCCTCTCGTCTTCCGAAGAGTCAACGACAAACAGACATCGATAAAACTAAACCTGCCCTCCTCCCCACCTCAAGACAACAAGAGTTACTGAGACACAAAACATGTTATCTTGTACCCTTGGGATTACATCTAGAAGGGAAGTTTAGGGGCGTGGGGAGCGCGGGGGGAGGCGGTGTCTGCGGGGCGCGGCCTGCTTAGTTCTTGTACTCAAAAGGCTCGTCCCCGGTTTCGTTGAGGAGACACGTGCGCACCAGGGCCTCTGTCACAGCGTAGGGGTCACAGTTGGCAGAGGGCCGGCGGTCCTCGAAGTAGCCCTTCTTCTCGTGGCCCACGTTGCGCGGGATGCGGATGCTGGCGCCGCGGTTGGCCACGCCGGCGGAGAACTCGTTGATGTTGGAGGTCTCGTGGAAGCCCGTCAGGCGCCTGGCATTGTCCAGTCCCCCCTTGGGGTCGTAGGCACGGATGTGGTACTGGTGGCGCTTGCTCAGCTTCTCGATGGCCTCCTCGATGTGCCTGTGGAGGGAGGGAGGGAGGGAAGGACAAGGGATGACACGGTGAGGGACAGGACGAGCTGAACCCCTCTGCACTGTCGTGTCAAAGTGACATGAGATTCACTGCTGTCCCCAAGCCATTTCATGATGATGGGGCTTTGTGCCCCACAACCCACTAGGCTGTTCATCCCAACACAGGGTTTCCCTCCACTCCTACTGCTGCCCCAGGAAAAGGATCCTTGTGGCCAAATCCCAGAGGCTCCCCAGGCAGTGCTGTCTGTGAGACACCACCGGTTAAACTTCCCACTTCCATCTGCTCTCAGAGTGGAGCTCTCTCAACACTGCAGTTTCTGTTCATGAAGCTCACAGAGTCATGGGCTGTCCCATTATCTCAGGGCATCACTAAGATTAAGGCAAGAAAACAGAGCTGCCAGGATGGATCTCTCCAGACAGCTCCAGCGACACAGGATCCCTGGCTGCACTCAGCACGCCAGTCCCACACAGGAACTCAGGGTTTGCGTTTTTAGGATGTTCATCTTTAGGAAAACGTGGCAGCCTTGCCCAGACAGATGCAAATGGTCTTTCTCTTTCATCATAGTTATGAAGAAATAATAAAAAAAGGCCTGTGCTGAGTTTGTTTGTTTGTTCCCAGCACTGGCAGGTCAGAAGCTGGACAGGCTGTTAGGGATAGTTGAATCCTGGCTGCCTGTACTTCCACCAGAAGTGGTGGAGCTGTACTGCTGGCTGAATTGCCCACCAAGCATCAATAGGAGAATGTATCACTATAAAAAATACATATTAAAAAAAAAAAGAAACCACAAAACCAAAACAACCAAAAAAATCCCGTCCAGAAGAAAGACTCAGATGTCACGCCAAGCACCAGAGCAACAACTCCTGTGCCACCCAAAGCATTGCAAAACCCTGCTGCCCAGTTAACAACTCAAACACTTACTTGAGACCGCCTTCTTCCCTCATGCTCTTGGTGCTGAAGTTGGTGTGGCAGCCAGCACCGTTCCAGTTCCCAGGGATGGGCTTGGGATCGAAGGACACCACGACCCCAAAGTCCTCGCACACCCGGTGCAGGATGAAGCGCGCGATCCAGAGGTGATCCCCCATCTCAATGCCTTCGCATGGTCCCACCTGGAACTCCCACTGCAAGGAGGAGGCGTCACGGGCTCAGTGGGGTGGAGACAGGCACCTCCCACCCCCCGATCCTCAGCACAGCCACACGGCTCAGAGCAGGCAGACACAGCTCCCGCTGCCCGGGATTTTTCCGTACTACTCCGTGAGGCATCTTAGAATGATTCACCTGGGCTGGCATCACTTCTGCGTTGGTTCCTCCGATTTTCACGCCGGCATAAAGGCACGCTCGGTAGTGGGCCTCCACGATGTCCCTGCCATAGGCTTTGTCTGCCCCTACGCCGCAGTAATACGGACCTGCAACAGCACAGGGGAAACATCAGCCTCCACAGGGAAAAATGCTGCCATTCGGTGAAGACCCAGCATGCACAGGGGAGAACTCTCCAAAGCCTTGCGGGGTGTGGAAAAACCCCAAGATCTGTTTCTCATGGAAAAACTAGCAGAGTAGAACACCGATGGAGAGCAAGTTCCCCCTGAGTTTAAGTCCCAACAAACCAAGCAGCAAATTTAGACACGGCCAATCCCCACCTCAGCCCTTCTGCAACAAATTTAATCTCATGGTGAGTTTTTTGCCTATATCCCGCTTTCTACTGTCCACCTTCGGTTCTAGGAACACCTTGGAGCCCTCAGCTCACCTGAAGCTGTATCACACAGAGATCAGTTCAAACACTCCAGGCTCCCAAAAGATTACCTTGGGGTCCAGGGAAGCCATTGGAAGGCCAGCCAAATGGATGTCCGTCTGTCCCCAGGAGAGTGTACTCCTGCTCCATCCCAAACCAGGGGTGCTGGTTGGATACCATGTCCATGATCCTCCGGCAGGTGTGCCGGAGATTTGACTCTGGAACAGAAAAGCGACACAAGGCTCGTGAGCACCTCCGCTCCCCATCTCCGCTTTTTGTTACAGTTGGAGTCCCAGCAGTGTTGAAGAATCCCAAGCCCGGTCCTTTGTCCGTCATTTTGTTCGCTCTTTTACTTTCAAGGCAGGGATTAATTCTGTGTCATTCTAAGGGCACAGACAGCGCTTGGGCAGGTCTCCCATTCCCCTTCCCAGGAGCACCACCTCCACCAGAAGAAGGGAGAGAAGATCCATTCATTCACCTGCAGACTGGCGGTTGTATTTGAAGACCTCGCAGAGGACGAGTTTATTGGGGTCCTTGCGGAAAGGGTCCCGGAACATGGCGGCGGGTCGCAGGTACATGTCACTGTTGGAGCCTTCGGACTGGTAGGTGCTGGAGCCATCGAAATTCCACTCAGGGAGATCTGGAGCAAAGACAGGAACCAGCCACGGTGAGCCAGGGTCCCCAGTCCCCAGGATGGACTCCCTGCCACCCTCCAGTAAGACAGAGGTGAAGATGCTCATAGAGAACAGGCCTACAGTAGGTTTAGTCCCAGCTCAGCTGATTTTGTTCCAAGTGGGGGAAGCAAAAAAAAAAACCCCAAAATAAGCAAAAAACCGTAGGAGTGCAACTCCCCAGCCACCCTGGGAAATAACAAGTTGCTGGGCTGCTGGCCAAGCCCGAGTGAACAGAGTAGCACTGAGGACATTTCCCATGTCACAACAACCACAGGGATGAGCAAAGCACCCGGTCCCCTCGGCTGGGGGAGGGCAGACCACAAGCCATCTTCCAGCTATGGGAATGAGGAGGGCCGTGGAATACCCTCATCCATGCTACATGGCCTGAAGAGGGTGGGAAGGCAAATCATATAGAGGTGGAATCTCACACGGAAGGGGAGTGTGTGGCCAACGTGGCCCCTCGCCCACCCCTCCGTGCTGAGCACTGCCCTCCAGGTCAAAGCCCAGAGCTCCACCCGGGCAATGTTATCTCCTCCATATCCCAGGGGGGGAAAGAGGGAGGATGGGAAGCACAAAGATTTCAAAGGAGCTGTGCCAACCACTCCCTCCGAGGGAAAAGAGGAGAGAGGGGAAAAGGGAAAAAAAAAAAAAAAAAAGGGAAGAAAAAAGATAATTCTGCTCAGTCACACACAGTATTTTCATTTCATAACTGTCTCCAGCCAGCTCCATGGCAACCTGGGGAAAATCCTAATGCTATTATTGTGTAAGCTGGGACTGTTTGTTCTGAGGGACACAAGCTCTTAATTACACCGGATAGCTCCATTCTTTCCCCTGCACTTTCTTCTGCCAAACTACTTCCGGCCAAAACGAGTACTCGAGAGTCAATGGGCAGCCGAGCCCCTGCCAACAGCCCCCAGCCCCTGCCAACAGCCCCTCCACGGCAGGGACAGCACCAAGGACGGGCTCCCCAGGCGCCTCCCTGAAACTCCACATCTGGAGAGCCGGGAACGCTCCCCTGTGGGGAAAGAGGTAACTGGAAGGGCGTGAGGAGGAATGTCTTCCCTCAAAACCATCCTTCTTGCCACGGGAAGAGAGAAGTGGCATCCTTCCTCCACCCGGTGAGGGCCTACGAGTCCTGCACCTGCCCTCTCACCTTCCAGGCTCTTGGGCTCGTGGTCCAGCGTGCGGGTTTTGCAGCGGAGGTGCTCCCCTGTGCCGTCGATCCAGATGTACATGGCCTGCACCTTCTCCCCCTGCGGCAGCTTCATGTACATGTGCTTGATGGCTTTGCTCAGGTGGGAGCTCGCTGAGGTGGCCATGGCTGCAGTCCTGACGAGGGGGTTCCTGCAATGGGGGGAATCAGAAACAGCCCGAGCTGAGAGCCCTTCCTGCGCTCCCACATTTTTCAAGCCCCCCAGGCCAGGGAGGAGCAGGAGACAGCTCGGCCACAGGGCCGGCTGCCATCTCCAGTGGTTCCATGTCGTTCCTCAGGGAGAACGCACAGCAGCTCAGGCAGATGCCGGCAGCCAGAAAAGCCCTACTCCAGAAGCCCTTCAAAGAGTCCCATTAGTACCCAGACTCCTGCTAATAAACCAGTGCAACAGACTTCCAAAGGGCTCCTTAGCCCCGTGTGAACTTTTCATCTCCGCATTCCGCTCTGGAGTGAGGCTAATGCAAGGAAAGCTTAGCCGAGGCTTTCTTAATAAATCTGCTTCATCGAGGAGGGCTTTTCTGCCCCAGCTGCCTTCTCAGCCCGGCTAAGGTTGTCCAATCCCGGTCCCAGGGCAGCAGGAAAAGCAACAGGCAGCACACGCGAGCCCTGAGCACCCCAGGCAGCCATGGGGAAGCCGGACGGGCCGGAGTGGCTCTGGAACCGGTCGCTGGGGGCTGCAGCATCCCCTGAGCCCTGGGAGCCAGGCTCCCAGCGCCAGCCAGCCCACTCGCGTCTGACCCACAGCAGCCGGGCTCCACGCGTGTTTTCCAGGGAGCTTGGAAATGCCAACAGTTGGGAAATGCGGACTGACTTGGGAAGTCGCTCCAACATCCCCTTCGCCTGCGGGGGGGCTCGGGATGAGCCCTCCCCAGCCCACCCCGCTGCGGCTCCCACCGCCCCGCTGCCCTGCCAGGAGCATCCCCCACGCGTGCATCGCCTGGCAGTGAGGGACTCCCCGCGCTCCAGGGAGCAGCTGAACAGCCTCGCGGGGGTAAAAAAAAAAAAAAACCACCAACCAAAACTGCAAAGGGAATGTTTTCAACAGAAAACTCGAGCTTCCACTTCCGCCCCGCCCCCCCATTCTCCCCTTGCCCCAGATGAGGAATTTTTCCTCGGAAGGTCTGGCCGCCGGAAGCCCCCGGG
>VZTA01018824.1:65669-172325 GCA_013398855.1 Mohoua ochrocephala
CGCGCCCGCCGCCCCTTTATTGCGGAGCAGCGCCGGCCCCGCCGCACGGATTGGGCAGCGGGGTGGGACGGGGGGGACTCGGGAGGGGAGACAGGGCCACCACCCCGCCTCCCTCCTCCTCCTCCTCCGCCTCCTCCTCCTCCTCCTGCTGCTCCGGCGGCATCGCGGCCCGGCCGCCCCCGGCAAAGGGGGGATTACTGCCGCTTCGCCCCGTACTCGGTTGAAGGGGGTGGATGGGTGGGTGCAGAAAGCAGAGGGAAAAGGGGGCAGAAAGCGGAGGGTTTGAGTGGGTTTTGGGTCTTTTTAACAAGGCTCCCGACCGGAAAAACAACCCCTTGTCCCTGGGCAGGCGGGAGCAGATCCAGGGCTTTCCGCAGCGTTTACATTAGCGGCTGCCTTGGCATAGCTCGCAGGGATGGAAACCGGCCGCCCCGGGAAGACGGGGGGAGAGAGGGAGGGACCGGAGCTCCGAGCCCCGGGCACAGGCTTTGGCTTGGTGCCCGCTCTTGTGAGGGGGACAAGAGTTTCAGTGCCCCGCTTCTCCTCCTTGGAGCAGGTCACAGCCTCCAGCACCTGGATTTGCAGACCCTCGCTCCAAGGCACAGGATCGGTCACTGTCATTCGAGGGAGGAGAACTCCCCCAGCCCCACCATGGGGGCACCCACTCAGCACCCAGCAAACCTCAGGCGCTGCCCAGTATTTTTCCACCCCGCCAGGTCGCTTGTCCTGTCTCCTGCAACTCTGTGTAACTCCCGGTCCAGATCCAAGGGGCAGGAGAGCCACGCCAGCACGAGCAGACGGAGCTGCCGCCCCTGGGTGCACACGCTGAAGGCACACGCAGGTCCCAGGCCGAGCATACGCCACCCACACGCCTGCCACGGGGCCACAGGACCCTGCTCTGTCCCGTGCCAGCCTCGGGGAGGTGGCACCGAAACTGCCTCCTGGCCACCACAGCCAACCTACCGCGGGCACAGCCACTGTACAGCCAGAATCCAGAGAGAAAACGGCCAGGGAGAGCCGGATCCTCGGGCGGGAGGAGGTGGAAGTGCTGGCTAAAACCACGCTTTGATTTATTGCCTATCTCAAGAGCCAGATCCCCACCCTCCCTGCGGGGACAACTTGGCTCTTTCCTCACCACCACCTTGGTGTGTGGTAATCCCCCGAGGCTGTCCAGAACAAGGTGAAATTCAGGTGCCTTTCTCCTCCTGGAGTTGCTTGGGCAAGGCAGAGCCACCAAGCATTGCAACAGCCTCCCCTCAGCACCCCAGAAAGTGCCTCCTGCCAGCACCCCAGTTCTTGCACCCTGTGCACAGAGAAATGGTTTCAACACACGAACAAATGTGGTATTTTACTCACAGGAATGAGCTCAGGATCTCACATGGAGCCCGAGTTCAGCTGTGGTCACCCAAACCTAACAGCTCAGCTGAAGCAAAAGGAAGCAGAGCGGGAGCTGCTGCCGAGGCCCAAAATAGCTCCCATAAAGGGGAGCTGTCAAGCCACGGGCAACGTAAAGCAGTGTCCAGCCTCTTACCTAGGTTTGTTGAGTGTTTCTTTAATTGGGACACTGAGAGCTCCGATAGCTCCAAATTCTTGGAATTACGCTTGCTACCCGTTAATTTCCCAAACTTTGTCCACCAGAGCTGGCTGCAAACAAGCCCAGGCGAAGCCTCTGCGCAGTGGGGTGACCCCTGTGCTATCCAAGCCTCGGGGCTGGGCAGCTCCAACCAACCCTGAAGGGAAGTGGGGAGCGAAGGCAGCTTGGCCATGTAAACATCTCCTCTCCATCCCCAAAATCCACGCTGGGCAGCAGTCTCTCAGCCTGGGAGAGACCCCCAGGGTGGGCAAGGGTGTGATAGCGGGGGTGGGAAGATGGAGCTGCCAGCCCCGGGAGGGTTTGGTGGCTGGCTCACGCTCAAGCCCTTGTGCTCGCCTTGCACAAGTTGTTTATGAGCCAGCGGAGAAGCGGCAGCCGAGGACCCAGCGCCCTCTCCCGGGAAGCGTTCCGGGGCCGCCTCGCTGGGCTCACCCGGCTTGTTTACCGCCGGCCTTCCTTCCCCTCCTCCCCTTCCAGGCTGGCTTTTTTTTTTGGATGGGGAGAAAGCCTGCTGAGGCTGTGCCTTCGCCCAGCTGCGTGCTCCAGTGACCCTTGCTGTCGCCGACAACACCCTCCTCGGGGAGCTGGGGAGGGCTCAGTGCCAACAGGTGACACGACCCACGAGTGGATTTAAATCCGCCTTCCAATGGCCCCGTGCCACAGCCGGAGGGTGGGACAATGTCCCGCTCCAGGGGCGAGTCCCAACTGGCAGAGGTTTTTCCTTCTTCCTCCTATTAATTTGTGGGAACACCTTCATTCGCCTGGCCTGGCACTTCTTGCCAGCACAGTTTTATATCCTGAGAGAAGTGCCAAGGCTGGGAAGCGGCTGGTGAGCTGCGAAGGTCGGGCAGGCTGGACTTTGCAGCCTGCTGCCTCCAAGGCAGCTGGGCAAAGCCTCAGGGACAGGGCACAGCCGGGTCCCTGCACTCTCCAGGGAAGGTTTGGGGACCAGGATGAGTTTCTCACAGGTAGCATGAGACATGCCTGCCCTTTTCCAACTCCTGCCAGCAGCCAGGCAGTAAAGGATCATGGCTTCCCTCTCCACTGTGCCTTGCCGGGGCTGCTGTGCCCCATCCCTTGTCCATGCGTCCCCCTCCATCCCTGTCCTCCAAGGGAATGCCTTAAAATGCAGAAATGTCACACCATTGGGGGGTAGGGGTTGGGGGGAAGAGGAGGGTGGCAACTTGAGGGTTAAATAGACAGGATATGAAATTTCCCTGTGGCTCAGGCCCTGGGGCAGGTGGCTGATGGCTTTGCTCCTGCAGTGCTGGGACTTTCCCAGCACCATGGGGCCATCTCCAAGGGTTGTCCCTCACCACAGATCCTGGGATCTCAAGCCCAACAGATTGCAGACCCCGACTGCTAAGCCCAGGTACCCATTTGTTTTTCACCAGCACTAAAAAAAAATCCTGAAGTAGAAAGGAATGCTTTTTTTTTTCTTCCCACAACAGAGATGTCACGCAGGGAGGAGGAATTGCCCATTTTGTTGTGATGGTTAGGTCCCAGGAGGAAGCTAGACACACCCAAAATGCCCCAGCCTCCAGCAATGGTACAGCTGGGAGGGAGGAGGGATGGGCATAACATCATGGAATCACAGAACAGTTTGCTTTGGAAGGGACCTGAAGGTCATCTGGTCCCACCCAACTGCAATGAGCAGGAACATCTTCAGCATCTCTCCTCTCCCCATGCCCATCAGTCAATTCATTCCTAAACTGAGCTATACCACTTTCAGAGCCATCCAGGGCAGTGCTTTGGGCTAGGAGGTCCTGCATAAGGAACTGAACCGCACCCAAGCGAGACCAGCCACGGGCTGGATGTCCTGATGCTGCATCACCCCCATCTCTGACCACCACTGGGCACAGCTGCCTCTGCTTGGACCCATGACAGTGGATCCTGGTAGGCTCCCAAGGTGCTCCCAGGCTGGGAGACCTGGAGATGCAGCGTGTTTTACCCCATGACTAGCAACAGGAGGGCTGGAAAAAACCAACCTAACGCCTGAGCAGGCGCTTAGTTCCGAAGTGACTGAGGACAGGGAGCTCACCCTGGGGTGGTGGAATGAGTGCACTGGGAGGACTGACCTTGTGCAAGCAGCAGTGGCTGAGCGATCTCCCCCGGAGCGCTGCAGGAGGCTGACGAAACCCCCCAAGGCAGGCAGGCAGTAGCTGCTGGCCCTGGCCGTGAGCAAACATTGCATGCTCCGCAGCAGGCCCATGCTCCCTTTGAAGATGCTGCCAGGGTCAAGGGTGGCCGGGGGCTGGTGGCCAGAGGGCTTTCAGCTTTCCAGAGCGGAGCACCTGGGCTGCACCAAAGGGCAATTTAAGGAAAGCAAATTAATAAGTCGAAAGGTGCAGAGGCACATGCAGAGTGAAAAAAAAAACAACACCTCCCCCCCCATGCAGCTCCCCAGACCGTGCACCAGAAGCATGGAGGAAAGAGGGACCTTGGGGCCCAGCGCCCAGGACAGCCTCGTGCAACCCCCCAGGTGCCACCACCTCCCTCCCTACCTCTTTCTCAGCCTCCTGGGTGCCTGTCCCCGTGCCCCCTGCCCACCTCGCCATCCCTCCCAGGAGCCCATGGCATTGCTCCATGCCCCAGCAGCCCCTCGCCCCGCTCCTCCCCCTGCCCACCCTGGGAGATCCAGTGGCATTCCCGGCAGGCAGCCCCTACCTGCGGCCGGCTGTGCTCCACAGACCTTGCCCGGGGACCGAGCGCCTTCCCCGAGCACGTGCTCGCCTTCAACAGTGGCCGGGGGGAAGCTGGAAGATGAGAACGTCAGGGGCAGGCGGGATTTGAGACCTAGAAATTGCTTGGCTCAGTTTGTTCTGTACAAGGGTAGAGAATATCCCAGGGAGCGCTCGGTACATGCCTTTCCCTGCAGTTGGAAATTGGTCACATTGTGCATTGGCGGGGTTGTTTTTGCTGGGATATTTTTTCCCTTTTTTTTTCCTTATTAGCGCTGTTCACACTGTTAAATGCCAGGTCGGGGCTGTGTTAGCTGTGGCTGGCACATTAACTTCAGCCTAACACCCCTCACAGCTCCCTAAGTGAGAGTGCAGAAATCCTCAAAACACTGCCTAAGTGCATTAAGTGGTGAATCCGGGCCTGACATTGTAAATTATAAAAGGTGACAGCAAAGTGCCGCTGCCCATGTCCCTCCTTTGTGGCTGAATTGAGTCCCTGTCCTGCCACAACACATACTTAACCCGGGCTGCTGAAGTCAACAGCCCCAGACGCTCGGATAAGGTTACACCCGTGGCTCTGCTTCAGCTGGAGGAGAGACAAGTGAAGGCAGAGCCTGCCAGAGGGGCTGTCAGGTGTAAGGGACAGAGCCCAGCCCGCACAGACAGTCCCAAGCAAGGAAACCACAGACAGATGGCAACAGGCTCAAAAATACTCCTGAAGGGAACACTAGTGGTGTCCTTGCTGAGCAAACAGATCTTGTGCGCTCAGGAGACCGAGCGTGAAAATCAGATATAAAAAATAATTGTAATATGTTCAAGAAAGAAATTGATATTGAAGGCTGAACTGGAATTCCTCAGGCCTTGGGCAACTCCAGTTTTAAGGTACTGTGGGCCCAATGTCCTATAAACGATTTATATGAAAACAGGGTGGAAAAAAATCCCCAATCTTCCCCCAAAAGCTCACAGTGGGGATATAATACTTATGTGTACTCAGACTGGAGTTTCCCAGATTGCTGGGGCTCCAGACCATCACCCAGAACCAGAAGCAATGCTGAGGTGTTCAGGGTGGGGGGGAAACAACCCCCACCCTCCCTATGGCACCAAAATGGACAGGCTGGGCTGCTGGGGGAGGCTGTGAGTGGCCACTGACCACAGGCAGTGAGGCTGACGCGTTTGGGCAGCCTTGGACTTTGCCACCGTGGGGAGCAGTGCCAAGTGATGTTGGGCAAGAATAAAAATCCCAACCCCATCCCCTCTGCCGCCTTGGGAACATGAGGCTCTGTCCCTGGTCACCTCAGGCCTGCCAAGGGAGGGCTGCTCCCCATGCCAGGGACGGGGACGTGGGCGATTCAGGCTGGGGCAGGGGGGAGCGAAGCCCTCCTGACGTGTTCGATGTTGCAACTCTGCCCTTATCTTTTTATGGAGTCCAGCCACTCTGAGGTTCCCTCCAAATCTGGGCTGTGCTCATGTGTCCGCTTCTTTTTAAAAACCTTTTTGGTTTTTTCGTGAATAGCCGCTCAGCTCACGTGAGCTCCTCTTGTGAGGAGACAACGTGCCCTGGGGAAACTTGGGAAGCTGCAGCCAGGCTGAGCAGAGCTCCATCCTGCCAGACCTCTTGGGGTGAAACTCCATGGAAATGGCCCTGTGCTCTCCCACAGTAACCATGTTGGCCTGTTCCTGCTCATGACCTTAGTCCTTTCCTGGCAGAAGCCATCACAGTCCCACTGAGGTCAGCCCAGAGATGGATGAGCACCCAAGGAGCTACCCCAGCCTCTGAGGATCCTGCCGGGCATCTGCTCAGTTGGCAACTGGAAAATGTTGGGTTTTTTTTAAGTTATGACCTTTCTCTGAGGACTCTTGAGTCTTTTAGGTGTGAGACAGCCACCACACCAGTTCATTCCTAGCCCCCTCTCTCATCTCTTGGGCTCGGCAGCGTAGTCTTTATGGATCCATGATCAGAGCTACTCCTCCCCGGGGTCTTTCATAATTCCTTTCCACAGCTGTGCCTGGCACCACTGGGACAAGCAGGTGTTTTGTGGCTCCTGGCCGCCCCTTCCCCACATCAGTTTGGGTTTTGGCACAGTAACCAGCCCGTGTGGCTGAGCTGTGGCCGAAGGAAGGTGAGCGTACATCCCCGAGAGGCTGTGCCAGTGCCAGTAGCCCGGCACTGTCCCCCTGGGGTTCCTAGCGCCAGCCCCACAATTAATTCGGGGCTGTCCCCGCACTCACTGGCGCTGTCACAAGCCGCTTGCTGAGATGCAGAGCCCTGTTGCTGCTGGGAACAGCTTCGCATTCCTGATTTGACAGCGCCACCTCGTGAGGTGGCCCCGCTCCTGGGGACACTGTGGGACACTGTCCTGCCCCTCTGCTGCCTGTGCAGACCGCGGGTGACCCCAGGTCTGCCACCACGGCATTACAAAGAGCAGGATCAAATACCCACCTGGGGAGCAGATTCCTCCTCCTGCCAGGGAAGCAGGTCACTCCTGCTGCAAGACAGGTTCCTTCTTTTTCTCCTTCTCCTTTTCCAACTGGAGGTCTCCAAGGTTGAGTCTCAGGCCCAGCTCTGATGAAGCAAGACAGCTGATAAGAAATGTGGGGTTGGTTTGTTCGGGGCAGACACAGTGGGGTCTCCTGTGAAATTTCCATCCCAAGCTGAGCAGATGCACTGGCAGTGACCACAGCCAGTGCCAAGGTGCTACCAGGAACCTGCTTTGAAGACAAGAAGTTTGCCCAAGCAGGGAGAGGGGAAGGGTTTCATTTCAGGACTGCCAAAGTGTGTCTGCAGGGATTTAAAAAATGACATTTCACACAATCACAGGATGGGTTAGGTCAGAAGAGACTGCTGGACATCACCTGGTCCAACATCTCAGCTCAAGCAGGGGCGCCTGAGCACAGTACTGAGGATTGTGCCCAGATGGTTCTCAAATAGCTCCACTAAGGGAGACTCCACAACCTCTCAGGGCAACCTGTTCCAGTGCTCAGTCACCATCAAGGTAAAGGAGTTTTTCCTCATGTTCAGGTGGGAATTCCTCTGTTCCAATTTCTGCTTATCCTATTGCTCAGTACCACTGAGAAGAGCCTAGCTCCATCCTCTGGACATCCCCCCTTTCAGGCACCTACAGACACTGATCACATCCTCTCTCAGTATTCTCCTCTGCAGGCTAAGCAGGCCTGAAGGATGGCCAGGAGGGAGGTGCTGAGAGCCCTGTAGTCCCCAAGAGCCCCCCAGGAGTCACCAGAACGAGTGTGTCACAATCACGGTGGCACTTCGGAACGCAGCACCGGAACAACACCACCATCATGATGACTGCTGGTGAGTTATCCTCCGCTGGGGGCTTCAGCCCCTCTAAACACACCCCAAAAGGTGGACTTTTCCCCCGAAAAAAGCAGTATAAAGCTTTGAAACACGGGTCCTCCCTGCAACACAGCTGTGCCTTCACGGAAGAGGACATTTCCAAGGGCATCCACCCACCAGCAGGCTGATGCCAGCCCACCTTCTTGCATCCAGATCTTTCAGACGTGAATAAAGCTTCACAGGGTAGTGGGAGGTGTTGGGCACTGACACTTGCATTGAGTCTTGGGCGGAGAAGGTGGGTGATGCCCAGTGTCTGGGTAAGGCAGAGGAGCACATCTTGTGCCCTCCAGCCACAGCACCTCCCTTCTCCTGCCCTGTGGATGCCACCACATTTGTGCCCAGCCTCTATGAACCATGTACCTTTGCTGTTTAGGAGGCTGCCATTCAAACTTCCCAGCTCCTGCATGCTGTTGGACCTGATGCTTTCCAAACAGCCTGTGCCACCCATCCCAAAACACATTTCACAGACTGTCCCAGCTCCAAATCCTCCCGTGTGTGCACAGGACAAGCTTGTACCACATATCCTCTAAAACTGATTCCCCCTCAAAACTCCTGCTTTGGCTCACATTGATGTCACAGCTGGCAACACAAAGTAACTTTCTCTTCTCCCCTTGTAGCATCCATAGCCTCCACGGGCATAGGGCTGCTGCTGCAAGATGACGTTTTTGTGGATTTTTTCAACACCTTTTTGAACCTTCCTGTAAGTCCACTCTGCACCATAAAACCCGGGACCTTTCAGAGCTCGCCTTAGGCGAACTTTCTGTGGCATTAGAAGCCCCAGGAAAACTGGGAATACACTACATTCAGACTGGAAAATGTGGGAAACCTGAGGATCTCAACTTGGAGACAGAAATGTAAAAGGGAATTCGATGCCCATCTCTGTAGTGGGAACTAACTAGAACAGCTGGGCTCTGGGCTCCTCTGCCACCCTCCATCTCTTTCAGCTCTCCCTTTCCGTTTTGATCCAGGTTTTTGGCCAGACACCCATTTACATCAGTGGCATGGGCCAGTGGTACCTGTGGCCACAGCTGCCGAGCCACCTGGTGAGAACATGCCCCTTGTCAGGAGGGAGGAGGGGGAGGAGGAGGAGCGAAGACGGGCACAGGGCAGGGGAGGGAAGGAGCCGGTTTCTCATTGCCAAGGCCCCTCTCTGGCTCTCCTGTTCGTGCAGCTGGGAGATCATTTCAAACCCAGGCGTCATTTCGCTTTGAAGCCCTGGGCGGAGCACAAGCCATTTAAAGTCCTGCTGCAGTTTATGGGGTCTATCTATAAACACCGAGAGCCGGAGCGAAGGAGAGCATGTGTGGTCGCAGAGAAGGACACCGACATCAGCACCTTGTTCTGTATTGCTCCTGAATTCAACAGGAGCGAAGCCCTGTTGATCACCAGGCTGGCTCAGCCCTCCCCACGCACGTCCCCTTTCCCCACAGCCGCCAGCGCCGCTTGCAGCGCTCGGATCCCAAAGCAAAAGGGAACCCGCTCCTCCGGCAGCTCCCGGGAAGCTGCCATGCCTCCCTGCCTGGGCTCCGGGAAGGCGGGCAGGCTGCGAGGAGAGGCAGCCTCGCTGGAAGCCCTGCAGCAGCCGTCCAGCGCCGGGGCTCCCCCGTTTGCAGGCACAGCTTTTGGGGACCACAAGCAGGGGCTATAACTTGAGTATCCCCCTTCTGCCTCAGCATCAGGGTGGCTTTCATCGCCATAAAGCGGCAACAGGGTGCCTTCCCCACCTCCTTCCCCTGTAGCGGGGACCTGTTACTCACCCGAATCCCCAGGCAGGAGCCGGCTCCTTGCTCGCAGCTAATCCTCTCCTTGGGCACGGGGTTTGCAATGCAGGATCCCAGCCCCGCGGCTTTACTGGCTTGGCTGAAAAAGCACCGGCTGCCTCACTTCTGCAAATCCAGCCTGTGCCTCCACCTCGTCCTCTGCCAGAAGCTCCTGGGTTTCATTCGCTCGGGGGAAGCAGGTGAGTCATCGCGGCATGGAGGAAATCGGATCGGCTTCTCCTCTGCAGCTGGGCTTCCTCTCTCCGGGGCTGTCACCGCCTGGTTCCTGCCCAGTGGGTCGTGCCTCTGCTCCGGGTTAAGAAGGCGTTGCACATCCCATTTTTAGGGATGCAGCAGGTCCCGATGGGATGTGCAGGGATTTACTCCACCACCCGGTTAATACAGGCTCCCTAAGTGCGTGCCTAGCAGGGTTTACCAAGGGGTCCAGGGGTGGAGCGGGGCTGGAGAGCATCCTGGGGCACGGGAAACCGAGGTGCTGATGTTTCGGGTTTGCTGATGTGCAGGGGTGCCCTGGGAAAACATGCTGTGGTCTCTCTTACTGGCAACAAGTCTGGATTACGCTCACTTCGCCCCCAAAATGAGCCTTCTCAGTCCAGCCAGGTGCTTCATCAACCTGCGTGCCAACTGCCACTGGAAAGAAAGACGTGGCAGCAGGAATGCAGATTCTCATTTCAGAAAAATAAGCAATTCACCAAGGTTTTTCCTGAGTATATTGCTGCTGCTTCTCCAGTCGGGTTGAAACTCAAAGCTGGAGGAAGCTGAGGGCAAGCCGCAAACTCAGGCGAGAAAAGATGGACATTTGCAAGGAAGAGAGGCACAACAGCTGGACAGGCTGTCCCTGACAGGAGCGAGTTATCCTTGCAAACAACACATGTGCATCATCCCACAGCCTGTCTGAAACTCCCAGTTCAGGGTGATTTACTGCTCTCCCTCCAGCAGCCTCTTTCAGGGAGGCTGGGGGGTGCTGGTGGGAGCTAGAGAGTTTTCTTGGGATCTTGCAGGCGACCCCTGATGCCATCTGTGCCCTCTGTCCCACAGCAGAGCTCCTGAACTGGCAGAGCGCTGACCAGTGGCTGCTGGAGAGGTGCATCAGTGGGAGCCATGGCATGCAGCACTTCCGAGCCTTCGTCCAAGGAACAGCAGGTGGGCCCAGGATGCTCCGCAGCCCCTTCCCAGTCAGCCATGGGCTACCTGCCCGACAGGACACTGGCATGGAGCTGGGGGCATGGGTAAGATCCCAGAGAAAGCTTTGGAAGGTGAGCCAGCAGCAGAGCTGGGAGGGAGATGCACGACCCTGGCTTTTCTCTGCTCTGTTCCCTCGGTTCATCCAGGTGATCTTTCCTTCTGCTTCATCCCTCCTCAGGGCTTCCAGGGTCTCCTTCCAACTCCCATCCCTTGTCTGATCCACAGGGGAAGAACTGATCGACTTCTGGCTCATCACTGAAAGGCTCCTGGGTCTGGACGAGTCAGATGGGAGTCAGAGGGATCTGTTCTTGTCCCTGGTCCACAGGCTGAGAGCCACTCACCTGCGGGAAGGCTCCAGTGTCATCACCCTCTGCACCACCATCGCTGGTAAGAAACACAGGAGCTGGGGATGAGCACTGCCCTTCCACAGAGGTGGCCTTTCCTGGATGCCCCCAGGGAGGTGGGATACCATCACCTCCTTGGTTTGGCTGGGGAGCTGCATGGAACCATCTCCCCATCGTAACTCCCTGCATCCATTTCAGGATCACTGCCAAAAGCCAAGCACATCCACTCCATCAGCACCAGGAGGGAGATCCTGAGCAAGATGCAGGAGCAGGCCCTTTTTATGATTCAGAGTTACTGGCTCCCTAAATTCTTCATGCACTGCAAGACGGGAATGGAGGAAGAGGAATCATGCCAGCCTTTGCTCCAGGAATATCAGGAACGTTTGTCACAGGCCAGCTGGCAGGAGCCCCCAGGCCTTTTGGAGCCCTTCCCCACCATGCACATCAAAAGGAGCCAGGGTGTGTCTGGGCCCTACCGCAGCCTGAAGGCCAAAGCACAGATCTGGGCTCGGGTCAAGGAGGGGAGAGACACCCAAGAATTGAAGATGGCCACTTTTCAGGTGAAACCAGAGAGGCAGCCAGGGCCAGCTGGGAGCACAGAGGAATTGTGTCTGGATAGGGGTGCTTTGGGATCGATTCCCCAGCAGTCAGAGCATCCTGCCAATACTGCCTTTGGAGGCAAACGAGGAGTAGCCTTTCCTGGAAGACCTCAATCTAGCGCAGAGCAGGATCTAGAAAAACTCTGTAAGGAGAAAATCTTCTCTGACCTGCTTCCCTCTGCATCCCTTGCCCGGCTGCCATCCTTGAAAAAGCCAGTCAAGACCTTGGATTTCCTTCCCTGGGCCCTTAGTGCTGAGGCCTGTGCGGGATGGCCCTTCAGAGACTTCCTGCAGTGCCAGAACCGGTCCATGGAGACTCATCTCCTGGATCTGTGGCGTGACCTGGAAGAGTTTCTGTCTGTGGTGCTGGACTCCGGCAGAGAAAACAGCTTCTTCCTGCGCCATTTGATTGGGGAAAAGATCTGCAAGACCTACCTGGAGGAGGACAGCATCGAGAAGCTTCCCTTGGAAAACAAGAGTCTCGTGAGTTTGTGGAACCATCTGATGTGTGGAGAATTCTCCCCCTGGATATTCAGAGCCCAGAAGGAGATTTGCAAGGTACACGGGGGTGCTGGCAGCGGTCAGCCTGGGAGGTACAGCTGGCATTGGCCCCCCTGCGGTGGTGTGAGGGCTGTGGGAATGTTTAGGAAGTGAGGCATTTGGAAAATGAAGAGGAAAAGAGATTAGGAAGGGAAAACTTGTGGTCACCTAGTACTGGACCAGTGACCAAGATGCTCCGGACCAATGGAGAGGAGCATCCTCACTAGTTTGCTGGGCAGCAGAGCAGAGGTGAGCAGTCTGAATATCTCTGGTGACCCTGGCTAGATGCACGTTCCACGGGCTGGGAATGACAGGGCAGTGGCCATCCTTTCGCACCTGCCACTGGTTCCAACACAACCCCAGTAAAACACATTTAGAGCCCCAGCCCTTGTGGGCAGCCCAATGGACCGAGCTGGATGTGCAGGCATGTCCTGGGCATCTCAGCAAGTTGTGAGCCACCCATGGCACCAGCACTGTGACACTGCCTGAGGACAATCCCCCTTTGCTCCTCCTCAGCTGCTCTGCTGCCTTTACGAGGAATTTCTGGCTGACGATGACAGGACGTTCCTCCAGTTTATGGTAAGGGGGATGCACAGGGGCATCCTCGGGAGGGTGTGCAGGCACCAGGGGGGATGTGAAAAGTTGATGAGAGAGAGGGAGGGAGGGAGGAGAAGCCCAGCTTTAGCTGGAGGTCCAGCATCCCACAGTATCCCCAGCCAATGCTGCCACAGGGTGACACAGCAGATCATACCCAGCTGCCCGGAGCGATGATCCTCAGCTCTTCCAGCACAGCATCCTGTGAAGTCAGCAGCACTGCAGGCACACCCTGCGAGAGCTCCCCCCAGACAGGCTGTGACCCTGCCTAAAAGCAGGGAGAAACATACTTGCAGGCTTTTAGGGCAGGCAGGGGTGAGCCCAGCACTTCTGGGAATTGATCTCCCCCTGGCTTTTTTCCTTGCCCACGCTACTAATGTGTAATTATTACTGCTGTTAATGTGACTCATGGGCATGACACACATGGGATGACCCAGCACCAGTGCCTGGCCAGCACAGGGGGGAAGGAGCCATGCAGCCTTTTAACCTATGACTCAACCACCCTCAAGTTTTCCACTTTTTTTTTTTCCCACCAAAAAGGATAATATAAGAAATCAGAGTCACACAAGCACTCTTCCCAGACTATTATTCCTCCTGGCATCAGAAATCCCATAATACCTACCCCAAATTCCAGCATGACACCCAGAAACCTCCTTGCAGGCAGAACCCCCTGAACATCCCACCTGCTTTGGTACCTGCACAACCTATGCAGGCAATTTTTTTTACTGCAGATGGTGTTCTTCAAACCAACTGTTTTCCCCAAAACGAAATGTAAAATCAGCAGCCGATCCTGGAAATGTTAAGGAGAGGCTGTCAGGGCTTGATATCCCCAAAGACCTGGCTCCCAGAGTCTCAGCCAGTGATAGCTGAGCATTTTGGAAAAGTCAGCCGGCAGCTCCTGACCCTGGCTCATTAACCGCTCTTGGCTGGAAGTTAATTAGCTGCCCAGGTTTTGATGCATCTCTTGTCGAGGACATCTCCCCTCCGAGGCCAGAGCTGGCCTGGGAGTGCAATTAGCACTGCAGCAGGTGTTGGGGCTGTGCTCTCTGCAGGCACGATCCCCTGAGCCAAACTCCTCCTGGGTCTCCTGCTCTGGTGTCAGGGGAACTGCTGGGGGCTTAGCAGGGTTATTTTTGGTGCCTGCTCTCAGATTTCAGCCAGAAACCAGCCGCTCTGCCCCTGCTGCTCGGCGAGCTGTGCAAACTGCATGTCTGTGGGGAGAGGCAAAACCTGCAGGAGGGTCTTGGGAGGGAGGCACTCCCAGGGCGCCAACCGGAGCCAGCCCTAGCGACAGCAGCCAACAAAACAGGACACAAGGCTACCAGGCTGCTGGGGACACCTTCAGGGTTGTTTTCAGCCCTCCTGGCGGGATGTTGAACCCTTCAGGAAAGCTGCAAGGCTGTGTCTGGCCTACCTTTGGCTGCCTGTCCCCAGCACATCTCAGCTGCAGGCAGCTGTGAGCCAGATTTAGGCAGCTGCACAGGTAGGTGTAAGGTCTGTGCTGAACTTTGTGCTCACATAGATTCCTTCTGGACTGCTTAAAGCTCAAGCAGAGATGTAAATTGGGCAGGTTTGTAGTCTGACACACAGTGAAACGTGTGGGCACAGTGCTGGAGATGGGGAAGGTGCTCTGTGCCATCACCCTGCCCTCTTCTCGCCACAGGCTCCAGGGAGCGATGTCCCCATGCCCAAGGTGCCAGGCCGTGCTGCTGCTGGCAGATGGGAACATTTCCACCTGTCCCAGAGGATGAACCAGTCCCTGAAGCTGAGTCAGGCCTTGCATGGCACAAGGAGCTTGGAAAGGATCTCTTCCAAGCACTGGCAATTACTTGCTGCTCGGGACCTCCAGAAAGGGGGCTCCATCCAGGCAGAGATGAAACTGCTCCTTGGCAGCGCTGGTAAGAGGAGGCTCTGAATTCCTGGTGTGGCTCACGTTGGCTGAAGCCAGTAAAGCATATTTTATGCTCTGGCAGTGACCAGTGACCCTAAACAGGTCAGGGACATCATGGAGTGGGTTGGTACAGCGGGTCTGGGGGCCTTCATTTGTAATCAAAGCTCTGGCAGTGATCTCGGGGCCAAATTCTCTCCTGCCAGTACCAGAGCCGCATCCCTGTACTGACCTGGGTCACCAGATCAAATGAAGGCTGCAGCAAAGTGACTAAAGCCCAAAGCCAGCAGTGCCTTCTGCCACCCCACTTCCACATTTTGGCCTTCTCCTGAGGATGCTGGGACTGGCCATGCTGGTGCTACCGGTGTAACCCCTCAGCTTTGTTCTCTTATGCAATTTTTGGAGAATGACACCAAGTTTCTGGGCACCTGCGGTCACCTGTAGCACCCCTGTAGCTTGTGGGCCCTCGGTTGTACCCAAAAAAATGCAGTGTCACGGGTAGATGGTGGAACGGGACACACAAGGAAGGTAACAGTCAAAATCCAGCCCTCAGAGCCAGTGTTGAAGGGCTGTTGTAGCCAGAGGTGATGGACATGGGATCTGTCCCCTCTCCTCTCTCTGATGCAGAATTCCAGAGGATGATGGCAGATGAGCTGGCTGTGGGTAGCCCAAGCAAGGAAGAGGAGCTTCTGCAGCTGATGAGTGCAGCACTTGGTGAGTCCAGTCTGGGCAGACAAGAGGCAGGGTGGGCTCCCAAACATCAGTCACCCTTGAGGGTGCTCCAGGGACTGGGCGAGCTGCAGGCATTGCATCATCTGGTGGAACTTCTCTGGAAGGAAAGGCCTGTCCGTCCGTGACAGGCTGTATTCTGGGGCATTAATCCAGCCAGGGAGGGTGGGAGTGGGGGATTTCTCTGAAGCAGATGCCGAGGAGGTCAAACCATGAGAGGTGAAGAGCTCCCACAGCACCCAGTGTCTCCTGAGCCAGAGTCACCACACAGCCGCCACGGGGAGGCTCCAGGGTCCAGCTGTGAGCAGGCTCTGGCTGTCACCTGAGCAAGAGGCCAGCCCTGTTTTGTCCCCACAGCTGTTGCATCCGAGAGGATTGCTAGAGAGAACGCTGCTGCTGCTGCAAGAAAGAAGTCATCCAAAAGACGCAGGTCTGGCACTTTGCAGCACAGAGCTTTGCTACTTCCACTCTTCCAGATTTTTCCCAGTGCTCCCTGTAGTGCTACCGCTCCCTGTTTGGTCATTTGGCCCTCTCAGATGTAGGCACAGGTGGCCTGTCACCTGTGAGTCTAAACTGCAGAATTACTGGGGAAAGGAGAAAAATTACCCCCCCCCCCCCACCCAGTTCAGATTTACTCTTCACATCTTGTGCTGGTCTCATGCACTTCATTCCCAATCAACCCCTGGAATGTCACCTCGGCAGTGCTCAGATTCCCAGAAAAATCCCTTCAAATCACTCTGTAGCCATACTTGAATCTCTGGACTTGTGTCTCACCTCCTGGGAATACTCCAGCCGTGAGTCCTTGCAGCTCCACACTGGGACATAAAGCAAATGGAAATACGATGGTGAGCACCTGGGTTGAGCTGATTTCTCAAGCCCAGTTATGCAAATGCACCCTGCTCAACATCCCTCCCACCCCAAGGGGCCAGACAGCAACTGCTAGAAATGCATTTTTCTGTGAACCATCAGCCAGCACATTGATATTCCATCCAGACCCTCACCCCAAACCTACCACATCGCTTCTGGGCCTGCAGGCTGCTGGGCTGGAGGAGGAAACACTGCAGATAAGCAGGACAGACAACCCCAAGGCTGCCATGTGCCAGAAGAGAGCCGAGGGGAGGGTATCGAGTGCCCTGTACCATTGTCCAACCTCCTCCTGGAACAGAAGTCCAGTGGGACCAGAACCCTGGGGCTATCCCCTATCAGCTGCTCCCCACCTTAGCCCCCTTCCACCAAACCAGTGCCCTCCTCGTGCATCTGGCTGCCCTTGATGCTCTCTCTGCTCTCCCATCTGGCAGGGTTAAGGAGCAGGAAGAGGAGGACGAGGAGGACGAGGAGGAAGAGGAGGATGAGCAGTACCAGCAGAAGAAGAAGAAGCAGAAGCAGACACAGAAACAGAAGCAGAAACAGAAACGGAAGCAGAAGGAACAGCAGCAGCAGCAGCAGGAGGATTTGTTGTCCTGGAGCAAAAAGCCCAAGTCTAGGCGTCGTCATCAGATGCAAGAAGGGAGAGAGGACCTCAAGACAGAGGGAATGGTAAGAAAAGACCCTGTCTGCTGGCAGGCTGAGGATGTTTGCCAGGCAAGAAAGTGAGGAGATGCTGTGAGACAAGTGATGTCACATAAATGGGGTGAGGTTTCAAAACGGCAGCAGGGAAAGGCTTCCTCCTACAGGCTCTGGAGTCCTGCTCCATGCAGACTTCACCACATCTGGTCAGGACTGGCCAAGTGATTCACACCATCACCTGTGGCCACCAGTGAAACTGAGAAATGCTGGAAAGCAAAGATGGGTCACAAATCCCACTGCCAAGGCTGCTCCAGCTCACAGTGGTGGGTCCAAACAGGAGGGCTCTGTCCAGGAGCAGCCCCTGGCTGATGCCACCTGTGCCGTGTCTCCACAGCGATGGGCTTGGGATGCCATTCGGGAGCTCGTCAGAAGCTTCTGCAAGTTCCAGAGGGAGATGGAAGATTACAAACGCCGCGCGGAATTTGAGCAGTTTCTCCGTCAGGAGCGAAGAAACGAGAGGGAAAGTATGTCCAGTGTCCTGCCTCCCCTTCTCCTCCCTCCCCAGGACACGCCTGGGTTCGAGTAGAGAAGAAAATAGAGGAAAGCTGTGCCTTATCTCCCACCACCATGACTTACTGCCCCGTTATGCTGTTGCATCTCTCTCAAACAATGTTGTATATGCAAGCTTGCATCCCTGCCTCAAAAAAAAAAAAACAAACCTAAAACAGGAAACACTAAATGGAGCTAAGGTGAGACAGGCCATAAAAATAAACAAAAGGAAACTGTTTTCTGGGCAACTGGGAGCTGACCTAAACAGAAAGTTTACGCACAGGTTTGAGAGGAGGCTGGAAAAGCAGTTAGAAAAGTAATCTACTAAACACACAGAAACCCCATAATATATAAGAGAATTTTGTATATGGGGGAAACAACAGATTTTTCCCTTTCATCCTCACTCATTATCTGCTTGTGGGCTCTGTCAGAGCCAGGGCAACAGCTAGACAGACCAGGGGGCTTTAGGAACAGCCCATTCCCTATGGAAACAGTGACCATAAACACTCAGTAGGTGCAAAGAGGAGGAGGGATGGAGGAGATTACTAAGATAGAGAGAAGGTGTAGTCCACAGAGGTAGAAAGGTCCTCAGCAAACTGAATGCAGGTAAGGTAAGCACAGGTGAGGTGAAGGAGCAAGCTCAGTGCTGGGGAGCAGGACGCAGCATCTCTTCCCCTGTCTCAGACCTGCCCATCAAGGAGAAGAAGAGCAAAAGTCCTGCGAGGACCCCCCGCTCCCGCAAGGGCAAAGCCCGGCCGGAAAAGGTGACACTGATAAAACGCCGCATTTTGGACAAGCAGGTCATCGTTGTCAACTTCCTCGTCGATGACCTCCGCTTTTACCTGGAGATGGACAAGTGAGTTCTTCTTCCACCAGGTGCTCGGGTACCACCACAGAATCCCAGAATGGTTTGAGTTGGAAGAGACTTTAAAAGTCATCCTGTTCCAACTCCCTGCCATGGGCAGGGACGTCTCCCACTGGACTGGGTTTCCCAGAGCTCCATCTAACTTGGCCTTGGCACCAGCCTCCCTTGGCTCTGACCCAAACCCATCTCTGATGGAGACCTCCAAATCCTCCATTTCAGCCTGCAGTCATCCCCTTGCTCAGGGTTCCTGTTTGAAATCCTTTGGGTTTGGTAGTCCCAAGCGATCCAACGTTTTGCCTACACCATTCTGGATGTCCCAGTTGTGGTGGCATTTCTCCCTTGACTTTGTCCGTGTTCTCAGCGAACCTGTAAGACCAATCCATGGCCAATGAACACCAGCCCTGCAGCCAACACCCCCACAACAGGCAAACCCCCAGCTTTCAGCCCTCCTCTCTTCCCAAAACGGGGGAACATCACCTGCCCCAGGTGAATCCTAGGACCACGAGGGTGGCAGAAGAGGGAGGTGGCTTTTCATACCTCCTGTGTCACTGTTCCACATCTTGAGGATTGCTTTTTTGGGCCAAGCAAATACTAAATTAAGCAAGAAAATGACTGTCTAGCCTGGCAGTTACCAGCACTTGTCTCAGAGCAACACCCCACTTGCCCTTGCAGGTTTTCCAGGCTGGCTGATTCTGTGGGAGCTGTGGCACCCCGCGGCATGCGGTCAGAAAAGCACGTTGCCTTTCTCAAAAAGAAGCTTGACATCATCAGCAGACTCTTCCTGAACTCTGATATCCCCCCAAAGCTGCGGGTGAGACCCTGGGACCCGCCCAGGAAGGCTGGAGTCTGCTGCCTGCTTATTGCTCAAGGCCCTTGCGGTGCAGCTGGGAACAGTGGTGGGGAAAGAGAAACAGGGAGGGGTCTGGATCTGCTGTGGTGGTTTTGGGGCATGCTCTGGAGCTTGGGGCTTCAACATGGGCTGTAAGGGGTGGGAAGCAATCCCCCACCAGACCCAGACAGAGTGAGAACAAGCATGTGGATAAGGATGGGAGAGATGGGGATGATCCAGTACCTGCTGGACAAATGCCAGGGCTGAAGCACCAGGATGCTGCTGCACACCACCAATCCAGGCCTTTCACTGTCCAGAAACCAATGCCACCATCATCCCCTCTCCACTGCACCCACTCCATCCCCTTCCAGTAGCACTGCCATCTCCCCTTTGGAGAGCACAATGCTTTCCACAGAAATCCAGGTGGGATCCTGCCCTCGCGTCTGGGGCAGGCAGCCAGGATGTAATTTGGTTCTCTTCTTAGAGACTGCTGAGGTGGGGCCAGGGAGAGAAACCCGGCCCCATCAGGACTGCTGCAAACTTTTTGGTCTCCTCTGTGCCCAGGTCAACATCTCTGAGAAAGAGAGGGATTTAATCTGGCGTTTATCTTCCAAGGGGCCAGTGACCCGGGCCATCTTCCACAATGCCAAGGTCACCCTCTTCCCCATCCTGATGTACTTCTGGAGAAGGTACCTATCTATCCCCTCTCTCCCAAGGTGGAGGAGGCTCTGTGGATGCCAGCCTTTATCTCCAGCCATGCTGTTCCTCTGACATGCTGAAAATGCAGATGAGATACTCCCCAGGAGCTCAGCTGGAATTGTCTCCTTGGAGCTTCGCTGTCTCCGGTGTTTCTCACGCAGGTTCTGCACCTGGAAGGTGATGAGGAGCTTTCGGGCCCCTGTGGAAGTCAGGAGCTCCAAGACCCATGAGGAGGGCAGGAGCTTTCAGCTCGTCAAGGGGGACAGGAGCTCCCGGCTCCGAAAGGAGGAGAGGGGCTCTCAGGTCCCCAAGCGGGGCAGGAGCTCCCAGGGCCACAAGGAGGGCAGAATTCCAGCCTCTTCACCTCCTGCAAAAACCTCCTCCAAAGTACCCAGGATCCACGATCCCAGGAAGCAGGTGGTCACTCCCTCTGCTACACGTTTTGCTCCAGGTTTGTTCTTCCAGTGCAGACACATCCAGACTGGGAGGGTTTGGTATTCTACAGGGTCCCCCTTCAAAGACCCCCTCCTTCACACAGCTTTGAGGCTGTACGTGGTGCAGGCCTGCTGGAAAAATGGAATGGAATATTTTTTTCCTGTCAGAAAAAGTCAGTCAAAACTGTCAAAACTGTCCAGTGTGATTTTAGAAATTTCCTTTGGTGAACAGGGAAGTGAGCGCAGAGACTTCCCAAGCAAAGAGCTGTTGCATAATTCCTATTTATTTAAATAACCAAGTTAAAAATACTCAGGCACACCCCCTGAAACAGAAATAAAAACCCCAATCTTTTGGGTTGCAAGTCAAATGGGAGCAGGAAAAGGAGAACGACTGTGCAGCCAAACACCATGGAGGGTGCTTTGAATATCTGGAATGGAGAATAAGCTCCATCAACATTTGAGGTGACATCTCCAGGGAAAGAGATGTTTTTTCTTCCTCGTACACTTGTTTAGTTTCGATACATTGAATAACTCTAAACTGATCAACACAAAGTGGTGCTGAGCGCTGTCAGTCTGCCTGACAACCCGCTCCTTGGCTGAATATTCATTTGGAAATTGTCTAATTGATTTTTGATTAAAGGGGAAACCAAAATAGGCACATACTAATCTTGCTTTGATGGATGAGTGGGCGTCAGCAAGCTGCTGTTCTGCTCCCTGTCATTTATCACTGTCAAGTTCTGGGTAAAAAGCAGCAGAGTTCGAGGATTTGGATCTCTCCAGGCAGGTGCTTGAGCTCCTGCTCCACAGCGGGGCTGGGGTGACAGAGCCCTGTGCTCCAGGAGTGCCAAGCCATGTCTGTAGCTCAAACCACCTCACACCTTGAGTATTTCCATGGACAACATCCAATGTTAAGCTCGGGTCTCCACCTCGTTACAGAGCCCCACTGCACTTCCAGGACCTTCTCAAACGTAGTCGTTTTAATGCAAAAGTCACCAAAAAAAACCCAGAAAAACCTCATGTATCGCATATGTGTTCTGAGCTAGTGACAAGCCAGAACCCTTGTGTTACACAGGAGCTACTGGCTGTATTATCCAGGACAAGGACAGTGTTTGCCAGGGTCTTCAGGGAGTGGAGAGAGTGACATTTAAACTGATTCGGATTCGAGATAAGGAAGTTGTTTTTTACACTAGAGGGTGGTAAAACATTGGTACAGGTTGCCCAGAGAAGCTGTGGCAGCCCTATCCCTGGAAACATTCAGGATCGGGTTGGACAGGGCTCTGAGAAACCTGGTCTAGTGGAAGGTGTCCCTGCTTATGGCTGGAGGCTGGACTAGATGGCCTTGAAAGGTCCTTTGCAACACAAATTATTCTGTGATTAAATCAGTGCAAACTGTTGGCAAGGGTTAGGACAGTCCCAAGCAGCAGAGCCCCTGTTTAACTACAGCCACAGAGAGTGACTGCACTGGGAGCTGCTCTGGACTCGTAGAAGACTGGGATCTCTCCGGCATGGACATTAATCCCACAGGGACCGTCCCTGGGACAGCAGTCCCCAAGCCACTGCTCCTTGCTGCATCTCACAGGGATGAGTAACAGGAGCCAAGCAGAAAAAATCCCTCAGCTTGCCTGGCATGCGGGGACAAGATGTGTGACCCAGAATAGCTGCTCTTTCTGACTGTGCTGATGTCCACACCAGCTCCTGAGGCACTTTTCTGCACCTTAGGCTTTCACCAATGACCTTTCTCTAAGGGTCTTGCTTTTCTCACCTTTAGATAAACACTTGCTTTCGAGCTAAGGAAGAAAAAAAAATTGGTTTTGTTGCCTTTTAAAAAGCACCAAAATTGCTGGGGAAAACACCCGTAATTCCAGAGAAAACCTCCTGCCACCCAGGCCGTGCTCTTCCCCTGTTTGGAGGGCGGCGCGGACGCGGCGTGAGGGGAGGGCTGGGCGGTGGCAGGCGGGGACCCGGGAGCTGTCGCCAGGCGGGGACCCGGGAGCTGTCGCCAGGCGTCACTGTGGCACTGTCGCTGCCCGAGAGCCCGCACACACTGCCCGACCCCGGGGTGACTCCTGGGACAGGCTGCTCGGGCAGGCACGAAGCCCCGCACACCTCCCCATCTCCCATGTCTGCCACCCAGGACACCCCCCCCAGCCTTGCCACAGCACCAGGGGGGGACATGTCACCCTCACCCTGCAGCCCCCGAACTGTTTTTCAGCCAGGGAGAGCTGGGTAACTCAAGTCCTTGCTCAGCCATCCTTCCTCGTGCTCTGGGCAAGCCCCAAGCGGTTTGAGGGGGACGACGCTGCTGTCCTCCCTCATCTGCCATGGGAGCACTCCATGTCTTTTCCCTCACCAGGTAAAAAGCCTATCATCATCTTCACGCTGTCAGAAGGCCTCGAGCTCCTGCTGCCACGGCCCCAGAAGAAAACGGAGCCTTCGGAGGAGCGGAAAGGTGAGGCAGCACTGCCAGGGGCCCTCCAGCTCCTGAGGGGAGCCCCGGCTGCGGGGCCGGGAGCTCGGCTTGAGGGCTCCCTGCAGCCGCCCACCGAGGGAAGTTTGTGCTGCTGTTTTCCTCAGATTCGGATCCGAGTGAGGAGAAGAGGCCCTCGCTCAGTGAGTCTGCCCCGCAGGACAGGTAGGTGATCCCAAGGTGTTCACCTCCTCCAAACCACACCAGCACAGGCTGTGGCTCCCCTTAAATCCCAAGGATTTGTGCAGGATGCGGCTCACCCCCACCATCTCCAGTAACAGACACAGAAAACTCCTCAGCTGCTGCATGAGCTCCTCCCTGGGAGCACACGGCCCTCTGCTCATCCCTGATCACCCTCTCCATGGCCAGAATTCCTCCCTGGGAGCACACAGCCCTATGTTCATCCCTGATCACCCTCTCCATGGCCAGAATTCCTCCCTGGGAGCACACAGCCCTCTGCTCATCCCCGATCACCCTCACCATGGCCAGAATTCCTCCCTGGGAGCACACAGCCCTCTGCTCATCCCTGATCACCCTCTTCATGGCCAGAATTCCTCCCTGGGAGCACACGGCCCTCTGCTCATCCCTGATCACCCTCTCCATGGCCAGAATTCCTCCCTGGGAGCACACAGCCCTCTGCTCATCCCTGATCACCCTCTCCATGGCCAGAATTCCTCCCTGGGAGCACACAGCCACGTGCTGGTTCCTGATCACTCTGACCCTGCCTCTAGCAACAGCAGCCACTGATGCAGCATCTCTCCCTTCCCTCCAGGAACTAAGGGTAGGACAGCCCGCCCTCGAGCAGGAGCCCTCCCAAAACACCACCCACATGGGCGTGATCCAAGGAAGCTGAGCAGCCTGGACACATGGAATTGTTTGCTCTTAGTCAGCAACAGGACCTAAAAATAAAGCAACTCGCAGCATCCTCCAGCTTACCTGGTGACAGCACAGCAGCTCACAGCTCTGCAGCCATGGCAGGGACATGCTGTGACATGTGTTACCAGCTGAAACATCACACAAATCTCCTTCCTCGCATGTATCTATAAAATGTACCTCAGCTCCTCACCTTTCCACACACTTTTCCCCCTTTCCTGTGGGTGGCAAGGCTGAGAGAACCTACTTGGTTCACTAACTCAGCTGTCCCTGGGTGCTGAGATGGTGCCTGTTTTGCCAAAGCCTTTCAGATTTTCCAACAAAATCAGCTCATGCCTGACTGGGGCTTCAACATGCTTTTTTGGTGAGGTTTTGGTTTTTTGTTGGTTTAAGACAGTATGTTTACAAAGCACTAACCAAATCATAGCAAAGGCCTTCAATTTCCCCAGGTGAAACTGAGTCAAAGTGGCTTTGCCAAGTCACCAGGAAGCGGCAGGAATCACAAATATTCTTTGGGCCTCGTGAAGAAAAGACCACAACCTTTATCAGTTTGTCAGAGGCAAGCTCTCAGCTTTGTCATTTTCAGCTATTTTTAACCACTTTTTAATCCCAGATCCTAGAAGAGTGCATCCTGGGAATAACACCAGGTACATTTTGAAGGCAGATGACAACATGTTTTTGTATTTATCAGTTATGATTGTCAACACTTTGCCTCTTGAGGATCAAAAATACCCAAACCCAAGAACGTTTATTTAAACAAAGGGAAGCTGATGCCGTTTCTACAACATGAAATGTGACCAACTCTCAAAATTGCCCCTGTGCTGCAAGTTGGCTTTGCCCTGAAAGCTTTCAGGCCCAAAAACTTGCTGTGTTTTTGTGAGCTTTTCACTAACACTCCTGAGCCCAGCTGAGCCCAGGCCCTCGAAGGCCTCACAGATGTGCCTGAAGCTCAGCACAGCAAAACCACAGCTAAGAACAGGCTTCACTCCACTGCTTCTGTGGGCTGGTTGGTGGGTTTGTTTTTCAGAGAAGCAGATGAGCCATGCTGAGCTGGGAGCATCCCCGTGCACACAAACACGTCCTCAGCAAGCAAGAGCCAGGACAGGGAGCACCTGATGCCATCACACTGGGCTGAGCCAGCTGTCCTGGGGGGCCCCAGCAGAGGAAAAAGGCAGAGGCACAGCAAATACAGGCAGGACAGCAGGGGAATGAAGTGTGTGGGGCCAAACCACACCTTTGGGCATCATCCACGGGCTGCAAAGCTGACCAGGGCAAAGGCAGGCAGCACCTCCCAGCTGGGCACCGATGCTGGGAGCCATCAGCACTAATTTTGGCAGAAGGTTCTGCCCCCAGCTGTGCCCCAGACACTGCCCACCGGTTTTTGATCCTGCCTGGCATCTCACGGAGCACTGGCCCATCCTCCTGGGAGAGGCAGCCCAGTGTTTTCCCCCAGCCTTGCTCCCAGTCCTGCATTCCTTCCTCCCATGGTCTGGGAGCAATCCGCTCTGCAGATGCTGCGCACGGATCAGATTTCTTCTCTGACAGCAGCCTGCTGGTGCTTCTGGCTTCTCAGAAAGCAGGACACAGCTCAGCAGAGCACAGGAGCCACTATTGGAAATTCTTCCCAGCAGCCAGAATGCCCCAGAGAGATAAGTCACAGCCTGCCTGGGTTTAATCACTGCTCTGTTTTGGGCATGCCTCTTGAGGCTGCCAAGTCCCAGGCCTTCAGCGAAACAGCCGAGCGATGGAAAGCTGGAAACATGGCATTTTGCAGGAGGCTGAAGGAGCCCAGCCCGTGGCCTCACTTCTCCTCGTGCAACAGCAGAAATGCTGCTGTGGCACAGGGCACCCCATACCCCCCTGCTCCCCCCACTGCTGAGACCTGAACACACATCTCTGGGTGTCCTCCTGCCTCCTGGGCATGAGAAAGGCACAGTGAGCAAGAAAAAAGGTGCAGGGAGGAAAGGTAAAAAACCCAAACATATTGGCACAAGAGGAGTCAGTGTTCTCCTGGTTGCATTTTCTCATCAACAGCTGCGTAGTCAAACTTCCATTATGTATTTAAAAGGTTCCCAGGACCATCCCCGAAGGACCTTTGCTCCAAGCCAGGACCACTGGTGCAGGTGGTGGTTTGATAGTGCTGCAGAATCTCTCCCTGTGCAGAGGGGATGGGGGAACCTCATCCCTAAAAGAGTGCAGAGTCAGTTTTCTAGGCAAGTTTATTTAAAGTTTGTTTCTCCGTGGGGTCATTGAAAGAATAACAATCCCAGTTTGAAAAAAAAAACCACAAAAAACACACCTTTTCAACAGCTGAAAAACATTTCCATAAGCAACACATAACCATAGTGCAACTCAGAGCACCCAAAGCTCGTGGCTGTTACACCAAAGGCTTTGGAATCTTTCCTAGTTTAAGTCCTCCCTATTGTCCCTGCACGTGCTTTATCCCATCTCCTCAGCCACGTCTTCAGCTCTTTTGCAGGTGAATAAATAAGAAATAAAAGGAGCGATGGTGGGATCAGACACGGGACAGGAGGTACTGGCATCCTACAGAGAAGGGTCCTGGAAGTCTGCAAAGTGACTGTAGGTCGGGTTCCGGCGTACACTGTTGTACACGTAGATGGTAAGTTTTGGGAAAGCCTTCAGGAAATACTCGGCATAGTCTCCTATTTTGTTGCTGATCCTGAAAGAGAACAAAAGCAAAAATGGATTTTTAAAGCTTGTCCAAGGGGGCAGTATTCTAGGATGCCCTTGCAGAGAAAAAGCCATTCCAGAGGCTTTCTGATAACATGGGGAGGTTTCCTAGAAACCCCAGAGCTGCAACTTTTCTACACCTTTGCTAAACTCCTCAATCCTTTTTCTTTTTTTTTTTGCTATTCCTCCAGCACTTCCATCTGCCTAATCCCACTTTTCCTCTTGGACAGCGCTCTCAGGCACACGGGTGGGGATTCTTGGGCTTTTCCTGGGCAAAGACAGGACTTGGTGATCCTTGTGGGTCCTTTCCAACTCAGGATATCCTCTGATTCCACGCAATTGTGGCAGGGGGCGAGGATGAGAACGTGTACCTTTCGTCTTTGTGTTCATCCATGTTTCTCATGAGCCTCAAGAGGCCGGTGACGTCGGCACTGTATTTGAATGGTTTTGCATTCCTAGGATTTTCCATGACATCCAAAATATCTTTATCGATCTGCAAGAAAGCATATAGATTACTCCCTGCCTTTCACACCCCACAAAAACCACACATCTACCACCACTCACCGCGGCCACTGCCTTTTGGCAGGGACATCATTTTGCGTGGGAAAATCTCCTGGCCCTCCAAAGCCTATTTCCCACCACGAGCAGAAGAGTCCACTCTGCAGGGCATGCACCACACAGCCCCGATTCCTCTAAGTGCTTCCTCTCCTGCCTTGCCAAGGTGTGGGTTACTACTAGGACTGAAACCATGGCCCAGAAGATTTTCATGGATGCCTGGAGGGCAGGAGGAAGTCCAGAGTCCTCATCCAGCTGTGCCACTGATGAGAGCCCATGGGCTGCTGCACTGAACTGAGACTGTCAGATCCCAAATGATGTGGCACCTGCCAAAGCAGGCCTGGCCTCGCTGCTTTTGAGACAACCAGAAATTTGCTGGTAACAAGGACCAGAGGTCCTTGTCTTAAGTGGTCACCAATCGACTTGGAAGGTCTGCCAGCTGATTTGAGAATGACCAACCCCTTCTACCACCCTAGTCAGCAGAGCTCCCTTTAGCATCAACATCTTCTGACGACGTGCCTTCGGCTGAATCGTTCCTCCCAGTTGTCTGTATTTGTGTGGGGCTACTTTTTCCAGTCCCATTTTTAAACAGAGCCTGTGAAACACTTGGGAGAAGCTTCTGCCTGAATGTCTAGCTCAAACCTGACACCAAGCCAGACTGAAGAGGGTTACCTCTTTGGTCCACCGTGGATAAGGAAAACTTGTCTTGGTGCCATTAGGACCTTGAAAAATACTTTTTCGGTTCTGGATGTCTTTGATTTGATTCCATATACTCTTCAGGAAGTTGAACCTGCTGTGGGATGAGAAACTTCATTAGCTGCGATGGGACATCACTGTTCCCAGCACTCCAGGCAATTCCCACGCCAAAATTCCACACCCTTTGTACTCCCAGGACTTACCTCTGATTACTCCAGAAATAGGGATGTTTGCTCAACCCTTCCAAGCCCCGTCCATCACGAGAGGACAGGCTTTGTACGAGGTCCAGAGCCTCTGCGTAATCTGGGGAGTCGGGAGCCAAATCCTTGATGCCAACTTGCTCGAGGGGTTTCCTACCCCCTGTTAAAATGTAGAGCATGAGCCTGCCCAGGGCCTGCAAAGAGACATCACTGCTCCTGTGCCACACGCTCCCAACTTCCGACCCAATGGAAGAGGACTCATATCCCTAAACCCTGTAGGCGCCCAGAAGTTTTAAAATACACACCCACGCAAACCTCGAAGCTGTGTGCACGAGGAGAGGGGAGATGGGCGTCCAAATCACCATCACTCTTATGCAACATCTGTCATTACATGGGCTTTCCCACAAATCAAAAAGGGATGCAAAAAGCCTTTCCCTAGGACCCACAGCGACAGAGAATATCAGGAAGCACCCAAAATTTTAAACCATAGGTTGATTCGCAGAGAACTTGCCTTTAAATCCGAGTTTACGAGTTCTTCTTGGCCTTCAATCAACCTTCTTTTATTACCAAAGTCTGCCAAGTAAATTTTGCCACCTAAATCTGAGGAAATAAGAGAAATCGTTAACAAATGAAGGTGGCAGACCTTCATATGGTCCATCACTGACTTCTGGATGGCCTCTTCTTTAAAAAACATGTTCTCTGGAGGCATCTGTGGTGGGTTGATCTCCCTGGAGAGGAGGGCAGAGCTACCGAGATGTGTGAGATTGTTCTCTCTGTGAACATATCTATACTTATTTAAAGAGGAGATCTAAAGCCACCCCATTCAGCACAAAGACATCTGTATTTTTACAGACAGATGTGAGGCACTTTCTTCTCTAAACTACAGGGAAAGAAAAATGAAAACATAAAGAAAGCAAAATATAACCTATTACGAAGTTCTGGGGCCGTAGATCCTGGTGAGCAAACCTGAGGGAATGCAGCTCTCTCAGCGCCTGGAAGATCATCTTCAGAGCAGCTTTGTAATCCTTTTGGCCTTCAGGATCCTGCAGGTGTTCCTGGAGGTTTTTTTCCCAGAGTGGGAAGCACAAGTACACGCAGCCTTTTTGCTTCTCAGACTGGAAGAGCTTCAGTAGATGTTCACAGTGAGCACATTGCTCAAAGAACCTTTTCTCTTCATCACCCTCGGCACTGCGGGTTATTCTCACTGCTACCTCTGTCCCTCCGTGCAGCCCGAGGTAGATGCCATCCTGAATTCTCTGCTGGTCGTACGGATATGTCTTCAGTTTGCCAATCATGGGGCGATACATCTGATCGAGTTCTTTCAGCTGGGCCCTCCAGCGTTTGCTGTTTGGCTCCCAGGCTCTGGGGATTTCTGGAGCAAACCTGGCCTTGTGCTCACGAAGGAGGTTTTCCATGCTAAGGGAACGATTTCTCCTCGCAACTGCAATAAGTTTCCCATCATCAGTCCTCGCTCCCTTTTCACACAACAACTTTGCTATGTTGCAATCGCCTCTCTCCACAGCCACCATCAGGGCTGTGTTGCCCTCCTCATCCACGTCCTCGATATCTATTTCATCCTTCTCCAACAAAGCTGTCACCAGCTCTGGGCTCTCCATTTCAACAGCCAGGATCAGGGCAGTTTTCCCACACTCATCTTTGCTCTTTACATCCACACCGTGCTCCAACAGGAAACGAACTATGGAGACAGCTGACTCGTATCTTTTTTTGTCCGAACCCTTCTTTAGAGCGTGGATCAAGGCATTCCTGCCTCTGTTGTCACAGATGTTCACATCAGCCCCCATCTCCTGGACCAGGATTTTCACAGCCGAGAAGTGGCGCTCCCTGCAAGCGTCCATCAGCGCTGTGGCACCTCCTTTGTGCAGCCTGGCTTTCTCCTCACTGGTCACCCTCCTCAAGTTCACCTCTGCTCCTCTGCTGTACAGGAATCTCAGGGCTTCCTCCTTCCCGTACCACGCAGCCTCCATGAAAGCTGTGAAGCCATTGATGTCCTGGTCATTAATGTTTGACCCACGCTCCAGGAGGAGCTTCAGGATATCCACGTTCCCTGCTATGCCCGCCTCAGTAAATGCAGTGCCACCATTGTCCTTCCTGGCATGCAGAGAAGCTCCCCTGTCCAGCAGAAGCCGGACCAGGTCCTCCTCATGAGTTTGCACTGCAGTCTGCAGGGGTGTCCAGCCATGGTGTGCCTTGGAGTTCACATCTGCCCCTTGCTCCAGCAGCTCTAGAATAGCTTCTTTATCCCTGTTCTTCACAGCGGCATTTAACTTGAAGCTAAGGTCTTCTGCTGTCTTCGTGCTGGGAGGGTTGGAGACCTTCTTCTGATTGTGAGCTGGGGGCTCCATGGTGGTCGGAGGGAGGGCTCTGCACCTCTGATGTTCCCCACCAGAACCCAGAGATCCACAGAAGAATGGGAGAGGTGCAGCGCTCGGTGCCTTGGTTGTGGGGGGTGTGCTGGGTGTGGCCAATGAAACACCTTGGGTGCTATTTTAAAATAGCTCTGTGGTCTTCACCTGATTAATGAACAGAAAGTACTGCTGTATTAGCCTGTGAAACCTCACCATTTACACTCAGTGTCCTGCAGGTCTGTGTGAGGGGCAGCTGAGGACAGCAATGCCAGTGCCAGCCAGGAGAGCCAAGGCCTGGAGAGATGCACAGCTTTAGCGCTCACGGACTCGATTGTTTCCTTGCCTGGCCCCAGCCCCTCTCACGGCCCAGGGAGGTGTCCCTGCTGCTTTTGCTATAAATGTTATCTCAGACTTGTCACAGGCTACCTGATAAGCCATCCCCCAGCGATGGTGTCAGGTGGGGAACACAGCGGTCAGGCACAGATGGGCATTCCCCTTCAGCTTTGGATGGCAACCACACACAGTCCTGACTGTCCCTGATCCAACACCTGGAGTGAGGCAGAAAGCCAACCTTAACCCCTCCTGCTTCTATAGGTCATGAGGAGACCTTTCCTCTGACAGGGAAGAGGTCACCACATTAGGAGATTAATCAGGTAGGACTTAATTTACCTTTATCTATCTGGTATCTAGAAAAAGTGGGACTCCAATACCCATTTTCCAGTGATCAGCACTTTCAGGAGTTACTGCCTGACAAGCTGAACTGGAAATAGATTACCTAAGCAAATCAGGAAAGGGACAGAGAAATCTCAAGGTATAAAAGCAAAGCAGAAATTTACACGAATTTACCCTCAGGAAAGCCAAAGATTGTTTTCTGGATGGTTTATTTCCCTGCCCAGCAGGAAATAAACACAGTATTTCATCGATTAAGATGCATTTAATTTCCTTGTATTCATTTCTATACCTTTTGCCATACAGAAAAAAAAAAAAAATAGCGTTACTTTCCTGGCCAGAAAAGCAGCACAGCATCCCCTGGGCGCGGTGGGGCTCAAGATCCTCGCCCGTGTCGGGACGGCAGAAGCATGGGGAGGGGGAAGAGAGGGGCTGAGCACTTTCCTCCTCTTCCTCCGAGCGGCAGAGTCGCAAGCTCTGTACTCCAGGAAATCTTCGTAAACACTTCTATCCCCGCCCCACTGACTTTTGACCATGAGGCGTTCTCTTCTGCGTGTCCCGATGTGTCACCCAGCCCTGCCAGCTGCCACCCACAGCGACACAGCCACCAAGGGGGTCCCTGTGGCCGGCCACAAGCCCGGCCACCGCTGGAAATGCTTCCAAAGGCACAGAGCAGCTTTTCCCAGCGGCTGCTCCTGGCTGCTGCTGCCCAGCCATCATCCCCGGCTCGTGTTTACTTCCGGGCGAAGCCCCCGAGGGTGTGCTGGCCCCTCCCAGGGAAGGAAGGCTTTATCCACTTGCTGGGGTTCTGGGAATGGTGTTTGGCCGCCTTTTTTTTCAGCACACAGCAGAGAAGCCGTGAGCAAAGTGCTCTCCCCATCCGGTCCCATACACGCAGACCTTGTTTGCAAACATCTGCTCAGCAGAGCTGAAGGCATGGAGGCATGAAACGCATCGCTGGTGCGGTTTGGGGGTGATTGGGAAGGGTTTGGGGTTTTATTTTAAGCTTTTCCTCACCTTTCGGTAAATCCGTCCACATGAGGGAACTAAATGTCGCTAAGTTACACCCGGGGAATCGCTGAGCTCCAGATCCGTGGGTTCCTCACTGCTTGGGCAGGCAGCTCCCGCCAGCCTGGCACCCTGCTCCTTGTAGGCAGCTCTGTGTAAGCACCCGGGGAGCCTGGTCCTCCAGGCCTTCCTTATCTGCTCGGAAAGCCTGCGCAGGAAATACATGAAGAAGCCCAGGCTGTGATGACCCACCCAGTTTCCTCCACCACCCTGTGGCGTGAGATGAGCGCAGCAGAGCTCCTCTACTGAGCTGTGCCAGCGGCAGGATTCAGTTCACATCTGAAACGGGGCTGGAATTGTGTCAATCAAATCATTCCTGACTTTCCGTGGTGCCTTGGTACGTGCATAAGCTGGGAATCTGCATATGGACACGGATACAGGCAGAAGGGCACAGAAAAGCCCTTAAGGGGCTGGGTGGATGCAGTCTTGCTCATGTTTTACATGGATTTCCCAATCCTTATGGATGTCTGCACTGCTGGCTCACATCTCCGTGCCAGCTTTCACTAAGCTCTGCCTCTGCAGGAGTCTCATCTTTGTACCTCATTGTGGTGTTGGGCATCCTGCTTCCCACAGCATCCAGTGCATCCACAGGCTCTGGGAACATCCCGCAGTCTCTGCACGGAATTTCACAGGGTTTGTGCTGCCACAGGAGACCCTGACACAGCCCCACAGGGACAGAGACTGTGAAAACTCAGGGAGCAGTGTCCGATCTGCCTCAAGGCTGTCAGAATCTCATTTTAATTCCCATGAAGAATCTCTCCTGGTTTGACCAGGGCTGTGGCTGTAGCTGCTGGTGTTCAAGTACCCATTTGCAGGCTGCAGAACAGACAAACAACCAGAGCAAGGGCACATCTCAGCTTCAAAACCAATAAAGGCATCCAAAAAAGAGCCAGTATTACAGTACATAACAACATCACATCACCCACCCATCCAAGTACGAGAGCCTTCTTCAGCTTGCTGATTTAATTAAAGTCATTTATTATCTTACGGTGGGAAGATGAAAATCCCTAGGATGGTAAGAGCCCAAACCCTACGATGGTGGGAACGAGGTGTTTGCAACCAGCAGGGCTGTGGCAGGAGTGTCCTGTGCCTGCATCCCAGCAAAGAAGGGTTTGCTGGTAGTGCTTTCCTGATCCAAATTGTTTTCTACAGAGCCATAAGTTTAAACTCTGTGTCCCTGCAACAGGCAGTTTCCAGGGAATGAAAGGGTCTCAGAGGTTTTCTAAAGCATGGGAGTAACAGCTCCTCTCCACTACCATTCCATAGCCCCTGGGTTATGGAGTTCCTGCTGTATTTGCACGTCTGTGGAGTCATTATTTGCCCCCACGCACCCAGGGACTCAGGAGATGAGCTGCTGAGACACAGACAGCAGGAAAAATCGAGGGCACAGCTAAGCAAATCTCCCTTTTCCTCCATTCTGATGGACTTACACCCATTTTTGCATCCCTTCCCCTGAGATGACATCTCTGAGAATCCATGTCCTCCCAGCAGCCACAAATAAACATGAGACAAAATGTGGCAACAAAAACTGCCTGCCAAGGGCCAAATCATTTTTAAAGGAGCTATGAATAGTAGAATGAATTTTTTTTCTTCATGTTCCCTTCACGTGCTTTCTTATTATATTTCCAAATGGGAATATCCCAGGGTTTATGTGCTTGGCCACGGCGATGTGACTTTCAGTGCCAGAACACAGCCCTGGAAAATAGTCCACAGAAGGATGGTGGGTGATGCTACCCACGGCAGAGCATCAACCACTTCTCACAGAACCATTTGGGTTTGGAAAGACCTCCAAGATCATTGAGTGCAACCATCACCCAGCACTGCCAAGTCCACCACCTAACCACATCCCCAAGCACCGTATCTGTGCCTTTTTGGAGTATTTTTACATTTTTTTAAAACTTCGTTTTCTAGTTTTTTAGACTGCTGCTCAATCCTCATCCCCACCAAAAAAGAAAAGAGCAGCATTTTGCCAGCAGAGAAGGAGAGGTGAGGACAGCAGTGAGGCAGGCAGGGACCTCACCGAGCAGGGCAGCACATCCCAATCCCTGGGCAAGGAGAGCAGGGCAGGTCCATTTAAAACAGCCCAGAGCAGCCTAAACAGGTCAGACAAGGAGCCAGGCTGAGCACCTGAGCTTAGGTGCCTTTCCCAAGGAGGATCTCCAGCAGGATTTCTCCCAGCTCTTTCTCATCGCCATCCTTGCCCCCAGGCTGCAGATGCACCACGTCCAAGCTCCCCTCCAGCACAGGCAGCCCAGCCCCGGGGAGGCAGGAGGGCTGCAGACCCCAGCACCACCCTCGGTGCCCCAGCAGCAGCAGAAAGCACGAGAATGATCTCTCATTCTTTCTTGGCTCCTGAGGCACCCCCGGGGTACGAATCCTTGGGCGCAGCTGGAGCAGATTGGCAGCCTTGGCATTCAGCTGCGTGTCAGAGGAAGGTGAGCCATGTGGAAACACATCTGCTGTGAGTTCTGGCACGTTGTTCAGGCAAAGGCCTTGAAGTGGAAGCTGCAGAGCGATGCCATGCAGCTGCTTCCTCCCCGCTGGCTGGCCTGGGGGCTGGCAGAGCACCGCAGAACACGGGGTGAAGCGTTTGCCGCGTTTGGAATGGCTCAGTGCATCCTCTCTGCTGCTGACCTTCCTCCAAAAGCATAGCTAAAGAACTGCTTGCAGCATTCCTTTGCAGCCTTTCTTTAAAGAGAGAAATAAATCACGGGTGTACACACATGCAGCCATGGATTCGCCTGCTGTCACATGGAAAATGAAAGCTTAGAATTCCTACATTTATATACATGCACATCCACCTGCCTAAATACTTGTCTTAGGGCACTCCTGCATCCATGTCCATGTCCTAAGGCCACCCCAAGGCTGCTTGGTCCCACTGGAGCAGGGACCCTCTGGCTGCAGGAGCCCCTGGGCTGCTCAGGGCCCCGGGGCATGGGGAAATGGCTTTTTTTCCACCAAATAAATCCACCCTCCATCCTGGCTTGTGGAAACCTGGCCCCGGAGCAAGTATGTGTTCTCAGCCTGGGGGGCAGGGCAGTGCCAGTCCCCACGTTGGCTCCCCGAGCTCGCATCCCCTCAGCTGCTTCCAAATTCGCAGCCTCCTCCCTGGGAAACTTCAGCCGGGGTTTACTGGGAGTGACCGCAGCCGGCCGAGGGAAGCTTTGGCTCCTCTTTCTCAACGTGGTTTTGTGGGTTGGGGTTTTTTAATCTCCCTGAGGCTTTAAGGTTTTGTTGCATTACCACTGGGTTTTGGCAGCAGCCACAGCTGGATGCAAGGCTTGCTTTCAGTGACTGGATTTTCTCTTTGGGAAGCATCTCAGGCTTGTGGAGAGGAACCCGGGCTGCAAATGGGATTGTCCAGGATCAGCTGTGGGGTCTGAGAGCTGCCAACAAGGCTGAGACTCAGCTTGGGCCGTGCATGATGCAGCAAGAACACACACAGCCTCAAATTTCCTCCTAAAGAAAGCTCAAAAAGATTTTAATTCTATATTTTTCTTACTTCTTTATTTTATTGTTGTTGTTGGCCTATTTAATTTTCTTAATGGAGAATCAGTTTTAAATTTACTTCAAGGTATGCAAGACAAAGTATTCATATTTTTCATTCAGAAGCTGCAGGTTTTTTTTAAAAAAAAAAGCAACAGCAACATTATTTTTGATTCTAGCTTCTTCTAGTCTGCTTTACAGCTCTCTCTCCTGACAAGTAACTGAAATATTTCCTGGATACTTTTCAGCTCATTTCTTCCCTCTGAGACGTAAAAAGATAAGGTGTAGATGCAAACTGCTGTGATCCCAAATCACCTGGCTTGTAAGACAAGGCCGTGCTTGATTGAAAAGGAAGAGAAAGGGGAGGGGAAGCTCGACATGCTTTCCTCTGGATAGGTGGGGAACAGGGGTGGAGCAGAATCGATCTGTTTTACAGTGCCTGGTGACCTTGGACCCTGCCTGGCCGTGTTAGAGGTCACAGGAGGTCCTGCTGTAGCTGCAGGTGCCTGTGAAATGCCTTTGAGTGGCAGGGGGTGGCTTGTGCTCATAGTAGCACCTTGGAATATGCGTATTCCTGAATTATTCCCCTGTGATTCCAGCTCCTCCTCAGCAGTCCTCTCACGCTCTCCTCTGCTGACGCAGGCCAGTTAATTTTGGCTTCCAGAACACGCAGTAAATAGAAAGAAGGCAACTGAAAAAAACCCATGTTTTCGTTGGGTTTTTATTCCAAGCACTTCTTCAAGCTGCACTGGGGTGCTCCTCTCCCTGTGCTGCCACAGGCAGCCCTGGGTGCTTCCATGGAGAGCTCTCCCAGGAGAGACACAGACCATGCAGCCCTCCCCTTCCCTCCCAGAGCATTCCAGAGTGTGCTCAGACCCCACCACACTCTGTGCAGGAATAGGATGGTTTTTAATAACCCCTCTAATACCAGGGAGTTTCCCCCTTGTAAATGAATTCAACCATCAGGTATGTCACTGACCAAAATCAAGTATTATTTATGCGAGTGACCCAAAAGCAGGGGTTTTTTTTGCAAAAAGCAGCCCTCACTTGGATCCTCCCAATTTTAAGATATTGGTGTCTTACTAACACCAATTAGATATTGGGAACTGCAGTCCTGTGAAGGGCTCAGAAATTATGAGCAACACGAGGAGTACTGAATACCCTGGAAGTTCATATATCCAAAACTTCACTTCTGCTCTCATTCTTTCTATGAACTGTTGGGTTTTCTTTGATAAACCAAATACCACAAAGCTTTGCTCTTCAAAAACCTTCCCCCTTCCTTTTCTGCTCTTGACATTGTCCCTTTTAAAGCGACTGGAAATGCCCCCCCGAGTCACCCAACACCAGCAGCTTTGCAGGCTTTGCAAAGCATCCAGAATTAGAATGTAAAATTTAGTTGAAAGTCCACAACCAAAAAAACCAGAGACCCAGCCCGTGCTATCAGGGTATTTTCCTCTTTACATTTTATTTTATAATGACACCATTACGTCAGTGATGAGAACAGACCCGTTGTGCATCTCTCACTTCAATTACACAGCGAAGGTGGTTCCAGTTGTTATAATAAATAAGAGATAAGAAAGCAGCTGATATCTCCCTGTAAACACAGCCAGAACCACTGCCAGAGGTTCAGAGGTGGAACCAGGATGGGGATGGTGGAAGAGGACTTGGAATAACATCCCCAAACTGGTCCTTGGTCCCTTGCTCTGCTCAAGCAGCTGTGAAGAGCCCAAACGATGCTGTGCTCTGGCTGTTGCTGGGACAGGGGGCAAAAGAGAGTTCCCTTGGCAAGGAGTGAGTACCAGTGGGATCAGAACCTCCAGGTTTGGTCTTTAGGGATAAGCAGAGCCCTGGGAAGCAGCCCTCAGCAGGGAGCAGTACTGGTGGCACGTTCCCCAGGACCCAGCACGGACTCCACACCACCCACCCACGCAGCTGCTGGCACCATTGCTGCCAAGTGGGATCCACACCTCTGCAGGACCCTGAAATTCCTGCTGAGAGGGACTTTCTGGAGAGCTGCCCCTAGGTCTGAGCTGATGATGTGTCCTGCCACCCCTCCAAGTCACTGAATTCACGGCACCGATTTCGCTCACTCCACACGTTTCTGGTAAAATGCTGTGGCCGCAGACTGGTTTCACCACCCAAGGGAACACCAGGCCCAATCATGAACCCAGGCAAAGCCCCAGGTTTTCTCTCCCTTGTGTGAAAATCATGTTTTCCATAGGGTCGCTCGCCAAAGTGCCTGTTTGACCCCTCTATTCTCTGTCTAGGACAAGCTGCTGTGTGCCAAGATCACATCTTTAAGGGCAGAAGGGAAATAACATGGGCAGCAAAGCATCCTTGTACTACCACCCACGGTCCTCCAAACCCTTTAGCAGCTCTCCCTGCTGCTCTTGGCATACTTTGCTCCACAATTGTGCTACAAATCTGTCTGGTCCTCTCAAATTATTACACAGAAAAGGTGGGAGGCATGCTAAGTGCTACAACAGCTAAAATAATTTAATTTACAAGCTCCTCGGGGCAAGGGATGCGCGCGTGTGCTTTCAGCAGTGTTCTCCTAATAAATAGAGATACAATAATAATAACAACAACGATAAAATAAATAACAACGATAGGAATAAAATGTTGCCCACGTGACCCGAGATTGGGTGCAATCTGAAGGTCGTGGAGCACAAGTGAGAGATAAAACCGTCACTGCACTGGAAGGAGGTGGAAAGCTGTGATGCAGAGCATGCATAGGACACAGCTGGAGGATCTTGGGACCAGGAGAGGGCAGGTGCTGGATCCCTCCAGCTGAAAATGCCACGTAGTCTTGGGGCTTTTATCCTGGCCGTTCCCCGTGTGTGGGAATGGCCGGCTCTTGTGCTGGCCCCGCAGCTGGTGGCTGATGCCGCAGGTCCTGGAGCAGGTGGGAGCTCTTCGGTTGTGGATGCTCAGGGGAATCCCGGCTCTTTTTCCTGGACTTGCAGCTCAAATCCGATTTCTTTCAGTCTCTGCGGTGGCGCAGGTCTGCGGTCGAGCTGCAAGGGGAGGCTCCGGGCTCCCACCTGCTCTGCTCCCCCGGGGAGGGAGGAATGCCGGGCCCAGCGGCTCCGTGCGGAAGCACTCGGGGTCCTGGGGATCCTGCTAAAATTCCAGAACTTCGGCCAAAACCCCTCCAAACGGAGCTCGGCCCTCGCAAACCCCGTCCCAGCCGGCGCCTGGCCTCCCGGCTCGTACCCCCGCCGCGGCTCCAGTCAGGTGTGCGAGCGCTTGCTGGTGCCGCGGCCGGTGGCCTGCTTGGTCATGTCCTGGTAGGAGGCGGATTTCAGGAAGCGGGGGTAGGAGTCCTTCTCCATCAGCGTGCGGGTCTTGGCCTGGGCCTCGTTGAAGCAAGCGGAGGTGGCCCCCGAGAGGTTCTTGCGGGTGATCTCCCTGGTTTCGTGGTCGATGTTCACCTGCAAGGCAGCAGCACCCACAGACATTAACTCCCCTCCCGTGTGAGGACAAAAACTGGTTTTAATCCATCTTCAGACGAGGGTGAAGATGCTCACAGACCTTTCTATCCCTTCATGGATGGTTGGATTCAATGTCTGTTCCAACATTAACGAGTCCATGGTGATGGACCACACCATGCTAGAAATTAAAGCTCTCATGAACAAGAAGACATCTCCCCACTGATCCAAGAGCACTTTAATAAAACCCACCAGGATATTTTATTCCTTTCCCACCCTGTTTGATGCCACAGAAAATGCTCTCACCTCCCTGGGTGCCTCGCTTTGGACAAACTCCTCGAAGATCCTGTTGGCTTTGGAGGCCAGCTTGGTTTTCGACCGGGTCTTTTTGAAATCTTCACATGCCAGCCAGAAGTCAAGATTCTCCTCGCTGAATTCAGTCTTCAGGAAGGTGTGGAAGGCATTTACCCCACCTGGGGAGGGGAGAGAAGAGCAGTTAGTGGGACAGGAGGCAGGGAGGAGGGGGACCAGCAGCAGACACTGCCTGGCAAGCGTCCTGGGAGCTCAGACCGTGACATCTGCAGATTTCCTTTCCCTCTGGGCAAATTCCACCCTCTGAGACACTGCTAATTGGCCTCTAGACTCCAATAAAATCCTTTCCCACAGACAAGTAATCCTCTGGTTTTATTTGTGTGACCTTTCCGTAATGAGGCTTCAGAGTATTTTCTTTACAGCTTCGGAAAAGAGCTAATTCTACCTAAGGAGAAGCACGCTGACGCATCGGAACGCTGCAGGAACCACACAGCAGTGCCTTTATTTTGATTTCTCAGCCGAGATCTGGAGGGAATGAGATGCTAAGGATGGGAGAGTAATTGCAGCAAGGCTTTCAGAGCCGTGCTGGGAGGGTGTATTAAGTTACAAAGCTGGAGATGCTCGTTAGCCATCACAGCACGTGAGAAAGGCTGGAAAAAAAATACACTCAGCCCCAGACTGGTGCTGTGGAAGGACTTTGTCTGGCTGGAGAAGAGCTTTTAAGGTAGACTTTAGGATTAAAATTTGGGCACTTTTGGATTAAAATTTGGCACTTCTGCCATTGTGCAGACCCCAGTGTAAGAAGAGGATTGTGTGTGGGACTAAAAAAGAGGTCCCACCTCTGGGTCTGGAGGAACTGTGTGCACAGGGAGAGGGAGACAGCATCTCACAGGAGCCCTGTGCATCACAGACATGCAGCTGATATCAGAGGGGGGAAAAGCTACGGTTATTCAGTAAAGCAGCTAAATTCCTCCTCCCTGTGGAAGAGCCATCCCCGGAGGCACGGGACAGACAGACAGAGGGCAGCAATGCAGTTTTCCGAGCAAGCCCGAGGGGAGGCGGCTACCTCGCTGTCTCCACCAGACACTGAGAGAGGACACTGCCTTCTCCCGAGTGTGGAGAAAGGGGTGGTCTGGGAATGCCGTGACATTCCCCCCCGTGGGCTGCTCCACGTGGTATGCCTGTGACAATGCTCCTGTCACAGCAGCAATGCTCCTGGGCAGCAGCAAGGCGTTGTGAGANCACATTCCCCCCGGTGGGCTGCTCCACGTGGCATGCCTGTAACAATGCTCCTGTCCCAGGGCAGCAGCAAGGCGTTGTGAGACAACACTTCTGCCCCCCAAAAACACCCAGCCAGGAGGAAAGGGTACAGCTTTGTGAGGCAGGCAATGAGCCCTATGCATCAGATCTGGGCAGGAAAGGGACCTTTTTCTAAATCCTAAAACACCTCCTTTGAGGAGGCGGCGAGGTTTCATCGTACGCTGACTTCAGGCATACATCTCACTAAGAGTACATTTGTCCTACACGCTCTCACCAAGGGAAGAAAACAAGGTGCTACTCACTTTTGCTCTTGAGGAGCTGGTCAAAGGACTCCCTCCACTCCAGCACCTCTCGGGAGGCGTCTCTGGAAAAGACAAAAGGACGTAAGGCTTGCAGTCCAGCGGCGAGGGATGGGAGCACTTCAGCTGTGCAGCTCCATCAGTGGGAGACAGTGGCACTCGGCAGGAAACCAAAGCGAGAGGCCAATATCCATTACCTGTGGGCTCTCTTTCCTCTCTCCTCCCTTTCTTTTACCTTCCCTGACGGCTCACCCGACCTCAGCTCCATGCTGCTGGCCAGGAGGTTCCCTAGGGAATGCTCAGAAAAAACCCTTTTCTTCTGATGCCAGTCCAGCAGGTTCTCTAGGGAGTGCTCAGAAGAGCCCTTTTCTGCTGGTGTCAGTCCAGCAGAGCCTCCTCTGCGAGAAGACCCCCTGCCCTCAGCAGCAGAGTTTAGTGGTTTGTGTTTGATGCTGCCTGCATTCCCCAGGGATCCCAGCCGCTGGTGTGAGACGCCAGGGAGCGCGGGAGCCCTGCGGGTTCCTTGCCTCTTGCCGTGGCCCTGCTTGCTCTCTGTGCCTAATGCCAGGGCATCTGTTCTCCGGTTGGATTTTATAACCGCTGGAGCTGGGAAGTGATCCGCCTTCCCAGCCTGCCTGGGTGGGACCATGGGGAGGGGGAGCTGTGCTCTGTGCTCTCTGCTGCGCAGATGGGCAGGAGCATCCCTCGGGAAAGCCTGATCTGTGGGGACCTGGCCTGGGCTGGACGTGGGACAGAGCCGTGCTTGGCTTACCTCCGCCTGGAGCCCAGCTGCAGCTTGCTGGAGCTCCCAAGCTTGTGTCCCAGCTCGGGTTTATGAAGCAGGATCCCTAAGCGGGTCTTCAGATCCTTGGCTCTGGAAGGGAAGGAGGAAGGGGAGAGGTGGGATCGCTGGACCATCAGACTGCTGCCACCACCCCCTACCCTGGCAGGGGCTGCACCCCAGGGGCTCGAGGGGACAGCCCTCGCTCCCCAGCTTCAGCCACTTCTTTGCTCTCTGGTGTATGAAATAAATGCTCCCCACTTGCTTTTCCTGCTCCCTGGCAACCGCGCTCGGCAGCGCACTAAACCTGGGGGACTGTTTTCTCCTGCTCGTTTCCCAGCTAGAGACACATGGAATATGAAGCACGACGAGCTCTTTCCTCTGGGGCAGGTAACAGAGCAGCTGCTGAGTGCCCGGCGTGTTGCAATCTCTAGCGAATTGCTCCCCGGAGCAAACCTGGTTCCTGTTCCCATCCCACTCTCCCGGCATCGCTCCGCTCCTCCCAAACCCCTGGAAAAACACAGCGATTTCTTTCCGCTGCGCAGAGCGGGAGTATCTCCCTGCTGCCAGGCTGCTGCTGCCCTGCTCCCTTTGGGTGCCCCTGGGTCCCCAGGAGCCTGTCACCAGGCCGTGGAGCGGGTTGCGCTCCCGCAGCAGCGCCATCCACCTACCCCATGCCTTTAGGAGGCAGCGGCAGCACGACGCTCCCGTGTCGGAGGCTGGGATGCTCCTGGCTGTCCCCGCGGCTCCGCGACGAAGGCACGGAGGAGGCACCTCCCTACCGGGCAGTCTCCGCGGCAGCAGGGCAGGAGGAGAGGCTCCTGTCCCCCAGGGTGCCCCCGAGGCGTGTGGCCCCGCCGCTATTTGTGTGCCGCGGCTCGTTCAGGCGTCCCGAGGCGCCCGTACGAAAATAAGGGTTTAAATGTCAAGCCGGCAGCGTGGGGCTTTGCAGCCGTGGTTGGCAGGAGGAGCAACATGTCACTTAACAGTTCAACCGTGTTGACAAAAATACTCCTGCCGCTGTCAACTCGAAGCAAGTTGTGCGGAGACAAAGCCAGGGAAAGCCTGGTGTGTTTGTACAGCCCGACACGCGCCGGGCAGCCCTGTCCAGCCTCCTGCCCCTCCGCGTGTTTCACCTCCGTGCTCCCCTCCTGGGGAGCTGGAAGGATGCATCCACAACAAATCACTTCGCTGCGTGTTTCCTTGAGGTCTGCACCCCACTTTCTACCCTAAACATCACATCCGCAGCGGCAGAGGTCGGTTCAGGTGCGTCTTTTCCAGCGAACCCTCTGCATCCCAGGAGAGCCTTACCTTTCCAGGCAAGTGATGGGGAGCGCGGCTAAGCCCCGGCACATGCTGAGAGCTGGGCTCCCAGGCATCCAGCAACTCATCGGGTCCTTACGGGGGCGGCAGGAGGGTGCGACAGGCGGCTGCGGCACCACCTGCCCCGCGGCCGTGTGCTGGAGGCTGGAGCAGCGGCGCGGAGCCGCGCTTTATATCGGGTGGGAGGCGGGAGAGCGGGGAGGGGGACCCGGCATCGCTGTAGCCTCCAGCCAACCAAAAGCTGCTCAGGCAGCGCCCGTGAAGTAAGAGCTTAGGTAAGTTTGTGTGTGCTGGTAAGGGAGGGGGGAGTGGGAGGCCCAGGCTTGTCCTTGAGCATCACAGTCAGAGCTGCTTCCTCGAGAACAGGAAAAAACAGGCGCGTTTCCACCGACGTGTGGAGCCTGCCGAGTAACGCCGGCGGGTGGGAGCGCGGGTGGGAGAGCGAGGGACGGGACAGACGCTGTAGCACAGCACAGCGAGAGTCGTCAGCTCCGTGCTGCTGCTCCGTCCTGCTGCCCGAGGGGTCCCAAACCTCCCCGCATTGCCACTATCGCAGCAGCAGGCTCTGCCCAGGTGGTTAAAGCAGGGGATGCCAGTCCCCAGCAGAGTCAGGAGCATCCTGGGTGCAGGAGGGTTTGTGCTTCCTGGGGATATACGCTAGAGATAGAGCAGAAGGATGCAATGTTTCCACTTCCCCCTCAATGGCACTGCCGGTTCACAGGTGGAATATGTAAGGACAATGTGCTGGCTGAAGTTGCACTTCTTCATCACAGATTCCCTCTTGGGTGTGTGGTGAGAGAAAGGAAGGGAAGGGATGGATGCACATCAAAGAAATCCAAAGCCTGGGAAAGCATCTGATAATGGAGAATCCTGATGAGACCTGGAAATTGAAAGGAGATTAAAAGCTGAGGAGAGGCTGGAAACTGGAGGGGAAGGACTGAGCAAAACAGAAAGATGAAGATAAAGGGTTATACCAGTGTCAGACACTGCACACCAGCGAACCCCAGGGTCTGGTGCTGCAAGCACCAGAGGTCCATGACAACCAACAGGTCCCCCATGCCGGGGTCAGGCTCACAGAGGGTCCCAGAGAGCTGCCCTCCCTGAAATTCCCCAGCTCAGTGGCTCTGGAAGGGAGTGACCTTAAACCCCCCTGCTCAGGGCAAGGCCAGAGCTGCCACTTCCACTCCTCATCCTCTCCCTTCCTACTTCATGCCTGCTATCCCAGCTCAGACATTTTTCCAGAGCTCAAGTTGTTTCCTGCCCTTGCTGCCTGCATTCATCACACATCCAGCACATTGCCAGAGCATCTTTCCCAGGAGAGATGAACTGTGCCAGGAAGGTGGCAGCACAAAGCCATCTCGGCCCTGGGCCAGGGAGAAAGGCTCCTCTCAAGCTGCCTTTGGGAGCAGGAGCATGAGGATATCTGCATGGGAGGCTTTGGGAGGAGCATGAGGCACCTCAGCTGGCTTGAGCCGTAAAGGGGAGTCCTGTCTTTCTCTCATCACTTAGAAAAAGCCACAGAATTGTCTTGCTCACAGACAGACAGGAAAGATGCATCAGGACTAATGACTGAACACACACTTTTGGCTCCTGTCTCAGCTCTAATATAAGAGCATCCTCTTTCCCCATGGCTCTGGGGTTTTTCCCTTGAATAATCAAGTTTAAGCCTTCTCGACTAGCAAATATTCAGCTACAGATAAATGACTGGAGCTACACAAAGCTGTTATTCATGTCTCCCCTGTGCCTTGAAGCCACGATTAGAGGTGTGATCCTTGCTGTGGATTTAAGGGAAGAAATGGGAGAGTGAAGGTGAGAGGGCTGTAAGGTTGCTTTTGCCTGTGGAGCTGCTGAGAGGGTCTGTGCCTGCAGAGCTGCTGAGAGGGTCTGTGCCTGTAGAGCTGCTGAGGAGGTCTGTGCCTGCAGAGCTGCTGAGAAGGTCTGTGCCTGTAGAGCTGCTGAGAAGGTCTGTGCACACCCACAGCAGGGACAGTGCTCAATCTAAGTTTTCCAAGTGCTTGGCCACACCAGCCTGGTGCTCCACCCCAGTTCAGCACCATGCTGGGAGCACTGGTGTCACAGCAGCAGTGCCACAGGGCAGGGCCACATTCAGCTGTTCCACGGAGCCACAGAATGCCCAGGGTTGGAAAGGAGATCTGGAGATCAGCCAGTCCAACCCCCTGCTAAAGCAGGCTGGCACTCACTGCCCAGCTGCTGCAGGTGACCGGAGGGTTTAGGATGGCACTGCCCCTTCTCCTCATCACCAACATCTCCATCTCCTCCCTGGTTTTCCACACAGATGCTGTGCTCAGTGATGCCATGGTGTCGTTCTGCCTCGTCATTTCGGGGCATGCCTAGTGTTAAGCAGGAATTCACCTCTGTCCTTTTCCCCTCTAAAACTGCGGCCCATCCTCCCACCTGCAGATCTGCGAAGTCACAGGATGCTGTGCTAACTCTCACTGGTGTTTGAGGCACCATCTGAGCAGGTCATGCCGAGAGGAAAACCTCCAGGAGCCCGGACACGTGTTGCAGGCACACGGGACAGATGATTTCTGGCTGCAGCTCCATGGTGCCTGGCACAGCCACTGTGCTGAGAGCCATGTGCTGCTTGGAGCAGCCAGGCAAATGTAACTATGGCAAAAACACAGCTGGGATGTCAGCAACAGCAACTGGTGAGGAGCATGGGGGATGTGAGCCAGAGCAGAGAAACTCTGCGCCTCTCTGCCTTGAGATTGTAGCCTGCTGACCACCCTCCCTCCTCCTTTGCTTTAGTTCCTGTCTCCCTGCTGCTTTTTCCGAGAGAAATAAAGTGCATTGGACAAGGGTTTGTGTGGTTTGACTTGGTCCCTTGTGGCAGCTTTTGAAGCTCTTGGCTCAGGTGAGGCAAAGCTGACAGTGAAGCAGAGGTGAAGAACTGCCCATGGTGAGAGAGAGAGAGCCCTGTACAATCCCCCTGGGAGGGAAGGAGCCGGTCAAAGGCTTCGTCTTTTTGGGCACCACAGTGGCTCAGCTGGAAGAGGCACAAAGCCACAGAGAATGCCACGCTCCCACGAGGGTGTTCGATCCAGAGCGTGGCTCTGGGATGAGGGGCAGTGCCAGATCCATGTGGGCAGGTCTGAGCCCGGGCACAGGAGTGGGATTGGGCTGTTCCAGCAAAATCCTCCTCACCGAGTCCAGGACAGACCCTCTGCCCACTGTGCCACAGCCACCAGGCCCCTGCACAGGCCACCACCTGGCTCCTCTGCTCTCTTGGGCAGCTTTTCTACCTCTCCCCTTCGGTGGGGCGGGAGATGCTGTTCAAGGACAGGCAGCTCAGCAGCGTGGGCTGCACTAGGTGAGATATTTCATATTGTAGAGCTCTTCCCAGGGTTATGCAATAGCCTCTCAGCCCAGCCATGGATGTGTACTCAGATGTCTTCATGCTGCTCTGTATCTAATTTAATTACATGCTTCCTGTCTCGTTTAGCTTAGCAGCCTCCTGCGGCTCCGGCTCCATTGCCTCCATTATCAGCCCTTGTTTTGGAACACAAAAAACTCATCTGTGGCGCAACGCTTGGGGCCAGGCTCCCTTCCCAGAGCCCTGCCACAGCCTTGCCAGCACCAATCCACCTCCCATCCATAAGGACCAGTTTCATTCCCACCAGGAAGGTCCTGGCAGCCCGGGTGGGTGCTCGGAGGGGTTCCTGCCTGCTGAGGCTGGGAGGTGGCCGGGCTGTGAAGGCACCTGCTGCATCCACGGCCACCCTTTGCAAGCATTTGGGGGGTACAGCCACCGACTGGCTTCACCCTCAGCAGCAGAACACAGACACCATCAGCCCCAGGGATTGCTGCTGGTGTTTCTGGGTTAGTATTTGCAAAGCTCCAGCAACTCTGGAAAATATGAAAATAAAGGTTTCGGCCCCAAACTGAAATGGGGTGGGGAGTAGGAAAACGAGGGTTTGGTGACAGGGTGCAAAGTGCCCTTGCACATGTGCCCCAATGCACAGTCAAGCTCTGAGCGTTTCTGGCAGCAGTATTTTTGTATTTTTATACTGCTTGAGTGGAATAAGGGGAAGATACAGAAATAGATGGGAAGGGGAGGCAGGGAGGAGGAGGAGAGGAAGAGCCAGGGTGAGCTGTGCTGTTGGGATCTCACTGCATCACCAGGCAGGCTCACCAAGGAGTCTGTCCCTGATTTCTCCTAAGCCAGTAGGGAACCACAGAGGGGGCAATCAGGAATGGTCAAGCCTGAGGGCAGCACTGCATGTTCCCTGCAGCATTCCAGCAGAGCCTGCCATGAAATCAGGGAGATGCTGAGTGCAGAGGAGCAGAACTGGGAGGTTTAAAGGCCCTGCTCATGTTGCAGAGCTCCTTCCTCCACCTGCAAGCTGCTGATAAGCTCTGGTTGTCTTCAAGGAGGGAAGCAAGCAAAGGAGCTGAGACTGGGGTGGAGGTTGGTGTTGTGCAGGCAGGAGCGCGGCGATGGGGAGAGGGTTTAGTGGTGGGCTTGGCAGTGGTGTGTTAATGGTTAGGCTTGATGATTCTAGAGGTCTTTTCCAAGCTGAGCAATTCTAGGATAGTGCCAGGGAGGAGCAGGGAAGCCACCAAGGCTGAGACAGCAGCCAGGCATTTGCAAGTGGTCCCCGAGCAGCCACACTGCAGCTGGGTCTCGGCCACGGGCACAGATCATGGGACAGAGGCAGGCAGGGGCTGCTGTGGGATGCCGTATCTGTGTGGTTGCAGGTGAGCCTGGCTCCCTCTGTGCCCATCCCAGCCCATCCCAGGACAGGCAGGATCCTTCACCCTCACCCACGGGGCGTTTGATGGATTCCCAACACGCCGCATTCACACGCGGCACGGGAGGAAATGACTGCTCTGGAAATTTGTAGCAGTGCGGACAGAGATTATTGGAAAAAAGGAAAAAAATTAGAATTACAAATGAGGTTTTCGAGGGGCAGCTGTTATCCACTCTGCTCACGTGCTCGCTCTGCACAGCTGCATAGGGAGAGGTATCTGACAGCAGGTACGTTTAATCTTCTCTTTCCGTTCCTGGCATCTGCTTTTTAAAGCCACTGAACAGCCAGAAAAAAAAGCAAAAGATGATGGCTAAATATATCCTAACTAAGAGGAGAGACAGAGCAGCACTAATGGCAGATCCTTCCTTGAATGCATCCAAATTGGTTTGGCTCAGAGACAGGCTGAGGGAAGAAGCAGCAGATGAAAAGGAAAAGCAATAAAAGAAGGGATTTAGGGGAAAAAATAAGGAGGATAAAAGGAAGCCAGAGGGGCTGATAAATCCCACTGCACCCATTTCCAGAGGGAAACAAGCCCGTTTAATTTTTGCTTTTAAATGCAACCCTGTGCAGACCACAGAGCAAACACTCACCTTTCACAGGGAGGGTGGGTTGTGCACCAGGCGAGGAGAGCCCTCAGTGTGCCCAGGGCCAGATGAGATCCAGGTCACTGCTCTTCCTGCTGGCCAGACCTGCTCGGGAGATGCTCTGCTTGGCCTCAGCCCTTCCTCACTAAAGTCCCACTGCGGGGTTTCTGCAGTAAATCTCTCACTGTGCAATTTGCCCCTGAGACCTAGGCTCCCCTCAACTGCCCCGATCCCTGCCCCTGCTAACGCCTCCCCTTTCCCCCCTTGTTACCCAGGATTGCCCTCGGCTGCTGCCTGACCTTTCCCCAGCGATCCCAGGCTCCTCCAGACTCCCTAAATTGGCCCATGGCTGGTGACTCTCACCCTGTTCCTGCTCATCCCTCCCTGGTTTATCCCCTAAGGATGAAGCAAGCTGAGACCTGGGTGCGGGCTGCCTGCTGGAGCACGGGGTTTCTTTTTATGGTCTGGAAAAAGCTCTTCATTTGTTGTTTGCTCTTTGTGACCTGATCATGCTCGATCCATTCACTTTGTTCCCTTTCCCAGGAGCTTGTGCGTCCCCCACCGCTGCTCCTGGTGCAGGGAGCAGGCTCAGCACTCGGCTCCACCTCTGGCCATGGAGGGGTGTGATGGAAAGGCTGACAGAGGGACAGGTGAAAGCAGTGCCACCACGGAGCAGACGATGCCCCAGCTCTGCCCAGCTCTGCCACAGCCGCTCCTGGCTACGTGGCTGGGGGTTAATGGGCTGATAAAGAGCGTTTGCTCCGGAGCCATCACGGCTTCTCCTGGCCTGAAGGCGGGGTGTGTGTTAGAGACAGAGCCCACCTGCTGCCTCTGCAGCTCCGTGTCCCCCTGCCACGCTCCCAGCAGGGAAAGAGCCAGAGCCCTCCAGGAAAGTCCTGCAGATTCAGTTTGGGATTTGGGGCGGGGAATCCATCCCAGGCAGCAGTGGGCTGTACCCACCCCAGAGAAGGACAGCAGTGTGCTGCTGGAAGGCTCTTGAGATTTTCCTTCCGTGCAGGTCCTACTGACACATTTCTGACTCATCTCCCCAAGCTGTACCTCCAGGGAGCCTGGTTCTAAACTGCTCCAACCGAGCAATCGACTCCTTGGAGCCAACACATCCCCTCTCTGCTGCCCCATCCAGCGTGTCTGCACCAGTGCAACCAGGGTCTGAGGGGAAACAGCTTCTCCCATCCTCTTCCTCCTCAGCAATTTGGCTGGGAGACACCCCTCCCTCCCCGGGATTGCAATTCCCAACTCGCAGCTTTTCAGACACTCAGGCAGAGAGCAAATAGTCTCAGGCTGTTTATTATGTCCTCAGGATCTCTATACAGAAGACTTGGGTAACACTGCACAACGTGGTGACACAACTCAGTGGGGCATCGTCGCCGCTGGGACGTGTGGCGTGGCTGAGGAGCTTCTCCAGCCTCCCAGGGAAGGGGAGTCTGGCAAACAAGCAGCTACTGCAGGGGGAACCCAGGGAGCTGAGCCCGTGCCTTTCCCTGAGCGGGAAGGGATCAGACTGAACAGCCTGCAGGGCCTGCCCAAACTGCTCCTGCTGACATCTCCCCACACCAGCAGCACCCCGACACTGCAGAGGCAGCTGCAGCAGCAGGAGGACCTCATGAAAATGAAAATATGGCAGAGGGAAGCACTTCTGGGCTGGTCTTTCTAGCTGGTGGCTCACTTCTGAGTTCACTGCCTACAGCAGAGCCATCCTCAGTCTCTTCTGAGCCACCCACAAGCTCATTTCCACAGGAACAAGACATCTTTGTTATCTCAAGCAGCCTTACTGGGCACTTGGGTTTGCAGTCAGGTCCTCAAGGGGACACTGCCACCCCACCAAAGCAGAGGTGCTAGGGAGCTTAAAGACAAATCTGAACTCCGATTTGGGTAGCTCATAGAGGAGTTGTGGGGAGAGGTTATTGGGAGATGAGATCTTCAATTGTGGTTCTTAAGGAAGGGGGATCTACTCCAGGGTGTGCTTGTACCCTGCTCTCTTCATTGCCAGGAATCCCACAGAGGTCTGCGGGAGCAAACACAGCAGAAGGTGACTCTGCTCCCTCCTTCCCCTCCCAGGAGGAGAGCTGGTGGCTGCAAGCACCGACAGAGCAACATGGAGACATTTCTCTCAGGATAACACTGTTACCGACACTGGAAGTGCAAAGCCGAGCAGCTCCTCATCCGTCCTGTTTTAGATCCAGCCTGGGACACGCAGCACATGAGGCAAACTGGGAGGTGTGGGGCGATGTGAGACAAACAGTTCACAGCACAGCTGGTCCCCACAGCTCCCTGCTACACCGGGTCCCTCCAGCAGCAGGCACTGCCTTTTCTCCTGCGCCTTTTTGCCAGGAATGGTGGATGTTTTTGGTAACAAGCTCATCCCCCTCTGCCACCTCCCTCCCACGGCCTCAGTTCCCTGAACTCCCGTTGAGTTCACCGCAGTCCCAGATTAGAGACACATCCTCCTGTAAAGCCGGCAGGAGGCACAGAGTACAACGACTGACTTTGCCAAGCAAATACAACCCACACACCTTTATTGAGACTATTTTTATAAAACCAGAGAGCCACGGGGGAGCCCAGCTGTGAGTGACCCCAACACGGCTGCCCTCTCCCCTAGCCAGCCCCTGCCACAAGCACTACATGTGCAGCGTGCATGGAAGAGGGAGAAAAAGGAGGAAGACAAAGGACTTGGGGACAAGATAAGCTTCTGCAAAGCCCAAGAGGTGCGTGGTAGAGAGAAGCATTCTGGTCCAGCAGCAAAATGAACTTTAATTCCAGTTCTGGGATATAATGCTACGATGCCAGAGAGAGCACAGCACCAAGGAAGGAGACAACTGCAGCAGCCCCAGGAAGGAAAGATAATGCAGAAATGATGTGAAATGTTTTGTTCTTATATAACAGGCAAGGAAGAGCTCCTAGGAGCTTTACAGTGGCAGCAGTAGGAGGCGTGTAGGAGGAAGATGGCGTGACCAGAGTGTCTGGGGAAGGAAAAGGCAAAGAAGAGAGGAGGGGTGGATGGGGATGGAGGATAGGCAAACAGGGGGGCACTGTGGGAGTCTCAGGCTCAGACAGATGAGGACAAACAGTGCTGGTGGACAGGAAGGTTTGGAGTGCTTCAAGGAGGAGGAGGAGGAGGAGAAGGGAAAACCACCAAAACAGGACAGAGAAAGGAGAGAGGGGTTTGGAGGGACAAGCCAGAGGCCCCCAGGGAGGGGAGAGCTTGCACTGACGGGCGAGAGGCACTCCAGGACTGGCATGAGGTATGCTTTGCTATTGCTCTGAATGCTGTAAACATTTTGGTTTTGTGTCTCTTAGTGAACATTCAGTTCAGTTTGATACATGTGCTCTTAGGGGTAACTGGAAGCCTAGCAGAGTTTTACGTCTCTTACTACTACTCAGACTTATACACAAGGCAAACACAACACTGGCTAAAGATCTCAGTTTATGTCATTTATGCCTAATTCTCCTATTTTAACATGCACATCTATGTCTCAGAAAAGCTTCTCTAGTAGAGGACACTAAGTAAGATACAGATGAAGTCACATGCACTCTCATCCACCCACACCCCTAGACACACACATCAATTTCCCCCTCCCCTGCTTAATACTGGCAAGACTTTGCCCTTCACACCTCCCCAGCACGGACAACAGGGACCCCTTGGTGCATTGATGAGTCCACTAAAAGTGACAGAAATCATCCCAAGCCTGGCTGATGGATCAAAGCAGGAGAAACTTTAGACAGAGTAGAGTTCTGCATCTGCTCCTGGAGTTAACACCACCCGAAGCTCATAGAAAAGGGAAAGGAAATTTGTAAACTCTTTTTTTTCCTTCTGCTATCAAACTACCTGGGAGCTCGCTGCGTTTGTGCCAGAAAACAGAAGAACTGAGTGAACCAATTTTTTTCCCCCCTCTCCATGTGATGGCACACTTTGACACTACTCCAAACGGGAAATTTTGGAGGTGTGTGCTGGTGGAGAGGGGAAATGGGTTTGTAGGTTGTGAATACCCCTTTCACACCAGGAAGAGATGAATCGAGGATAGGAGATTTGTCCTTGGTGGGGATTAGTCACCACTCACTTCTTTCCGAAGCTTTGGCTCAGTCATTATTTCCTTGATCAGCCCCTGGTTTAAGGGCTAGAGCTACAAGCTGCCTGTTTTGATTCACTTCAGAATGGCATTTGGCATAAAAGAAGCAGCTGGTGTCATTTTCTTGTTTAGAGAAAAATAGACTTTTACTTTAAATAATGAGTCTGCTTTCCTTCAAGGGAGACAAACTGCAAGGGCAGCAACAAAAATAACTGTGGTGGACTCATGTGCCTCAGACAATACTTTTGCTGCACTCTGTGTTCTAGGATGCTGTTTCCCATGGAGGGCGTTATCTGGCACCAATTTAATGGGGAGAACACTTCTCCTCCATCAGCCAGCCTGATTCCAGCTCCTGTCACCACTGCAGCAATGGCATCTCCGGATGTGCCCTGCTCCAGGCAATTCCCCAGGTGGATGGAGGAGAGAAGGGAGCTTGGATTTACAGGGTGTTGGCCACTTTGAAGCTTTTCCATGAGTTCTGACATGAAATGAAAGGACAGCAGCACCAGCCCTAGAGGAGCTTGTGGAGAGATGCAGTCACACTCTGAACAGGACCAGGCTTTGTAGCCACCAGGGGAGCCTGGGGATTGTCCCCTCTCACATTCCTCGGCACAAACATCTCCATCCTGCTCCTGGCTGTCCCCTCGCCTGGCTCCCTCTGTCACCATCCCCAAGGTGCTGCAGAGCCTTGTCTGGGCTGGCACTAGAGGTCAGGATCACCCAAGCCCACTCAGAAGGTCTGTCTGGAGAGAAGTACCACAAGGCAGTTATCGTGGCCTTCTGCCTTCCCTTTAAAAGCCGTGACTGCTTAAGCCTCCTGCTGCTGACTCTCACATCCTGGGCAGCTCTGAGGTGCTTTTTGCACATGCAGGCAAGAGGAGAGTGGAAGGGAGGAAGGCAGGGCCAGACGAGGTGGCCTCCCTTCACCACTGGCAGCACTTGTTTGTTGCCACAGTGCTGGGGAGCTGAGCTGCCCTTTGGCAGCAGTGAGATCACTGGGTAAAACTGGGACCAAGGGAAATGACTTCAGCCAAAGCAACCTGTGCCCCTGGGAGATACCAGCCTGCCCTGTGCTACACAGGTGTGGTAGGCAGTGTCTCTGAGAAAGGGGAGTTCCTCCAGCCTCTCCCCACGGCCAGAGAGGGAAGCTTTGCATCCTCCCTCGCAGGTCAAGCATCAAGTGTTTCACTGCAGCGTGGTTTGGTTTGGCCTCCTCACTCCCTGCCCCAGGAAGGGGCTGTGGAGGTGGTGTGACCTACACTCCTTCCTGCAGGCCAGACACCAGCAGGGACAGCCCCTGGATGCATGGCTCTGTATCCTTTGCTTCCATCTCTGATTCCTTCCATGCATCTCACAGGTTCCCCAGACACCTGTACCTCCCACTCCCTTGACACTGAGGTACTGCATGATCTGGTCCCCTTGGATAAATCATGGCAAGTCTGGGGCATTTTCCAGATGTCTCTCATTGCTCCCACTTTCAAGCAAGCAGCAAAAAGTTTGTGTGGAACTGCCACGTGCAGACCTTGAGCTTTGTGCCTCTGGACACAGGGCATGAGGGACCTCACATGCCTCAGCAGTTCCAGGAGCTGTGTCACCGAGCCTGGCCATGGCTGCAGAATGCCACATCTGTCACCACATGCCAGCCCCTGCTCCTCAGGGGTCCTTGCAGGGGCAGAGGACAGCCAGGCATGCTGGGTCACTGCTGCTCTTTCTGGCCATTCCTCACAGAAATTTGACTGGAGATGGTATCTGCTTTCCAAAGACCTGGAGAATTCTGCTGCTGCCCAACCAGGTACCAAAAAGCAGCTTTCCCTACTGAACAGAGAGTTTGCCCTTGCACTGTGTTTAGACTTCAGTGTCTTAGAGACCACAGGAATACACCTCCAGAATAAACCCAACGTGGTACCACCTCTATCTGGATCCTAAACCTATTTGTTCTACTGGCCTGCACATAATCCTTACAAAAAGCCTCAAAAAACTGTTTCCTGCTTAATTAATGGATTCTTAACTAATGAATTAATTTTTACTATCCAACCAGGCTTTTTGTATCTTGTTCCAAACACATTATGCTTAGCTTTAGAATTCATTCTACCTCGTTTACACCACATTACACTGAATCTTTATCAGCGACTTTCTGATGTATCAAACCCACCCACCACTGTTGGCTAGAGCAGAGGTTTACAGCCTCTGTAACTGACTGAGAGAAGGAAAAGATTCATGGGGTCACTTTCCAGGCCTTCATTAAGCTAAGAAAACAGACCTCTGGTCTGTCAGCTCAAATCCACAGACAGGCTGTCTGCTTCTCCCCTAGAAAATATTGCAAGAATCTGCCAAGCTGGAACAGCAGTGCCATGGAAATAGGGCCATCAGATTATTGCACAGCACAGAGGAGGTGCTACACCACTGACATCTGCACTGAGCCTTCTCCTGCAGTGGCCATCCAGGCTGTGGGAACAGGGCCGAAGAGCACCTCACACTCCACACCCTGCTCACTCCAAGCTCTCCGTGTCCCGCTGGAAGCAAGCACCCTGCCATCAGGGTCTGTGTCTTGGGGAGTTCTTTGCAGGGCATTGAACCCACAGTGGACAATCGGTAGGTAGGAACAGTCAGCAATCAGGAAATAACAAAAATAGAGTTGTGATTTTTCGTGTTGCCACGCGCTGCTCAGGTACCACATGAAAAATGCCATCTGCTGTGGCAGACGGGTCTTGTGCTTTTCTTACACCTCAGCAAGGGCCAGAGGGGACATTCCTGCTCTCCAGTGTCTCCCACCAGGTCATTCCTGAGGAGCCACCAAGCCTGTGGCAGCCAGGAGCCCCTTTGTGCTAGGTTTTGGTACAGTGCCCAGCACAACAGAGCCTGAAGGATGACTGGGGCCCTGGGGCTGAGCTACCACACAAATAACTAATAGTCATGAAAAACAATCATTCACATTAGAAGACTTGCCTGCCTAGGCCTAGTGAGAGCTTTTGGGATTACCTTCACCATGAGGAAAACTCGACAGTCCTATGGAGAACACTCTTAGTCTCCATCCCTGAAAGATAAGGGGCAGTGACAGGGTAGCAGCTGTGTCATAAGATGTGCAACCAAAATGGGGAGGTGAGCTGAGTTTGCTGATGGTTTCCACTCTGGGAAGGGGAACGGATCCTGTGCCTTTGTCTCCTCTCTCCCTCCCCTTGGTCTCTGGGTCCAGACCCCAGCAGCCAACATGGGAGACGTGGGCTGGATGTGGCTTCACAAGTGTCAGAACTGCCCTTGGGGCTCTTCCAAGCACAAGGGAGAGGTGAGGGACAGGGAGATGTGTGGAAGGATGGAAAGGTGTTATTTACACACAAACCAACACAGTAATTTTAAAGGAAACCTGCCTTGCCAACAGAGGACCCCGTGACTCGAGAGGGTTGTGGGTTTGTGCTAGAGAGAGGCAACGACTGCAAGGTGCTACTGCTAACCAAAAAACAAAAAGCACAGAAAGTCAAAGAGTCCTAATACCACACCTGGATCACTCTCTGGAAGCTTCCTCTGCCCCTTCTCCCTCTTTTCCCATTCCCACTGCTTTTAACATCAAGAAAGTTTCACATTTAGACATGGGTTTTGGCTGTTGTAGGAAGCACATGGTTTCTGAGGGCCCCGTTGCTGCTCTAGCTGAGCCTCCTCTGGGTCTGAGACAGCAGGTCTGTGTAAATTTTGGATCTCAGGAACCTGGGATACGAGTCTTTCTCCATCAGGCTGTGCACCTTCCCCTGAGCTTGGTCAAAGCAAGAGAGGGAAGGCTCCTGCACATTTCTTCTCGTCAGCTCCCGTGTCTGGAAGTCTATGTTCACCTGGGAAAAGCAGCAGAAGAGAGTTTGGCACCGAGTGTCCAGCTGGCCTGCTTCAAATGGCACATTCCCTCTCAGCCATGGCTGCAAAACAGCAGCAGAACCGAGGCCCTACCCTCGTCCATGCCTGAACAGCCCCCACAGCTCTGGGGAGTTTGGTGATCTAGGGCTAAAAATCCTACCCTAAGCCTGGAAAAGTTGGGTTTATAGTGATCTGAGCACTTCTGAAAGCAAATCACTTTTATGCAGACTCTCAGGCAGCACATCACCTAAAACTGCTGACTCAGCCTAACTTCTCTCCTGTCAACTGTGATTTCTCTATTCCCTTCATTCTTCCCTACATGCCCAATATATGGGTGAATGAACTTTTTAACTGGGTTTAAACTATTAGTGTGTTCTTATTAAACGTTTCTAAACTCTGTTGATCTAAAATAAATTGTTTGATTTTTCCCACAGCAGCTTCACGTTACAATATCTTGAGGAGAGGCTTGAAAAAACAAACCACCCTGTAATAATGTTATGACTGCCATTTGTGTGCAAAGCCAGCCTATGGAGTTCTCCTGTTTTCCTTCCCTAGCAGAGCAGTCAGCATTTGTTAGGGTTATTGTCTGGAAGGAAAAATGGCTGAAAAGACGTTATTTGTTGTTATTAACTCAGTATCCAAACTTGAAGGAGCCTAGAAAGTAAAGCTGTCTGCCCTAGCATGGATGGTCAGCAATGTGGATTAGCTCTCTGCATTGCTTAATAATCTCACATTCTAGCATGCCAAAATTATATGACAGCGCTAAGGAAACTTCACCACAAGAGCAAATTTTAGGAAAGACCCCCTCCTACCTGCATTCCCATTTCTCATCAAGATTCAGCCCTCCAGTCCTTAAAATCTCACCCAGCTTCCTGAATAACAGTGGGAAGACGCTCGTGGAGAGCAGTGGGCATTGAGATACCCACACACCTTGGTGTGATTCTGGGTCCTTCTCAGTGGGCATTGAGATACCCCACACACCTTGGTGTCATTCTGGGTCCTTCCCAGTGGACACTGAGATACCCCACACACCTTGGTGTGATTCTGAGTCCTTCCCAGTGGGCACTGAGATACCCACACACCTTGGTGTGATTCTGGGTCCTTCCCAGTGGGCATTGAGATACCCACACACCTTGGTGTGATTCTGGGTCCTTCCCAGTGGCCTTGCAATGGCCTTCCTAGCTGGGAGAGGGAGTCAAATGAGCCCTTTTTGGGGTCCCTGACAGACACCTGTATTGTGACAGGCACTTGTGCAGCGGAGCAGGGGGGGCTGGGTGCAGTAAAAGCCACCCTTACTGTGGTTGTGCTGTGATTGCAGTAACACCATCACGACGCAGGATCTGACAGTGCCATCAGCCTGTCAGTGCCTGAAAAGGATTTAACAATCCCGGGCTCAGGGTTGTGACTGCACTTTTTGTTCAGCTCGGAGGTTATTGTTCACACCTCTCAGGAGGTCTGAGCGAAGTGGGAGTTAGTCAGCAGATAAACTCTCCTCCCCGGGGAGTCAACAGGTTACTCAGTGGTGGGATGGTCCTATGCAAAGTGTCCTCTGAGCAATGAGCCCAACAGCCTGCTCGAGGGCTGACAGTAAATGAGAGGAGCGCTGTGAAATGCTCTTGGGAAGTTCGGAGAGGTTAGGAAATGTAGGTTGAGGTTGCCAGTGAACTCCGTGGCTGTGCCTAATTTAGTATCATCAAAGTAGTTGCCCTCATCAGGGATGAGTTACCGGGAGCAGAGGCGGCTGTAGCAGGCAGGATGGCATTCCCATCCTCCTCAGCCACTCTCCGAGAGGGAAGGAAGGGAGGGAGAGCACCCCTGGGCCCAGCTGGGGGTGAAGGCCCTGCTCAGTGCCCGCAGGGATGCTGTGCCATCCCAGGGTGCTGCATACCCACCTCCCGAGGGGCCTGCACGTCAATGAACTCCTCGAAGATGCGCTGGGCCTTGGAGGCCAGCTTGGCTGCCGAGCGCGTCTTCTTGAAGTCCTCGCAGGCCAGCCAGAACTCCAGGTTCTCCTCGCTGAACTCCGTCTTCAGGAAAGCACGGAAGGCGGCCAGCCCATCTGCAGGAGAGACACAGGGAGTCACAAAGGGAGGGGAGAGAAGGCAGGGAGGTGTTCCTTTCGCAGACACCCTTCCATCCACCCCTGCCTACCAAAGACCATTTGATTTTTCTCTGCAATCCCAGGATGTGTCCATCACCACTGATCAGCTGAGCTCCCATGAGCTGCCAGAAAGCCAAAGATCGCTTGATGTAACTCTGAAAAAGTGTTTTCCAGCTATCATGGCAAAAGGCTTTCCTCGAGACTGGGACACCCACCCTTTGGAAAGTTACTCTTGAAATTATCAAGCTTCAGCTCTTTGCATCTTGTGCACGTTAACGCAACACTTTTTAACACCCTATCTGTCATTAAGAAAAACCTTTAATAAAACATGGCTGCTGTGGACTCGCCTCCTATGTTTTCTGTCACTTTGCTTTATTGCCTCGTGCCATTTTTAGTTCTGAATTAAACAGAGGAGTCTGTTACAGCTCCAATAAAGGGTAGAGGGAAAGGACGCGGCATAATTATGGCTTGTCTAGTCAGTGGTAAAAGTGTGCTTATCGCTTGCTAATGCTCAGCAATTGTGACATTTCAGAATGCAATCTGAGTCGGCCAGGGCAGATTAGAACTATGGAAAGATTTATTAGGCAATCTGTGTCCTCTTAAACCCCTGCCTGGGCCTATTTATGGACACAGTCATTGTTTTTTATTTCCTTTCCCTGAATGGCACCAGCGGAGTTGAAGTAGCTGAAGGCTTCACACATACCCTTTCTCCTTGGGATAAATTTAGCTTCTCATGGTTTTGGTTTTTTTTTCCAGTAACATGTTTCTAACTCTTCCTGGTCTTTTGCAATAGGGTCTGGGTTTTTGTAGTTCATGGCTGGAAAGCTCTTGAGTCAGCACTGGCTACTTCCCAGAAACTGTCTAAAAATATTGATGGAATTGGGGATGCACTTGGTGAGGTCAGACTCCTCGAAAGGATGAAGGGAGCAAGGACAAGGCATCTCCAGCCTCTCATCCACCAGCATCCTCAAGTCCTTCTGGGCAGGGCTGTTCTTGATCTGTTCATCCCCCAGCCTGGATTGATATTGGGGCTTGCCCTGAAACACGTGCAGCCCCTTGCACTTGGTCTTATTAAACCTCGTGAGATTTCCATGGGCCCATTTCTCAAGCTCGTCCAGATCCCTGTGGATAATCCTAACATCTTTCAAACAGGCTATTCAGACAGTTCCTTCTATATGCTGTATATGTTATCCATATGCTATATAGAATATCTGTGCTATTTATATGCTGTATATATGCTGTATATATGTATATGCTATGTATGCTGCAGATCTATAGCAATGTAACACTGCCCTGCATCTCCCTCGCATGTCTTAAACTTCTTCCTGCTTCTTTTGTCTCTGGTAATAACTTAGGACATGGAGATACTTTCCAGCTCCTGCTGAAGCCTCAAGCCCTAAGCAATGGCCCTGGGTATTGAACAGCAACAAACAATCCTATTTCTGTCTGCGTGTCAGTCAGAGGAGATGTCTGACTGCCCAGATCCTCAGAGGGAAAGGCAGAAGAGATATTAGGCCAGACAAGCCCAAATTAGAGGCTAAACATCTCTGCTTTGGGTTCCTCAAAGCTCCTTCATTAGCAGGCTCTGTGCACTGATTGCTCCATCAGCAGTCTGCTATCAGCAGTAAAAATGGATCCATCCCATCTCAGCCATGCTCCCTCCTTCTGTCAGCCCCAGAAACAGCTGTATTATTCCAGCTCGCCCTGACACTTCTTCATTCAAGCAATTTTAGGAGGAGATCAGGGTTTTGCACTGCTAGGGTGGACAAAACCGGGACTCTTGTCCAAGTAACAGTGCAAATTGTGGGTCCAAGCCTGGGGCAATATTGTGACATCAGCCCCAGAGAAGCCTGCAGAGCAGAATGCCAAAGGCATCTCCAGGAGCAGGGCACCTGTCAGGATCACCCTGCCTGTGGCTGCTTTGAGCATCTCTGTGGGTAGATAAACATGGTGAAGGTGAGGGTTGTTTTAGGGCTGCTGCCCTTCCTGAAATCTGGGACACGGAAACATTTTCCAAAACCTGTGTCCCCCTTAGTGCCTATAAAATTCACAGGGCCCGTGTGGGAGCAAGGGAGGGACCGGAGAACAGGGCAGGGAGTCTTTGCAGGCTGACAGCTTTCAGAAAGAAGGAAATAAAACAGGGAGAAAGTTCCAGTTCCTCAGGATCTATGTCATTTTATATGTCATCAGCTCCTAGGATGCTTGACATTAAATATTGCAGCACCCAAGCACACTGCTATGTCTCTGCAGTCTCTGGTACACTGCTGTGTCTCTGCAGTCTCTGCTGTGTCCCCGCTGAGGTCTTGCTCCCCTGTCACTGTCCTGGTCTTTTTTTCCTCCCCTTTTCCTCTACAACAGCCCCAGAGCCCCAGCACTGACAGAGGATCACTTGCAGGAATAGCAGAGTTGCATGAAAGTACCATATCTGCAAAAGATCATCATATAATATCTGAAAAATATAATACCTGCAAAATGTAACATCTGCTAAAAGAAGGGAATGTCATGACTGACAAGGAGAGAAAGGCGTTTGTTACAGCCCTGCCCCAGAGAGCAGCTGCAGCAGCTTCCCCTGGGACCAGGAGGTTTCCATGAGCTCTGCCTTCTGCTCCAATGTCAATCAGCTCCTTTTTTACCCTGAAATAAGTTTAGACAGTGAATGGGTAAATAATAGTGTCTGGTTGTTCTCTGCTTTTTTTATACGCTGCTGTCATGCACTCCTCACAGCCTTCAAGAAGCTGTGAGTGATGAGGCTGAACCTGTGAGGACCTTGCACAGGGTGCTTTGGATGCAGGAGAGGTCATCCTTGACTGCCTGGTTTTCCATAGTTTTCATCTTTAGCCCTTGACTGCCTGCCAGCCTTTCCAGCTGTGCCTGATAGCCAGGTTTGGGGGATCGCTGCCAAAAGTTTGTCATGGAACAATGACAAATCTGATTGAAAGGGCAGGAGGGCAAGTAGGCATGGGAACTGCCACCACCTGAGCTGGAATTTGACCTCGATGTTGACTTCAATCTCCTCCTCTCCTTCATAGCACTGAAGGCTATCAAGGAATGATCACTCATTGAATGATCAGCATTTCAGAGCTCATCTCGACCAACTGGACATCTTTTTTCCTGGGGCAACCAGCACTGGAGTGCACTGTGATATGAGCAGGAGAGAGATTTCACCTCCTGAAATATCCTGGAGTGCAATTCCAAAGGGATGCTTTACCGAGAAAGCACGGGAATTAAAAGCAGGATTAGAAGTCTGCAGATGCAGCAGCACGGGATAATCCCTAACCTGTGGCCCAAAGGCATGGCCACTCAGGGGGACAGGATGTGCTGGTGTAGGTGCACAGCCCTTCAAGACAACTATTGGACAATTATTCAGGAATTTGACTCAAGAGTCCTTTGCTTGAAGCCAAAGGAGGAAATCGATGCTGATGGAGCAGATAAGTGGAAGGCAAAGAAACAGAGCTCTTTACTGAGTGTCAAGAGTCTGAGGCAGTAGCAGCAGACGTTTGCTATTTCACTTCTGCAGTGTAGATATAAGCCTCGAAATGCCCCGCTCTCCATTCAGGCTGACTGAGGAATGGGCAAGAGGATTTCCAGGGGGGATTGTTAAGTGCTCAGACATTACTCAGGATCTTGCAGGTCACCTGTGAGTTAGGCAATGACAGGAATTTGTGTTTTATGAATGGGCAGTGCCAGGCANATTACTCAGGATCTTGCAGGTCACCTGTGAGTTAGGCAATGACAGGAATTTGTGTTTTATGAATGGGCAGTGCCAGGCAGTTCAACGACCATGTGAGGACAGGGACTCCTGAAATCCCGTTGAGGAGATGGAGAGTGGATCCTTTCCAGCAAAAAGGGCTGTGGAGGAAGGGACTGAAGTGAGGAGCAGAAAACACAAGACAGGTCTTAACTAAATCAAGATCCAGCATCTTGAGGAAGAGCCCAGATTAGTGGCAGCCTAATAACCAAGCACCTGCCACTGTCAGAAGAAGAAAGCAATCAACAGTCATTTATTTAATGCCTGTGTTTCACCCCCTCAGCATCCAGACTTCATGCAAGGAATAAAGGTAGAGTCCCTGTGGCTGGTGGGTGGATGGATTGGCTCTGTGGAACGTGTTGGGTCCAGGGCTGGAGAAACAAGGTCACAGTGCTCTGCACAGCACACGAACGTGCTCTCACTGCTGCTGAGCAGTGCTTCCCTTAATCTCAGCTGCCTGTCACCAGCACAATGCTAATACTGTTCTGGCTTAGAAAGAACTGGGAGTAGGTTGGGATATTCCTGTGCTGTGTAGGAAGTGAAGGAATGTGTAGACAACAGAAGGAGGAGAACAACAATAAAGTTTGGGCGGAAGAGCACGGAGATCACAAAAAATCTGGAGAAAAATCACCCTCGAGATAAAAGTGGGAATTCAGCATGAAGGTTTTTGGTGTTGGGTGCTTTGTTGAAAAGTGACTAAGGGTTGAGGACAGACTGTCCTGCTGGATGCTGGACAAATGATAAGCCATGTGTCCAGCCCTGTGAGGGATGCAGAATGAGACATGCTATTGCTTGTATTTCCCTCCAGCAGCCTGTCACAAGAAATCCTCATCTGGCTGGCCAGCCTGTGCCTCCTGGGCACGGGCACAGCGAGGGGAGCACTCCTCAGTTACTCCCATGCACGCACTCACACTCTGGGGACAGCGCTGAGCTCGCTTCCCTGGGAAAAATGGGAAAAGATGCCAAAATCCAGCATGTTAAAAACACGGCTCTTTCTCCCTGGGCACCCAAGGAAATACTGCATATAGTCTGCCTCTTACTCTCTCAATTCCCTGACGACAGCAGGGTGAGACTCCCCTCTCCTGTTGCTTGCTCGGAAGCCCTGACCCCATTGAACACGGCTACGCTGTGCTTGCGTCTGGCAGCGAGCTCAGACAGGCCTCCTGATGTAAAATAGGGATTGTCTGCCTGACCCCAGGGTTTCTAAGTTGATTTGCTTCACCCATTAGCAAAAGCAATTAGGATATCATTGCACTGACCTATCTGTCTGGGGCTGCCGGCGGGGTGGAGCTGCTGCATCCTGCTGCTCAGAACTGCTCACTCCAGGAGGGATGAGGGAATTGAGTCCCAGGGCCAGTGCAAAAGGAGGTGGGGAAAGCCCTCCTGCATTTCCTACTCACAATCTCTTGTGAAAGTCAACTCAAATTATCCTTTGAATGGCTGGGGAATGAATCCAAATCAGACCACTCTATGCAGGGGGCATTACCCAGCCTGGGAATCTCCTAAGACAAACAATTGCTTCAAATCCCAGGGAATTTCAGTCCTCCACTCACGGTGCTGCCCCACAGCAGCAGGTCAGGATCAAGTATTACCTGCACAGGTCATTCATTAGAAGGGTGAGGAGAAATCAGGGAGAGCCCCACAGGGCCATCACGCTTCAAGGGATATCTGGCAAAGGTGATCGTAGAATCACAGAATGGTTTGGGCTGGAAGGGACCTTAAAAATAATCTCATTCCAACCCCTCTGCCATGGGCAAGGACACCTCCCACTAGACCAGGTGGCTCAAATCCCCAGCCAGCCTGGCATAATGGCACACTCCATAGAGTCTGTGTAATGCATGGCACCTACTCAGGTCACTTCCATTCAGAAACCTTTTGGAGACTCATGAAAACAGGAAAGGGAAGAAGTGTTATTCCCATCTCACAGAATTCTGCAGCCCTGTGAGCCTCCTGCATGTAGGAGGGCAGCCTGCTCACCTGGGACCTTTGGAGAGCCTCTCAGGGAGCTCTGATCCACGTCCTTGCTCCTTGGAGCAATTTTACCACTTGTCCAACCCCTTGCAATATTGCCCACAAGGTCTGCCCCATTTGCAGCTGCTCCATCCAGCTCCTGAGTCCCACTTGGGCACTTTGGGGTTTATTTTCCCTGGAGAACCAGTTTGGCTGGAAGGGACCAAAACCATCTGACTGCAGCAGAAAGCACCACACAACCCCCTGAAATCACAATCCTCTTTCCAAAATAAATGAACTGTCCATCTAGCGAAGACAGTTTCTGACAGATGTGTCAAGCAGAAGCGCTCTACCTGTGGATGCTGTGAGCCCCGGGCGGAATTCTCCCCGAGCCCAGCTGGTGCTTAGCCCATGCCCCCAAGCATGAATTCCAATTTTTCCTGGCTAATGCTGTTCACCTGAGCAGTTTCAGGGAAATTAGACTGGGACAGCTCTGTCCTCATCTTGGCACTAAAAGCAGAATATTTGCTGGCAGCTTCCCTACAGACAGATGCCAGCAGGCCAGGCACAGCTTTATTTACTCCCAGATTTGAGCCAGTTAAGGCATAAGACTCCCTTACCCGTCTAACATCAGCACATCCTAACAGCAAAAATGCAGCTCATACAATATAATTAATTCTATGAATATGTGCTCTTCTCTCCTTTAAACCAGTGTAACTAAAATAACACTTCTGTTTCAACAGAACTTTTTGTATTTGCATCATTATAACTCTTGACTGCCAGGCTGGCAATTCCAGAAACTTCAGGTGCAGAGTAGTTATAAAATATTCCTTTAGAAAGTAGTTTATTAAACAACAATATTTTTTGTCACCAATCACCAGGCAATGTCACCGTGACTGCTGATAAAAAAAGATTAATTTAAATTTTAAAGATCACCTTCTGTTGCTATTAGGAACTGAATATTTTTCATTAGAAACTGAATATTTTTCATCAGTGCCAGAGAGTTATCAGAATTACTTTCCATTCTAAGAGATGGGAAAAATCCTGATAATTCATTCATCACTCCAAAAGGTTAATTTATTAATAAAACCAGACACCCTTTTGGAGGTTGCTGGACAAAATAATTGAACTAAGGCTCGATTTAGCATTTTTGCAGTAGTCAGCTGAAGAGGGAAGAATATAACGTCAGGACATAGGTGGGTAAATTCACTGGGGTTTGTGATCCAAGCGCTTTTTCTGCAGCGTGTATCTAATAAAGAAAACTTCTACTTTTACCCCTGCGAAGAAGAAATGGCTTTGAGTTCAGGATGGTGACAGAGATGTGAATATCCTGCCCTCCCCTCTCCCCATCCCACAGGCACCCTATAATCTCCTTGGTGCATCTTCCCCTTCTTGGTCTGAATTTCCACAAAAGAAATGTTCCTTTTTAGCCATACCCAGCTACACCATATATGTTTTTTCCCCTATTGGCTGCAAGGGCAATGATCTCAACTAGAGACTGCTGCTAAAATTACATACTGCTTTTCCTGCCTTGGTCAGCCAGCCTGTTTAAAGTTGTCATTTAATTCCCTGCCAAAACTGTTGTCATCTCAGTAGAAACCTAGCAAAATTACCTTTCACTTAATAAGATAATTCTACACTTATATTTTAAAATGTAAGGAAAACCCGAGTCTCTAAGCAAGCCAGACAGCTCCTTATTGCCATAAAACAGTTCACCACCCACGTTGACTTTTCCCCAACCTCGACTAGCTCGGGTTTTATTCTCCAATAAAAGCCCATGAATGAACCCATACTGGGAAATTTGCTGTCTTGTTTATAATTTCTCAGTGTGAAAATGCTGGTGGAGCAGAGCGATATTTGCTGAACAGGACTCATAGAATTAATCTGTTGAGCAGAGGGGTGGGGGGGTGCTGATTATAGGTTGGCACAAAGTCTCTGGATGTGAAATATTCGGGTTTGCTGTGATAACTGCAAATCAGGCTCTGCTCAGGGGGACCACGGGTGATTCCTCTGTGACAGGGCAAGTCGTTCGAGGGTACTGAGCTGGAAGAGGCAGCACCTTGGGCTGATGGCTTTAGCAGTTGTGGTTTTCCTTGTGGTCAGGACCAAAGCCATGAAGGGAACACACAAAACCCTTTTATCCAGAGGGCAGTTCGTGCCTGTAAAGGATGGTGGCTGCTGGGGAGCGAGCAGCCTCTGCTATGCAACACACCTTCTGCCCTAACTACAACAGGGGTTAAGGGTGGAGGAGGAAAAAAGGGTAGAATTTGGTCTCTACTCACATTTATGGGACAAAAGGACATCAAAAGAGTCTGCCCATCTTGTTGCTTCTTCTGTTGAGAGTCTTCTGTAAGGAAAAAAGGGGCAAGTTATGGGCAACCCATGGCTGCTCATCCCCTCTGGAGCTGTTTGATGAGGACACCATGGAAGGCTGGAATTCTTCTCGCCCGATTTTGGAGGTCTAGGAGTGTAGAACTGAGCCAAGTGACCCTGGGCTCCCTTTAGAATCAGTGAGGAGATACCAAGGGACCTGCAGGGACTCATCTCTGCTCATCTCACATCACCAGGCAGGCAGGTAAAATAGGACAGATGAATCATACCCAAAAAGGGACCAATTTTTCCTCATTGACTCTAAGCAGAGACCCAGGGAACCAGCTCAGATGCAGACATTTACAATGTAAAAGCCAAAAGTCAGGCGAAATGAAACTCAGCCCTGCAGAAGTGTTTATTTCTCTGGCTTGCCTTTCAGGGGATCTCAGCCCAGGTGTAAGCAGGGACTTGTGATCAGATGAGTCCCATCCCACATGTCTGAAATCAGGATTCTGGAGGGTCTGAAGCATCTCCCTCAAGCGTTGTGCAAACCCTCACCCGAATTTTGGCAGTGTTAAATATAAGGCTGAGCTGAAGATGACCTGAAATTGCTGGTCACCTCTTACACCAAGCCAGCTGCTCAGGCTTCGATTTGTGATGACAGAGGCGTAAATTACATCCCCAAAGAGGTGCAGACGTATCCCACACACAGCAGCAGGGGCTGTGAGCATGGCAGAGCATGTCTCATGGCAGAGCTCGTGTCAAAGATCCAGGTATTTCCCGAGGCTGTTCCTGTTGGATCAGTGCCAGTTTGTTTTCCTTGCGGAAGTAGTCACAGCTTATACAAAGTACAACAAAAGGAAGACAATACGGGAGAAGGGGGTGGGTGGGGAGTGGAAGGACAGGAGTGGGGTTGGGGTGGGATGCTGCAGCTATACTCACTTCAAAGCCCGGTTGGGCTTGTCCGGAAGAATAGCTGTGAAATCATTATATGAGTCTGATTTGTGAGACAGGCAGCCCAGGCGAGTCCTCATCCCTCTGTTCCTGTGGTCGAGGTGGGGAAGCAGGGGTGTTAGCAGGGGAAAACCAAAGAAGAGGCTGGTTATAAGTTTAGCCAGCTTGGCAAAAGAAAAAGAACAAACCCAAAAAAACCTCAGTGGCTCTATGTCAGATCTGTGTCCTTGGTTCCCTCATGTGTGAGAGGGACCCTGAGACATCTCCAGGCAGATGCTAAGGGTGAACACAGCACCGGAGCAGCTGAAGGCTCACCCACACCAGGCATTCAGGTGCCTTGGCTGGCAAAATGGCTTTGAAAGGCTGCACTTTGGGATGGTTTCTTGGAAAGTCCTGCTCTGGTCGGGTGTGGGAGGAGAGCAGTGAGCAGCAGTACAAGAAATCAGTCACCACGTTCCAGCAGCACCAGAAACAGCACAAATACCAGAGTTGGAGGGCAGGAGGGGGCTGGAGGAAGGAGAGGGGTCGTAAGGCACCTGCAAGGTGAGCCTGTGCTGCAGAACCGTGAGTTCCCGGCCATGATCGATCCCAAGCGGCTTCTTTAGACTCAGGATTACATAAGCAGGATCAAACTGCCTGTTTCCTGACACGCTTACCCAGGCAGAAAATAGCTTTATTGCTTTTTTCCTCTAAATTTCAGCCCAGCCCCAGAGCCTTCGATCTTCCACCAGCCCCTGGTGTCCTTGCCCAGCCCCTTCCCAGGACAGCAGCCGCAGCATCCTTCATTATATAAGCCAGGATGGGCAGGGACACAGGGGGACAGGGAAACGGAATACACACGTGCATTACACGGGACTGGCATCACCTTCTCCCAAAAAACATGTAGGGGCTGCTTAATGGGTTTGCATGGGCTCTGTGATCTGCCTCTCCAGCCCAAGGGCATCTCCTCTCTGAGATTCCCTGGACATCAAACTAGGCCATTCTCTCCGGACCACGGGAGGAGCATTTAGTGACCCAGTCTCCACTTCTCAGCTGCTGGACCTGCTTTGGAGCAGCTGAGAGCCCTTCTCCAAGCCCTGCTGCCAAACAGATGCCAAATACTTTCTGTGGCTGCAGAAGTACAGCATTTTTTCCCTTCCATCTATAATTCTTGCAGAACACTTCAGCACCAGTGCCTGAGCCAATCTGTAGTGTGCCTGTTTCCCCCTTCTCCTCCCGCCCTTCGGAGAGCTTCTATTATTGCACATTTTAATGTAATCCTAAAGCAAATTAAATGTTAATTAAATGCACCGAGTGCCTCCCTGGTGCAACACAGGCAGCTCGCAGCGTTTAACAAGCACAAAAACCAGGAGCTCTTCAGTCATGGGAATTGTTGCACAGCCTCCAACGACGGACCCATGGCCGTGGGCCCCGGGACGCTGCGCTCCACAAACTCCAGATGAGAGAGCCCAGGGAGTGCCACATTCCCCACCGGACTTGCTGTGTTCAAGTGGACACCGAGCCCGCTACAGGATCCTTCTGGTACCTCTCCTGATGCCTCCTACACCCCACCTTTCTGTTCCCTGCTCTGTTTGCTCACGTATTTCCCAGCGAGAGGTGTGACAGGCATTACCGCAGTGCTGCTCAGATTCCCCTCTGATGCCTGAGATCAAGGGACTGCAGCAGGGAATCAGAGCAGGTGGGGGGCAGAGCCGCTGTGCCATGAGCAAGGAGTTGGTTCCTCATGGAACACCCTCCTCTCGGCAAGGACTTCCAAGACAGGATACAGAAGAGAGAGAGAGAGAGTGGGGGGGAAAGAAATTGGGTCTGCAGGAGGTGGAGAGGCAAGGGAAGGGCAGGAGGGAAGAGGGGACACTGCAGTGAGCTGAAGGGCTTGCTGGACGAGGCAGACAGCGACAGGATGGGCAGGGGTGAGGGATGGACCGTGTCTTTCCAGTTACCTCCGTGGGATCAGTAAGGCAGCCATTCAGGCATCCAGTTATGGTTAACCCTTTAACTGGCTGGCTTGGACCACAGTCGGGGCTGCTTGCAGGAGGCAGGAGCGCAGGAAGAAGGGATTTACTGTTTCATGTCCTGGCACTTAAAAATATACCAAAGAATCCTCTTTGCCAAAGCCAAGAAGGGCCAGTTGTCCTCAACCCATTTGATCCTTGCCTCCTAGCGTGGAAAGTCAATCGTTCAATGGAAGACGCTGAGAGTTGAGGGATGGTCACAGAGGAGAGACAGCATTTCCTTCTAAGACCAGGACTGCAGGTAAAGTCCAGCTTTGGGTCTAAAGTGGTTTGAGGTTGGTGTCCCAGCTCACCAGAGAGCAGCAGCAGTTGGCATTATCCCACTCATCCTTCAACACCTCCGAAGGTCTCTCCTCAACGGGCAGAGCTCTGGGCTGACCTTGCTAAGAAGACCAAACTACCTCTTGTGCCTGTCCCTCCAGGTCATGGCTGATGTTACTGGCCAGGCATCATGGAAAAGCTGGCACTGCAAACAGAATAACAGGAGGACTTCACGCATCTGCAAGTGCTGCTCCTTTCACCACCACAGGCTCAAGCACTCACACAAAAATAACTCCAAGCAAGCAACTCCTCGTTGGGGTGGTGGGAGCCTGCAGGGAGCCACCAAGGAGATGCACAGCCCGCAAAGGGGAGGGAAGGAGAGAGGGAGATTGGACATGGCAGGGTCCTCGTGAGCCTTGGCAATACCGGGGAGCAACTGGTTGACAACTCTCACATCAACAGGGAGTGAAGGTGAGATCCACCAGGCAGCAGAGCCAGGGGACAGAGAACAGGACTCTACGATGGGCAAAGGCAAAGGTTTCTGATTTGCCAGGACAGGGCCAAGCTCCAGGTACCCTCCATGTCACGTCCTCCTGCCCACTGGGAACAACCAAGGAGGAGACCGAGGAGGTGATGAGAGCTGAGAGGGTGTGCAAGGAGTCGGGATCCTGCTCTGCTGGGGCCTGGGGAGACCCTGGAGCTTGGGCTGCCCAATGCAGCATCCCTCTTAAACCTGATTACATTAAAAACGCACAAAGCCTCTTCCCCACTAAATTAATGGAACTGGGATTGCGCTGCATTGCCAGTGAGTGCATTTCCTTAATCCTCACCCTGACTGGCTGCTTTGCTGCGCTCTAACTGAAATCAATCCTTGTAATTCCTTAAGCCCCTTTAAATTTCCTCATTAACAGCCTCACCCGCATGTGGGGCCATAGCACATGACTTCCTAGAGTCCAGCAGCTCCTGCTCCTCTTTCCCACTGCTGCTCCGAGGCAACAGCTGGAAGTGGAGCCAGGTGCCCTCTCCCTCGCAGCCTCCTCCAGCAGCCTGAATTTTGGGGTGCTGTTATGAAAGAGCCTTCTGCTCGCCCCCACTCCCACCCACTCAGCCCCCACAGTAACCACCTGCACTGCTGAGCAGCACCCAACTTCCCCGCAATCCCAAAGTCTGTCCGACTTCACGGGTGCTGGGACCCACGTTTCCCGTGAAGGCAATCCCACTGCTTGGCTGACATACCCACGGATGCTTCCTCTGTTTGCAAATAAAGCCAGTCAGTTATGACTTTAAAATGTAAGCTGTGGTGTCTGGTAAAGGCATTGCGATAAAGGTCCTGGTGAGGGGATTTTCCTCCCACTCCATCCTTCATCCTACCTCCCCCTTCTATGAAAGGAACTCGGTCAAGGAGAATTGCCAGCCTCATCATGGATGTGTTTTGGGGGTTTCTCCTTCAGAGACAGAAAGGGAGGGGTGTGATTAGGACGTCCAGGTTATCAAACCACCTGAGCAAAGATAAAGAAGCCATCCCAGTACAAAAAAAAATAGCAGCACGAAGGTAAAACAAACAAACAAAACAGCAAACCATGAGATCTCTCAGGGGTTTCAGGAGATTAAGACCATCCATTCACATGCAGAGAAAGCCGGGAAAAAAACGAACACAGGCACTGCAGACAGACAGACACCGCGAAAAAGATACTCACCGCCTTTGACCTGTCCTCTCTGCCGAGGGGTCTGTGCCGACAGCGTGGTCAGAGAGGCTCTGGGGAGAGAGCAGAGCGGTCTTCTTCAGAGACAGCCCCCTGCTCGGGGTGACAGTCACACCTCGACACCCCTCCCTTCCCCACCTCTCCCCGGGCAGCAGCAGCAGCGGCAGCAGCAGGAGCAGCGCAGCTCAGAGCCGCTCTCGCATCAGCCCCAGCCCGGCTGCGCAGCCGGCTCCCAGCGCTCAGCGCCAGCTCTGCTCCGGAGCCCAGCGCATCCCAGCGCATCCCAGCGCATCCCCGCCTCACCCACCTGGCAGCAGAAGCCCAGCTTCTCCCCCCGAGGGGACGGGGGACCGCCGCGCACGGGCGGAGGATGCCAAAGGCTGCCGGGGAGCATCTGGGGGCGGGGAGGGGGGATGCCTGCGAAAGCGCTCGCTGTTGTCACCCTCGCTGCGTTGGAATAAAGCACCCGCCCGCCTCGCTTTGAGCGGCTGCTCGGAGCTTTAGGGAAGGCTGCTGCCCTCAGATCGCTCATCTCCAGGAGTTGGCACAGACAGAAGGGATGGAAGAGTTTCATTAAAGAGCCCAGGCGTCAGCAGGGCCAAGGAAGACTTTGGCACAAGGCAAAGAAGAGCCTTATTGCTGGGCACGGGATGACGGGATCAAAAATCCACCCAGAGATGTGGCAGACCCCCTGAACCCATCTCCCCTTCTCTCACCTGGTGTGTACATCCCTGCAAGCTCCCTCAGCGCCCTCACCCCAATGTATGGGCTCCAATTCCCCTTTTTCCTTCTGCACTCTCCTCCATCCTCCAGAGAATATGTAGGGGATGTCCAGGGCGCCCCGGTGGCTCTAACAACAACCTAACCCATGGCACCAACAGCCCCCCAGCTCTGAGCTCAGCACAGCCATCAGTGACAACACCTGCTGTCACACAGGCACTGATGGGGGTCACTGAGAGCTCACTGAGAGCTCAAGCCGTGGGATCTCCATTGCTTTTTTGATCTTGACAAAGCTGATTTACTAAAAAAGAAAAAGAAAAAGAAAAAGAATTGTAATAATAAAAAGTCCTCTGCAGTTTAAGAAATCATTGCCTTTTCCCTGGAAACTTGTAGTCACCTTCCTCTCTGCTAAAACACTGCTGGCCCTGGCATCCTGGTGCTATTAGCAGGAAGTATGCCTTGAGATAGCACATTATCACCAGGCACCATCCCTGGGGAGAGGCAGAGTCCTGCAAAACCTCCTACAAAAACACAGGGTTTAGCAGCACTGCAGCAAAAATCCCGGCTCTCCATCAGCTGGATCCCCTCCTTCACAGCTCAGCGTGGCATGGCAATGTTTGCCTTGTTCTTATCCTCTCATGGCAAAGCCCAGGTCATCCTGACTGGGATTAATCACATCTCCAGTTATCAGAAAACAAGCACTGAAAAAATGCTGTGGCCAGCAAAACCTCCTCTAAACCACAGTCAAAGGTTGAGGCTCATCCTCTGCCTCTGCTACCACAGGCTGGTTTGTGCAAGTTAAATAACAGTCAGCTGCAGCCCTTGCCCCGAAACCCAAGCCAAATTTAACTTCTAACGTGTCATTTTTGGTTTAATATGTTATTTCCATGCTCACAGGTTCCCTCTGGGTACTGCAGGGGGTCACGAGTGACAAGGTTTTCATAACAGTCCCAGGACATCCCTCAGCTCTCATTCCCAACACACGCCTTGTGGGCTGGAGGAGATCACTAAAATGTTCAGTCCACAAAGCTCTGGGTGATTCTGCTCCATTATTTATATACTCTGAGACTTTGCTGCAGTCCCAAACAGATCAAACTCTGGTCCACTAACACTGGATGGGACAAATCACTGGATCACAGGAATGGCTCTTCTCCCTCTGCTTTTACACCAGTTTTGGATATTGCCATCTCACAGCCATCACCAGTATGAGACCCCCCAATTCCTATTTCTCCAGTACCTCATTAGACCCTTTTTCTGAGCTCAGTGAGATCCTGAATAACACACAAATTACTCTGAATGCCAGCAATTTTTCTTTCTAGTTTCCCGGGGCAGGTGTGAGTTAATAGAGAACAAGAATAAGTGAACTGTTCTGACACAGGCACTATGGGAAATGTAATTAAATTGCAGATAAAGAGAATTATGGGGTTTTTACATGGTAATATTTTAGAAAGCTTCTGTGCAGTAGGTTTATAGCAAATTCCTTCTAAAATAGCCCTCCTGCTTCCGACCACTCTGTAGTTTCTATTTAAATGCTTTTAATAAAATAACTCATTTTGATATTAGGCTTGAATCCCATCCAAAAATTTAAATCTCTCCAAAAATTACTCCAAAACAATTTCCTCTTGACCTGGCAGCAGCGAACACACAAGCAGCGAACAATTGCAGCTTTGGGAGTGTTGGCTGTCACTGTGGAGGGCAGAAGGGAATTTGCCAGCCTGTTCCCTACACGTTACCCTCCCTCTCCAGGGTCCTTTTCACCCTCCCCATTATTTTCAATGCCTCCCTGCCTAATCCAGTTGCTTTGACCGTTGATCATTACTCAAATGGTTTTTATCCAAAAATCTTGTCCAGACCAAACAGCTCCACCAGCTTCAGTTGATCCCAGTTTCTGCCACTCTCAAATGAGAAATGACACTTCAGCTGTCCTGGCACGTCCAGCAGGATCAGGAAGACAGCTCTGGCTGGTGCTGATGTGGCTTTTGCCTCTCCACAGGGATGCTCTTCCTGGGGCTGGCAGCCGAGCACCCTTCTCTGTTTGGAGCAGGAAGATCAGACCATGCCTGCACTGACTGGCTCATTTGCTTGACTGTGGGTTTGCCTTAAATGAACCCCTTTACCCTGACATTTAAGTAGACTTCTCCCTGTCCTCTCACCCTTGGGGTGCCATTATTTTATGTTTGGTGAGCTGTCACACTGAGCCTGCTGCTATTGCTTCCACCTCTCATTCCCAACTTCATGGCCTTGTCAATATTTATAGTGATCCCTGCCGCACTTTGAACTTCTTTGGGTTGTGCTTGCTTTCACTTCATGATTTTTCTTGGGTCTATGGAAGCATCTCTCCATGTTGGTACCGTGCTCCAAGGGGCTCATTTGAGGGGTGAGCTCTCCCAACCTGCTGGTCCAAGAGGATTTTCCCTCCTGCCAAGAAAAGCACTTCTTCACTCTGCTGGGATGCTGGGCAGCTACATCCCCACAGGCGAAATCATTCCCTGACGTGTTTTCATGAGATCCTGTTGCCTCTGAGATCTCTCCAGAGGATGCTCAGCAACCAGTGGAAGGTGCCCCTGCCCATGGCAGGAGGTTGGAACTTGATGAGCTTTAAGATTCCTTCCAATCCAAACCAGTCTGGGATTTTGTGTGGGCTCTGTGACTGCAAAATGCCAGTCACAGGAGGCTGGCTGCCTCCCACAGTAGTCCGGGCTCTGGGAATCCAGGTGACCTGCAAAGCCTGCCTTAAGCTCAACCACAAACCTGCAGCCACACTGCTGTAATCCAGGGTGGGGTTGGGTTTTTGCTGGACTATTGAAAGGAATAAAGTGTCATTTGACGTCCTTCATAGTCATTCAAAATTTATCCATATTCCGGAAAGGCACCTATATGGGCCCAACCCCATGCGAATTCAGATTAGTAATTAATTAATCAGTCTTCAGAGATTGCTGTTCTCCACTACTGTTTGCAATTAAACCTGGAAGGAAATCACTGGCAACTTGCATCCAACTGTTCACTGTGCCAGGCTGCCCTGCTGCCTTGTCTGAAAACACACTTGGTCCAGCGCAAGGTGACTGCCTTGGAAGGAAGGAATTATGACTGGTGTAGATCACCTGCTAAACTACAAAACAAACCACACACTTATCTTAATTGCAAACAGAAACCCTCTCTAAAAAAAAAGATCTCCAGTAGCACCAGGAAATATCCACGGATGAAGCTCAGAATGTTTTTAAGGAGTCGATTTATCTATTCATCTTCAACCTCAAATCATTCTCCACATCAGGCCTGGCAGGGAGGAAATCCTAAAAGGTGAAACAGGAGGAGCAAGAGTTTCAGGGACAGGGCAGGAGACCGAGCAGCTGGATGGGGGGGGTTGATCCGGGAAGCCACCACACGTGCTCTACAAGGCAAGGCAGGAGATGGGAGACACCCACTGAATCAAACTCCCCTTGAAAATGAAAGAACATGTTCAAAAATAAAAATGAGTTACATAAAGTGAGATCCACAGTTGTGTCTGTGGCTTAGCTTGAGAGCATGGCAGCTATTTAAATTCTCCTGTGTCAATGATAAAAGTGTCTCCTGGCCATGTTTGTGCCTCCTGGGCACAGCGATTGCTGCAGCAGAACAGATGCTTCTGCTGCGAGATGGCTCCTGGCCCGCGCTCCCTGTTCCCTCTCAAATTCCTCCGGGCAGGTAGGACACAAAACCAACAGCAAAGCAGGGCAGGAAGCTCCAGGCTGAGAAGGGCAGGCAGGAATCAAAGGCAAGAATTTCCCCTTTAAAGCACTTTATTACAATTTCACAATTGTCCTCTGAGGAAATGCGCCGCCATGCCCAGGAGCAGCTCCACGGAAAGGAACGTGCCATGGCTCTGCCTGTGTGCTGGGGAGGATGCAGTGAGCATGGAGCAGGGAGGCAGAAAGGATTGGAGTTGACACAGAGCTGCTCTGTGCAGCCTTGGAGCCCTCCCAGCTTTCAGCATCGCTGCTGCTGTCAATATGGCAGTGGCTGGAACGCGGCTCTGTGCATGACTGGGAAGCTGGGACAGATCCACCCCGACAGACAGAGCTCCACAATGATCCCCTGCTACGGATTCTCCATCCCTCGCAGGGTTTGACTGAGATCTGATGCTCGGCACGGGTCAGGGAGCGAGGCTTGCTGACGGATAGGGTTAATTTTCTCCTGGGAGATCATCCGAGGTGCTTGCAAGCAGCCTGCATTTTGTGTGCTGAATACTGCAAACTAGCTGTTTATTGAGTGTTAAAAATCAGCCCGAGACCTCGGGGTTGCAGTCCCAAAGCAATTTATGATGGACAAGGTCTACGCGGCTCTGCTCTTATCGCTGTTATTCCAAAGATTGGGACTTGCAGGGCATCCAGGTCCCCCAGCAAGGATTTCCTGGGGCTGTTAATTGCTCTATGGACACACAGCCTGCCACGGAGGGGTCACTCCCACCACAGCAAAACACCCGAGCACGTGCTTAACTTTAAAACCACGAGCGGCTGAATGGGTATTTGTAGGATGAAATACAAACAGAGTTAGCCACGAGGGTGAGCTGGGATTTCTCTTTCATCTCTGGAGGCTGCTACTGTAGCCTTAACTAAAATATAAAGGAGGTGAGTGAAATGAGCTCGTCCTCTTTCTCCAGCAGATGGTGGTTCTTTCACAGAAATGTCTGCTGCATCCAGCACTAATTTCTCCTCGGGAGAGTGGCTGCCATCAGTGCCCGTGTCCTGCCAGGCTGGAGAGAGATGTTTCTTGAGCTCTGCCAAAGCTTGAGCCAGCCCAGCCCTAAGGCCCGGGCAGTGTCCCCAGAGCCACATGGAAGGGGGGGCAAGGCAAGAGGCCAGGCTTGTCCCAGCGCTGCTCTCAGGGCTGCAGGGACGAGAGAAGGGCAGCAGAGCAGGACAGTGGAAGCTCAGCCCATTCATTATGCAACCTGTGGGCTCCCCAAATAGAGGAATGCCACGGCATTCGGCTGGGATGGGGCACAGCAGCCGGGATCAGCCATGGGGAGAAGATGCCAACACAACAGGCCTGTTGTATTTGCCAGCTGTGCCAAAACACTGGTTTATTTGCCCCCACCCATGGGAGAGCAAAGAGCTGACCCTCACCCCTGTGGGGGTCTCCATGAGTTACAGCAGCCTCACCATCACAGCAGCGGGAAAATGAACCCCCCCAGTTTAGCTGGTTCTTCCCCCAAAGAGTGCACATGCCCGTGCCATCTGCAGGTATTCGCTCCAGCCTTGGATAAGTGCAGCTCTCTTGCCTCCAACACGGTCTCTTTTTGCTCCAATTAGTCTTATTTTTAGCAGCTCAGCCCCAGTGCTCAGCCCAGGGCGTTAGTCACAATGTCACAGATACCCAAATATTCAAAGCAAACACAATCCACCATTTTAAAACCACAACAATAGCAAAGCAGTGGGGGAAGATGCCAAGATGGTTAAGATCTCAGGGGTGCAGGCACAAGCACAGGCTGATGTTTTCTCCCAGCATCAAAGGCCCAGTGCTAATCCCATTGCAACGGAGATCATCCCAGAACCATTCCCGCTCCTCCCCAGTCAGGACTGGGCTGAGCCTAAGAAACGCTGCTCTTTCCCCGCCTGCTAATTAATTACAAGCCGTGTCTGTGTCCCTCTGACCATTCATAAGATGCCATGGAAAGATTAATGCATGGGGAGAAGCACTGCAGTGGCATTAATAGGGGTGACATCCGAGCAGCATCCTTCCCCTCCCACTTTGCCTGCAGAGTCCTCTTTCCCCGCAGGAAACTGGGGCAGGAGCAAGTCAAAACCCCTCCTCCCCCAGGGATGTAGCCAAGGGAAGGACCACCGGGCCTTTCGTCACCCTCCAAGGCCCTCCTGGCTCTTACCTGTGCTGCAGCTACGTGGCTTTTGGTGCTTGATGGACATGGCTGGTTGAGGCCCTGAGAAACTGCGGAGTCCTGGTGCATCGGGGATGGTGAGGGACCCAGCCCGGCCACGGTTATCTCTGCAGGAGCAGCGGCACTGTGCCACTTTCCCCGGCTCCCCAGTCCTGCATCTCGTGAAAAGAACAAGAGCTGGTGGAAGGAGGGGGGTTAGGAAAGAGAGGGAAGGGGGAGAAGGGAGAGCGGGAGCTCTCGCAGATGCACACACACAGAGCAGACAGAGGCTTGTATAGGATGGCACTGCCTGACTTGCTCTCATTATTGCCGCAGGCTGGCTGCTGCCCATGGAGAACTCGCCAGCATCCACTGCTTGGCAGGCATGGGGAAAGGGACAGGAAAGAGATTAGGGCCTCACGCACCATCAGAGCAAGGAAAGCGACTGCCTGGGCATGGGGGACCCCGTGGTCTTTGTTTGCTTTTACCTGGGAGGGGAAGAGCTGTGCTAGAGGGCAGGAAGGGATTGCAGTGATGGAGAGTTCAGCTTTTCATGAATGACTCCTTTCTTCCTTTGAACATAACAAAATCCCCAAGCCCAGTGCTCCCCAGGGACACCAAGGGATGGCACTGGGCTGGCCTGACCCAGGGCTCTGAGAGACGGTGTTACGTGGAGATGGACAGAAAGTGGGTTGCACATCCCCAAAGCACCAGCACTGCGTAAAGCTCAGCCTCCCCCTCATCCCCCTTATCTGGGTCGTGCTGATACAGATCCAAAAGGCTGGCAGGGCTGTTTGAGGGGGTGGAAAGACACTCCAGCCATGACACCTCCCCTTTAGATGCTGTCAGGAAGCTGCTGGCAGAGCCGCCTGCAGTCCCTGGCGCTGCCGATCTGCTGCAATGACAGACCCAAAACGGCGGGACCCAGAGACCCAGCCAGAATCCTCCCCAAAAGGGCACCAATTCCTCACTCCACAGATTTTATTTTTCTAAAGCATCACATGCTAGAAGCGTGTGCCCCTCTGGAAGGAAGGGAGAGCTTTGTACCTCATGCCTTTTTCAGCTTTTTGAAAGCTCCCAAACCTCTTCCCCTCCTCTTCTCCAGTGCTTTGCCACTCAGAGGGTCTGGGTCTTGCCTGGGGGAGCTCAGTTCCGTCAGAAGGATTAAAATGAAAGTCAAGTCAGATGCCTGAGGTATTATATCCTCCCCAAACCCCTCAGTCACCCGTTTTACTCCAAGGTTTCCCACTGGTGTTTGCAGACACACGGATCTCTACCACAGGGCTGCTGTTAATAGAAATCAATGGGTGATGCATGGAATGACAAGTGCAGAATTTCCAAGTCAATACCCTCCCCAGCAGTTAACCTGGCAGCACACCAGGCCCATCTCCATCTCTGAGTGGCTGTGTTCAGTAACACACCTTCAAGACTCACCTGGGATCACATTCATTCCTACAGCAGAGGATAGGATCAGTCCCACTGAGCCAAAATCCAGTACCCTGCCTGCCTGCCTGCTCCACTGGCCTCAGGACGGAGCAGATGGCACCCAGCTCCAGGAAACCTCCCCCTCACGGGTCACTCTGCCAGGAGCTGTCAGAACGTATTTCAAGTCTCAGCATTCCATCAGCCCCGCAACAGAAAAGGTCTCGCTGTGGATCCATAGCTGTGGATGGCTTCTCTTGCCTGGAGCAGCACATACAAAGCCCAAGGGATGACCACTTCAGGGCCTATAACCAGTTATCCCATCCTTATTCCCACCACAAGAGGAGCGAGAAGATGAGGTTTGATGCTGCATCAAGATCATGATTGTTTCTCCATCCCAGAGAGATCCCAGTGGTGCTGGGGAGCTGGATCCCTTTAGGATGTTAAAATCAGGAGCAGTATCACTGCAAAGGGGGGTGTGGGCATCTCTCTTGCAGCTCTCTGCATCTGTATTAGTTAAATCACTAACAAAACTGCCAGGAGTCTCTGAGGATGCACAGCTCTCCTACACCCCAGGGCTGGGAGATTTCCAAGTGACATCCGCTCTCTGTAGGGCTGTTTTTAATGTGGATTCTCTGCAGTGCCATCTCCCAGTACATTGGGGGGTGGTGGGCAAGAACCATCTTGGGGGAAAATAACCCCCACGTCTGTGTCTTGTGGGGAGTGAGGAGCTGTCTGCTCCGTGCCCCGAGGCATGCAGCCAAAACTTCCAGTCTGCAGGAGGACAGACCCTCTGGCAGCCTCGCAGGCTGGGGTCTGACTCTCCCAGAGGGAAGAAAAAAGGGCAAGGCCCCTCAGATGATTTGCAGTGTGCTGTCCAGGACTTGCAAGGGGACACTGTCAGTGCCACTGTCTGTCATCACTGTGAAGGTGCCCCCAGCATTACAGGGGCAGGGACAGCTTCTCCCTGGGTCACCCCCAGGATTTCCAGCTGCATGTGAAAAAACAGGTTTGTTTTGTATGCATGCAAAAGCCTAAACTTAGCGAGCAAGATGTTAATTTGTGAGGGGAAAATAGGCCATATTTATGTAACTGTGAAAAGCTGCAGCGAAGGCTACAGATCCAATGGGAGAGGAGCATCTGCTCCCAGCTCAGGGCTTTGTGAGAGCTCCAGCAACTGCGTATTCATCGCCCCACACCCCAAAGAACCAGCTTTGAGGCTTTCCAGGCTAAGAATAGAAGTCTTGTTTTGTTTGCTGCTCCATGGGCCGGGTTTTGTCCCGGATTAGAGGCACTAGGGTGTGGAGCTGCAAATGGCAGCATCTCCGCCCGCCTGTGAGTGGGGCAGGGCTCCGGGCCCAGCAGGGATGGAGAGCACGGAATAAAGAGTGAATTCATTCCCAGCCACACGGGATGGCATTAGTGCTGGCCCTCTGCTCACAGAGACGTCCCCCGTGGTGGATGGGGCACCCGCAAAACACGACTCCCTTGTGCACAAACAAAACCCAAGCATTTTTCCAAGCAGGGCAGCTGGGGCAGTGCCACGACTGAAATTAGCAGCTCGTCCTGGCCGTGAAGCCTGATGGCTTAGATCCACCTCAGGAAGTCCGGCCCCTGCAGGGGCAGACAGCTCCCCCTGTGACAGCCGGCCTGTGACATTTCTTTCCCCTTCCACTCACATTCTCTGCCCTACTTAAACCAGGTTGTGAATCCAGCAATCGCCAGCCTTGGAAATGGAAACCCCAGAGCCAGTCACTCCAGGGTTTTTCAGACAACCCTGCACTTAAGAGGTCTTTCAGCTCCAGAAATCACCATGGGGCAGTGCTGGCACTGGTGGGAAACAACACAACACTGCTCCTTCTTTGGCTTTGAATTTGTCACCCTGGGACTCTGGGAAAGCCCTTTAATGGCTAAACTGGGCTTGCAAATGGCAGCAAAGTCATTCCTGTGAGGAAACCAAGAGAAAAAGGACCAAATTGTGGATGCTTCTGCGGCCTCTGGCTCCACTATTCCCTAAACCTGGGGCTGGATTCCTGGACATTTATCCTAAAGCAGCAAAGGATGAGACTTCCAGACAGCATGGTGACCCAGGGCTTTGAGTACCTGAAGCAGAGCCCAAGGCAAGGGCAGCACCGACCACAGGCACTGGCTGCAGAGAGCAGGATGACTCCTATCCACCTGAAGTCCAGCCTGAGAGGTGAGGGAGGCCACCACATCACAGACTGAAGGCTACAACTGATACGAGGTGCTGTTTTCAAATAAATGGGAACAGAAATTGTTTTTTTGAAACATGCAAGGAAATGTTCTGCAAAACATTAATCCCCTGAGTGAAAGCTCAGGCTCTGGAGAAGGTCTTTCTTGCTAAAACATCACATAAAAGGAAGTCTCTTGGGAAATAACTCCTGAGATAACCTCTCTCCTAAAATAAATGCCCCTGGGAGCGACAGTCTTGGCAAAACATTTCTGGGGGGAAAAAAAAAGTGTTCTAAAACCTGCTATTGATTCTGCATTTACCCTTGCTGCAGCAGCAGCAGCACACAGAGCTCAGAGGTGAGCCATCATCTTCCAGTGCTCCTTCCTAATCAGAACTGAGAAGGATACAACAGCAATCCTGCTGCTCCCTCATTTCCTCCCGGATCACTCAAATCAACCTGCTGCGAGCAGCAACTCTGCAAAAACGTGTTCTGGAGTCCTATTGCTGCTTTGTGGAGCACAACAATGGGGGCCATCCCATCTGCTGCTGTTTGTTTAGCCCTTGCATTGCTAAACTAACATCTGGGAAAGCTGCTGAGCCTCTGTTCAAAGAGCAGTGCACTTGTGGAAGTCAGCGTGACCCCAGCACCGTTTGGCAAAGAACGAGAGGCCAAGAAGCAAGTGATGCCTGTCCAGTGCCCAGACTGCTGTAATTAGCTGCTCTCATGACACTGGCCACCATCCAGACACTTGGCCAAACGCAGCGCAGACACTTTGACCCTGAGAATTGGCTCCCGTGTCTGGAAAACCACATGCCAGCTCTGACTAAGCACCTGCAGGTTAATTTATCTTTTCACATTTCCATCAGTGCAGCCCAGCAAAACCCAGAGCCACGCTGGGAGCCGGCAGAAAGTCCCTTATAAATAGCCGTGAGTTGGGAAGGTCTGAAAACTCTCCAGGAAATACTCATGGAGGCAGAAGACAGCAACTGAGCGCTGTTAAGGATCTGCTGCGGGGAGCATTGGAGGCCAACCCTTCTGCTCCTGAAAATGCTGCAAAGCCAGAAAAGATTCTTTGGATGTCTTAAGGAGAGGAAGGCAGAAGCATTCTAAAGCCTGGTCTATTGTCTTGTTAAAACCTACCTGTCCTCGCTGTGGTTTAAAGCCATAAATCTGTATTTATTGCCCAAATTCTGCATAACTTGCAGTCCCCTTACACCTGACCAAACATGTCCCAACAAGGTGACCCACAGAGAGGGAGTTATATTTCAGGATGTTCCATCACCTGCCTTTGCACAGACACTGTTTTCCTGGCAGCAGGCACATGAGATGTTCCTGAGACCCCACAGCTGCACGGACAAGAGGAGTTGATCCAGACCCATTCTGAGCTCAGACTGACTGCAAAGGCAGGGTGGATGCAATGCCCAGGAGTCCTGAGAACTTCAGGCAGCACCCACAGTATGCAACAAGGTACTGTGTAAATAACATCTCCCTAAAAATCCAATATTGGGAACACGGTCATCCTCTGCGACTGTACAGTGAAAACTAAGAGAAATATGCAATGAGATCAAGGAAAAAAATAATAATGGATTTTCACAACTACCTAAGTATGAGCATCTCTCCATCTTGGAAAACATGGACACCTGCTAAAGAAGCTGGAGAAGCTGGTCACAGACTGTCACAGCACACTGGCAGCACCACGCACAGCACCCAAAAGAGAACCCCATTTATTCACCCCACTGCTCTCTCACATCAGTCCCTGCCTTCCCTGCTGGCAGGCAGGCAGGAGGAAGCAGCTTTTCTGTGTCAGACAGACAAACAGCTTTGCTCTTGGCTGGCCCAGCACAGACCGGGATTAGGGCAGCATGCAGGGTCCCCTCAGGAACACTGCTCCAAACCCCCAAATCGGGAATTGTGGGTGAGAGCAGCAGCAGGAGCCAGCAGTGTGTGTTTTGCTGTCTGCATGACAGTTTACACCCCAGCGTGGTGTTTGCCTTTGCACAATAGGCCGAATTTGTTGACTCATGTTCAGCTTGTGACCCAGCAGCAGCAGCAGCAGCTTCTGCTGGCACAACAGCTGGTGTCTGCTGCTGATTGCAGGGCTGCTTCCTCCAAATACAGCATCTCACACTAATTGCATGCTTTTCGCAGGTTTTCCATGACCATTTCTCAATTCATCAAGGCTTGAAACCTCTCCCACTAGCCTAGAGATTCTCAGATTTGTATTAGTTTGATCACAAATATAGGAAGCATTCTCTATTCACCATCCCAGATTGAATTAAATGTTCCTGGGACCTGAAAATACCCATTTAATTTACCTTATAGCAGCTTTCCAGTACCTAAAAGGGGCTTACGAGAAGGTTGGAGAGGGACTTTTCACACCAGCTTGTGGTGACAGGACAATGGAGAAGGGCTTAAAGCTGAAGGATGATAAATTTAGATCAGATACTAAGAAGAAATTCTTCCCAGTGAAGGTGGTGAGGCCCTGGTACAGGTTGCCCCATTCCTGGAAGTGTTCAAGGCCAGGCTGGATGGGGCCCTAAGGAACCTGGTCTAGTGGAAGGCGTCCTTGCCTGTGGCAGAGGGGTTGGAATAAGATGATCTTTAAGGGGCCTTCCAGCCCAAACCATTCCATGATTCTATGATCGTCCAACCATTTTGCACCCAGTTTCATCCTGAGTTGGTATTTGTCACATAGTGTCTCTCTCCTAGCAATAAAACCTTTTAATCTTGCCAGAGGATGACATGACTCTGCTTTGAGAGTACACTTCCCCAAACAACCACATGGTTTTACCTGTCCAGTACCTTCCAGACTTGTGCTTTTTTTTCAGGTTTTTTTTCCTCCTGCAAATGAAAATTAAACTGATCTGTAATTACCCAGGTCCCCTTTCTTCCTCCTGGAGACAGGTACTGAACGAGTTTTACAGCAGTCAGGTTCCTCACCTATCCACCCAAATTTATCAGAAATCACCACAAACTATCCTGAAATCACTTCATGGCTCTTTATTAAAATTCCTGCCACCCAGGCAGCTTGAGACCACCTGATTTCCCAAGAGCCCTCTTGAATGGAATTTCTCCCCCTCTATTCTAAGCAGAGACCTCACTATTTGTCATTATCACCAGCAATGCTACTCAGCACTTCTTTCTCTTGAACTTTCTAAAAATGACAGCTATGAAAAATAAACATTTTGGCCTTCTTGACATTTTGGATAGGTCTTTCTGTCCCCATGATCATCCCACATGGACATTAACAGCATGAGGAGGACCAAGGGAAATGCTGATCTCATTTGCTGTGATTACCAGGACCACTGAAAAGAAGGGTTGCCACAGTCAGAACAAGTATTTCTTACATAAATGGATCATGATGAAGCAAAATGCATTTTTCCTGCAGGTTTAGAGAATAAACTAAGCCCAGGGTTACAAAGGGAGGTGTTGTTACTCACTGAGTAGTGGCACCTTAGGTCAGCGTCACAAAAAGCTCGTTCCCAATAGTCCAACGCTCCATCTGCCATGAAATCTTATATGGCAAATTTGTAACTCCAGCTCCAGGGAGGGGAGAAAAACCCCAAAACAAACCTGCAGCAATTTAGAAGCAAAGCCACATGAAATGCAAGAGCTGCCAAAGAGGTCAGAGAAGTATTCAGCTCAATTAGAAACATCCCACTGTTTCTACAGCATCAGGTTCAAGTCCTGACTGTTGAGAGCGAGGTGAGTGAAGCAACCTGCCCTCCTGAGCACCCTCTTAGTTAATCCTCTTTTATGATGGACACAGCCTCCAGCAGACTTCTCATCCTCAATTTTCCCCATCCTGCTGGTATGCTTAATAAATGAGCACTATGCATCAACTTCCATGATAAATGACATTTTCTGATTATGAATTTGTTAAAATGTTCACAATTTTCTGTAACTGCACATTATATGATGCCTATGCTTCACTATAGGATGTGTAGTATCACAGAATTTATATATCTACACACAATGTGTACCTCCAGCTTTTAGTTCCCACTACTGTGAAAGGCTAAGGAACAAAGCAGCAACCTATTTTATGATTTCAAAAGGAACAGTAACCCCCAGGAAAGCACACAAAAATCTTCTGTGTCGCTGGCTATTTAAAGAACAGCTTCAGTATTTCCTACTGTTGCATAATAGATTCTGATTATTTTGACACTTTTCAGTATTTTTAAATCTTTTTAAGCAGGAGCCATGGGGAGGCAGCACAAATTAGCTGCACGTTATTTTATTTCTGTCAGCTAATTTCTATATCCTCCAAGCCTCAGTTATTTACTCCTCTTCCTCACCAGAGCTGCAGCAGCTGTTTAGGAGGCCATGCAGTATCCTGAGTCCAAAATCTGGTCCTAGTTGAAATAATGAAGGGCTGCTCACCAGGCACCCCTCAGACACTTTGATCAGCGCTGCCAAGGAAGCAGCGAGGAGCAGAAAAAAGGGATGGAAATGACCTTGATGCGAAGCAAAAAATGTCTGCAGGCTCACGACTCCAACAGAAGGTTTTTCAGGTAGCATTAACAAAATGATAAACTTGCAGAAATTGCCTTTCAGAAAGCATCACTCCAGCTGAACATCGTCCTGACTACCAAGTACCTCTCTGCACATTAATTCAGTCAGCACAGTTATTTAACTGGTGAGTCTACATTTAATAGGTGTTTATATTCATTAATATTTATCTCATCTTCCACAAATGAAATTAGTAACAGCATGCCAGAGATTTTCTCCACATGGCTCCTGCAAATGCATTAAACCCAGCTATCTCCAGAGGCAACTGTGGGCAGAGCTTGGCCCTGTGTGTTTCTGGGACAGCTGTGCTAAAATTATGCTCCTCCCGCTAAAAGAATCCTTTTTTGCTGGATCTGGCTTTAGTTATACAATATTAACAGTGAAAATAGGAGCTGAGAATTCATGGCTTCATATGCTTTCAGTTTAAACTCCATTTAGACAATTCTTGGGATTTTTACAAGACATCTTAAACATCCAAATCAAGCTCTTGCCTTCCATAATTGCTTTTTTAATCTTTTATTATGAATATGATAGGGTACCTTTTATTCAAATTCCGGCATTCTTCGCTTGGAAAGAAGCATGGGAGGTTAGAGACGAGTGAGCTTCCTCTGTGAGCTTTAAAGTGCTCAGAGAAGCATGGAAAGGTTTTGCTTGAGAGAGACCTTAAAGAACATCTCATTCCACCCCCCTGCTGTGGGCAGGGACACCTTCCACTATCCCAGGTTGCTCCAAGCCCCGTCCAACCTGGCCTTGGACACTTCCAAGGATGGGGCATTGACAGCTTCTCTGGGCACCCTGTGCCAGGGCCTCACCACCCTCACAGGGAAGAAGGTACTGGAAGGCCTCAGTGAGGTCTGTTCCCCAGGCTATTGCTGGGATGCTCCCTCTGGGACAATACCCTGTGGCACCTTGAGCTACTCAGCCTGTCATCCACCCACATCTCCTCATGGTTCTCTGGTAGGTTTGTACAGACCTGCAAAAAAAAAAGGGCAATTCCACAGTTAGCAGGGGCTGTATCACCCTTGATAAAACTCCCAGCTCTGGGCAGTGTTTGGATCTGGACATTGTTGTTTTGCCACTCAGAGTGAAGCGATGTTTCACACACAGTGTGTGAAACGATGGGAGGCATTCAGTCCCTCTCCTCAGAGCCCTGGTGCTGTAACTGCTGTCAAATTAGTTCTGTTCATGCTGCAGGAAAAATATATTGAAGGCTTTTCTTTCCCAGAACCGCCCTGGATGTCTTTTTCCTTTACATACAAATAAAAATAATGACAAGGAAAATTGAATAGATGACAAACAAGGAGCCTGCATTTCAAGGGATGCCATCAAGGAGCTGAAGACTTCAACTACAATTCCCTTCAAACTGCTCAAGTAAACAAGTAAAATTCTTAGGACTGAGAGTGTTTTAAATCTATCACTCTCCAAGTAGAGGGTAATATTAAAAAATCCAGGAGTACACTGTGATTGCTGTTCCAGAGAAAACTGCCACCAAAGGGGGCCTTTGTACCAACTGCGTGTGGTAGAAATGTTTTTGTACTGTTCACTTTGCTACTTGGGCAAGTAGAAAGTGCTGTCAAAATTTGCTTCTTGCTTTTTCAGCAAAGACCTTTTTGATCATTGGGATCTTTTTGAGCAGTTAATATTTTAAAAAATATATATAAATATGTGATTTGGTACTAGTTTTTGCACCAAAAAAGTACCTAGTCACTGAAACTGAAGGTTGGTAAATACTAACAGCAAGATGTGGGGGAAAAAAGGCACCAAAAGAACCAACAAGAGCATTCAGCTTTGGCTATCCAGCTGTCCATGGATGTATGGAAAGTCACTGCACAGAAGGCATGCAGGGATTTCCCCAGGAAAGTAGGTGAAATTGCCCAAAACTGTACAGCTTAAAATAGATGTGAATGAAAAAAAAATGAGGGTATTAATTCATGAAGTGATAAGCAGAACAGAAAACACATGAGAAATTTGAATATCATTCCTTCTATAAGCTACATGGGAAAGTGCCTTGTGGAATGATCAGGTGAGAGGTTTAAATTAAGCACAAGGAAGTAGTTTTTAGAATAACACATAATTTAACAGAACTCGAGGCTATAGAAATACAGAAGGGCGTCTACAAGAAAGAGGGGGAGGTACTTTTTGCAAGGGCAGGTAGTGAGAGGACAAGGGGATACAAGTGACAGAGAGCAGGTTTAGATTGGGTATTAGAAAGAAATGCTATGCTGTGAGGGTGGGGAGGCCCTGGCCCAGGGGGCCCAGAGAAGGTGGGGCTGCCCCTGGATCCCTGGCAGTGTCCAAGGCCAGGCTGGATGGGGCTTGGAGCAACCTGGGCTAGTGGAAGATGACCCTGCCCAAGGCAGGGGGTGGAACTGGATGGTCTTTAAGACCCCTCCCAACCCAAACCATTCTTGGATTCTATGATTCTATGAAATACAAATATGGTTAAAATATGACCAAATTAATCCGCAACGCTTTTCTTCAGCTCAGCAGTGAACACCAAGACTATCACAACATAAGAAGCAAGCTGGCTCCTGATGGGTTATTAGAGGTAAATGTGACCAACCCATCTGAACGTATCTGTCACGGAACTCTGCTCGCTGCAGAATTGTGGCTGGCACAGCTGGTGACTGCATGTAATCATCATTTTTTAATTACAGAAAACAATGCTTCCCAAGGAATACAACAAACTAGAACACAAGCCTGGAATCAGAGCCCAAACATTTAGAGGTAAAGTCATGTGAAGCTGACACAGGAGATTCCCATCTGACACCGTTTAGGCGGCTGTCTGGTCTCTGCCTGTTCTGCTGCTGTGAGCACAGGTGCTCAAGAATGCACCGAGGATCCTCACCACACCAAGAGTGCTCCACACACATCACTGTGCAAGCAAAGGTTAAAAATAACTGGGGGAAAAACAGAAATCCATACATTTGAGAGCATAAATTCTCTTTATCCTTCCGCTTTTACCAATACAGACTCATTTTCTGAGGCTGCCTGCATTCAGTGCAGCATCACTGCTCCATTCCTTGCAGTGGGAGAGGTGCTGGTGGAATCCAGAGCAGCAGAGTCATTCCTGAGATAGGGAATGTACAAAACCCCACCTCCTGCTCACACTCAGGATAAAATAGTGGGTACAAATCCAGCTGCAAACAGCTGAAACCATTCTTTGAATATTTCAGCTGACTTGCTACAAGTGATAAAATTTTCATATAGCAGTGGTCTGTTTTCAGCAGAACTGGGAATTAATCAGCACTCTGAACCTCTGGGTATCTGCAGCACAGGATTACACAAAGCTGCAGTGTTATATTGCAATTTAGTAAATTACATTGTAATTTAGCTAATCTCGAGGGAGACACCAGCACAATACAGGATTAAACTCCATCTTAAATTCTGGGAACACTTTCTGTCTTTGTGGCACTTTAAACAAAACCCTTACAGCTAAATTCACCCAAACCGCCTGGGCTGGCTGAAATCAAAGGCTGCAATTTCTCCCCAGCTTGGCCCAACCTGAAATATTCTGGATAGGCTTGGAAACCTTTAAGGAAAAAAAAAGATTAAAAATAAAAAAACAATTCACACTTTGGCTGCTGAGAATCCCACCAGCATGCTACATTCCTGTTCTGAAGGGGGGAAATAGATACTGAAACACACCAGAACTTTATCTCTGCTTCTACAGAGGGGTAGTATAAATTTTCTAAAGGGTTGTTCTGGTCAAATCTACTGAAACACACACAGAGTAGGTTCTCCTATCGGTGGGGAATAAACTGTCCCCCCATTTTACCAGTGTTTTGTTCAGATCCAACAGAAGAAAATCAGTAAGAGATGGGGTCAAAGGAGTACAGATGCCTTACATCCAACCCTGGCTCCTGCAAGAGCACTTCTTGTACAATCCTATTGCCCACCCTGATGTTCACATCTCATCTATGCCAGTCATGAAATTCTCTGGAGTGGAGAGGATCATGTCAGGGAACATTCAACCTCACATTCTTACCTAAAGAATAATTCTTAACAGAGGAGTCCAGGATTTGGCATCTGAGAGGGACCAATATATATGCCTCAACATGTGTCACAAATGAAGTGAAGAAAAATGCCCGCCAAAAATGGGCCCGTGAAGCCAAGTTGGGGGAGGAGTTTGGGGACACATAAAAGCAGCTAATCGAAATGCCACGAGGTGTTTTGTCTTTTGCTTTGGGTTGCTTGGAGGGTCAGCTTGGCCCCTTCTGCTCCTGTCTTCGCATCCTCTTCCCTGTGGTCCTGTTTCGCTGCCTGTGCCGATTCCGGGAACTACCCCATGCTCCAGCCACCACGTGCAGCTTGTAGCTGCCATCCACAGCCTGCTGCCTGCACCCTGTGCTCCAGCCACCACTTGTAGCTGCAGTCTGCAGCTGCCACCCTCAGCCATCGTTGCAGGCACGCTGCTGTCCCCACGTGGAAATCGTGCCCAGCCTGCCACGGGAGCCACACAAATGCACCGCGCAGTTCGCGACACGCACGCTCCATCTGCCAAACCAACAGCCGGGGTTCTGTGGTAACGCTGTCCCCTGTCTTCTGCTTCTTTCTCTCTGCTCCCTTTTCTTGTTTTCTCTCCCCCCTCCCTTTTAGTAAGAACACTTAGTTGGTTTCCTTTTGTTTGTTTGTCTTTGGGTTTGTCTCTCATTTAATTTCAATAAATGGTTCTCAGATATAACATTGCCGTGTTCGTGCTTGGTTTTTCGTCAGAAAAATCTATCAAAAGAACCCTTCCCGGCTTCCCCTTTTATAGTGGAATGGGACAGCATCTCCTAGCACAGCTGACAGAGCAGGATCTCTCCACAGGTTTGTCTGATACAGGGAAAATAATGAAGAGCAGAGGCAACAAGGGGTCTGTGAAAGTTTGCAGTCTGGGGATTGTTTCCAGAAGGTGTTTTTGATGAACACTGTGCTGAAGTAATGGTTTCAACATCTCTTTCCAGGATCACAGGCCAGCAGCTTTTCTCCAGCAAGCAGGAGCTACTGGTCTGCAATATGACCAGCCCTGATTTCCATGGATTTCTTTGTAATGACTGTCTACTCTTGCTCCTACCAAAATAGGCAGCTAAGAATGCCAACCAGATTGTGGTTTCGGGGATTTTCTGTAGATTTGGCTTCCATAAACCCAAGCAAAATCATACACAATGTTCTATAAAACTAAAAAAAATTACTATCTTCTCTGTGGCAACATTCACACAACCCTGGCAAACTCACACTTGTCTTAGAAGCCACCTTCATTCACAAATCCAAGCACAAATGGCTTGCCCGGACTTGGGACACACCCTTTAACATTTAACCTAATTGGGGCAGAACAGCAGCAGCTCAGACAAAGTGTTTGTTGCAATTTTGTTTCCCCTTGTAGCTGTGTCACACACTTCTGACTGCAGTGAGTCCCTAATCTAGCAGTGGATAAACAACCAGCACACGAGGCTGCTTGCACAAGAGGGATGTACATGGCTGGGAGACAGCTCGCTCACATGTTTTAACAAGTGCTCTCAAAAAGAATGTTCCAGGCAGGGTTACATTTCTGCCTAAACCTCTCAGAGCATCAGCTTCCCCTTGAACACTTGATAATCCTAATTTGGGACTCATCAGAGGTAAACAGCATTTGCCTTTGCAAGCAGGTACTAAGCAAGTGACACACTACTCCTGATTTCACAATTAAAAAGCAAAACTCAGCACATTTTGTTTACAGTTACTATAAATAATGGTCTGGGGGGAGTGAAGAGCTTTCGAGGGTAACTTACTTGCTATGTTCCATGACCTCAAACAAGCCTATGACATCCCTGCTTTGGGAACACAGATGATCCTCAAGCAAACTCCATGCAAATCTTAATGACACTACAAGTAAAGAAACTAAATCAGAAAATCCAGCATCCTCTAAACCAGCAGTCTGAATACAATACATAGCCTGAAGTGGCTGTATTTTGTATCACCGCTGACAAGTAAGCAGAACAAAAATATCTGGTATAACTGCCCCAGGGTGACTCTCCTCCCTGCAAAAACACCAAAAAAATTAAATAATTGTTTTTAAAACCACAGAATGCCCTCAGTTGGAAAGGACCCACGAGGACCATAAAATTTACCATGGATCTGCTTAGGGATCCATTTTTCAGGTCAAATTCTCTCTGAAAACTGATCCTCACTCCATTACTGACAGCTTCTACTCAGGGAAAGAAAAAAAAATTATAAACTACAGGTGAATTGATTTCAAGTATGAATGAATAGCCCATATGAGGAAAAAAATGAAGGAATTCAGTGTTGAATGTGAATACAAATCCAGGACTGTTCTGTTTTAAATAATATTTAACCAGCTCTGAGCCTAAAAATAACAATCATGCCAGAAGCAAAGAAAGTATTTAAGTTTTCTTTTACACGTGTAACTCCATCATCTTATTATCTGCAAAGCAGCAGCAAGTCAGCCCTAGTGTCACCTTCTATGGATGGTACTCAAAAGAAACCCCAAAACCCACCCTTAAAGGAGAAGAGCCACCTGCCTTACTGATTCTTACCAGCAGAAGAGTTTGGTATTTAAAAAACAACTGTGTACACCACCATGTAATGTTATCCCATGATGTGGAGACTGAAACAGTGGCTAACCCTTGGAGCAGACCAGGATCTGACAGAATCTGCAGGACAGGCTCTCTAGCAGAAGGCTGGAGCTCAGTATGAGCTCAGACAAGAACTGCAGTCTTCCTCCTGTCCTCGAGCACTTCCCCTGGCACGTGTCTCCTGCTGTCCTTCCCAGCTGGGACACAGGAGCTCCTCCTTTTCTTGCACCATCTTCTCGTCTTCATCAAGTCATCTCTTTTCCTCAGCTTCTTCGCCTTCACCTCTCCTCAGAACAGTCACCCCTGCCCTGTGGATGTTCTGGTGTGGGATAGGGATGAACAAGCCTGGGAGGAACTTGCTGCTGCATCCTTCACCACTGCAGCAGCAGGTCTGCAGGACAGGCAGAGGTCACAGAAGACTGGGAACCCCGCTACGATGCCACAGATTTCTTGGCATCTCCTGGAGGGACCAGGGGTCACAAAGAAAAACTGGCAGCTTGCTATTGTAGAGAAAGCCCAAAGCTACACTCAGCCAAAACCACACTGCCAGGTAAACTTTATTTATAAACATAGAAACTCCTGAATGATTGTGCTGAAAGCACCAGGACCACAGGCCCCAAAGACAGATCAACACCTCTTTGATGAGTATTACAAGCATAACTGTTGCAAACGTCATTGATGCTTCTCTCCCTCTCCTTTGAAGGGAAAACAGCTGAATGTGAACTCCCCGTGGCAAAGTTCTGCATGATCTGGTACCCTCCAACATGAGACAAGTTGCTGGCTGCAGTGAAGTTTGGCTGTGCAGTGCCCAGAGCTCCCAGTCCAGCACAGTTTTATTGCCACAGTCCTCGGCTGACATGATTTAATGATCATCAGGAACATAAACCATCCTGCCAGGGAAGCTGACTATCTCCTCCAGATGGGAGGAGGAATACTTTACAAAGGACATGTAAGAAGTGAGGGTTGGAAAAAACCCATCTTCTCTCCAACATGACACCCTAAAGCAAACAGTTTCCATATCCTATGCTAAAATGACGTTCTTTTCTTTTGCTTTTTTACATCTCCTTCCCACTACCTCCCAAAGGTGAATTCCTACCAGGAAGACCCTTTACTTACTTCCCACTCCATCCTGAAACTGCCACAGTACAGTGGGGTTGGACTGTCCCCCATCCTGCCACAACAGCTGATACCTTCTGAACTGAATCCTGGCCTTTAGAAGCTGCAACTACCTCTGGTTGATCAGATCAGCTTACATCACTGGCTTGAGGTCAGTTTTTCTTTGCCTCTTTTTCTTCAAGAGGCCAGGCAACCTGAATGTGATACGGCTCTAGCTCTTCTGGAGTGACATAGTCTGGAGCATTGCCCATCAGGTCTCGTCCCCTGAAGGATTTTGGAAAGGCTATGACGTCCCGGATACTTGGAGCGTCAACGATGAGAGAGATCAGCCTGTCAAGTCCTACGAGCAGAAAACAAATTGGTGAACTTGAGTTATGGCTCTGTATTACCTCCCCTGAGTCAGAAAAATCAGAAAGATTGAGGAGGTAATATCACTGAGCTTGAAGGAAAAGAGTGAAGCAAGTAAGGGAGAAAAAAAATTAATCTCAGCTGGTAGCAGAGAAACAGATTTGCCTCAAGAGCAGAAATGTCTACCAAAATAAAGCTTTTCAATATTGCAGGAAGTTCTGTAACACACCAAGGGCTGCAGGACACAGACAGCAAACACAGCATAACAAAATCTGGGCAGCTGAATGGCAGGACACTGGCAGGGCTCTGCTTTACAGCTCAGAGCTTTGCATTAACCAGTTTGGAAGGATTACAACCGCTAAGAAGAATGCAAGAGGAACAAAAGCCCCTGGGTGACTGGATGGAGGAAAGTCAAACTGGAAGACCACAGGTTAAAATACCTTTGGTTTTTTGTATGCTTTTTTATTTTGGTGAGTGTGGGGAGGGGTGTTGTTGGTCGGTTGGATTTTTTCACTTTCTTTAAACCACAAACTCGCATGGTTCTAGAGAAAAACCCAAACCCTGACATTACCTGAATTAATGAGCAAAAGAGATGAGGAAGAAGGGAAGTGAGACTGCAGTAGAGGGAAAGGATGTGAAACACAAAGTCCCAGGCTGTCCCATGCCTCCAGACAAGCAGCACAGGGATCTTGCTCTGGCTGCACAGGGATGGGAACAAAGCTGACCTAACCTTACTGAATACAGGGTTTGCAGATCAGCGGATAAGCACCATCCTTAGAGCCACCAATGTCCTTGAATGAGACCTAAACCCCACTGTGACTCTGGGGAGGAACACCCCAACTTTCCACATTTGGTGACCAGACCTCTGTTGCTTTCCACAAAGCTGTGGCAGAGGTGGAAGCACCAAGGCTTTTCCTAACAACCATGAGCCTTGTTCCCAGGATCTAGTATTTAAAAAAAAAAAATTTAAAAAATCACTTAACACCTTTATCTGCAGAACTACAGACCACTTACCTAAAGCAATTCCCCCATGAGGTGGAGCTCCAAATTCCAAAGCCTCAATCAGATGGGAAAGCACCTTGGAATCCTCCTGCAAAATTACATTAAGAGGTGTCACTGGACAAGCAATGCTCTTCCTATTAGCAACACAAGATGAAGGTACAATGAAATCATCCCTTGGTCAGGGCTAGGAGCTATGTCTCTGTCTGAGAAGCACACGAGTGTTTCTTTCAGAATATGCAACTAATATTTAAATTAATTAGTGGTTTTAAATCTCCAAGAGAGCATTAGAGGCATCTGTAGGTGTTACCTTCAGCACTTCCTCCAGCACAAAACGCTGTTGTTCTGCACTGTGAATTCTGATGGAGCCACCTCCAATCTCACAGCCATTCAGCACGAGGTCGTAGTGCTGGCTACGGACCTGCAGAGACAGAACAGGCACCTTGGTGAGGCTGGGGCACAGCTGCACCCAAAAACAACCTGCACAAAGACGGCAAAGACACTGGGAACGAAGCCATGAAACTACAAAACTGTTCTCTCAGGGGTACATTGCAATTCAGGTACCAGACCTGCTGGAGGCATGGACTGCCTCTGACTGATGTGGGAGGAGTACAAATCCTTTTCAAAAGTTCATCAAAGCTGAAGCAAATGGGATGGGTCAGAATATAAGATTCCTGTTTCCTAGAAGCTCCTTTTGTTGGGGCACACATGAATACTTGCTGATTGAAGCAATCAGGAAGCCATCTCTTCCAGACATGTACAAGATCATAGAATCACACAATGGTTTGGATTGGGAGGGACCTTAAAGATCCTCTAGTTCCAACCCTCTGCCATGGGCAGGGACACCTTCCACTACCCCAGGTTGCTCCAAGCCCCATCCAGCCTGGCCTTGAACACTGCCAGGGATGGGGAAGCCACAGCTGCTTTGGGCAACCTGTGCATGTGCATCACATGGAAGACTTTTTTCCTAATACCAATCTAAGTCTACCCTCTTTCAGTTTAAAACCATTTCCCCTTGTCCTATCACTGCTTGCCCCTGCGAAACATCCCTCTCCAGCTCTCTTGTAGCCTCTTTAGGCACTGGAAGGGGCTCTAATGTTTCTCTTGAGCCTTCTCTTCTCCAGGCTGAACAACCTCAGCTCCTTCAGCCTTTCCTCATAGCAGAAGTGCTCCAACCCTTTGATCATCTTAGTGGCCTCCTCTGGACTCATTCCAACAGATCTACATCTTCCTTGTGCAGCCAATCAGTCCCGTGAAACAACATCTCTTTTTACACTGAACTCAGCTACTGCTTGCCTGGTTTTCCATGTGAGCAGCTGTAAAAGAGCCAGCACGTCAGGCATGAAGTTGGTTACCTTTGTGGGATCAGAATACAGGAGGCTGGCATCTGAAGGATGAGGGGCAGTGAAGGGGTGATGAGCAGATTCTAGTTCAGTAGGATTCTCAGCCTTGGGGAGGAAAAGGGGGAAATCCACCACCCAGAGGAAGTGAAAGGCTGTGGGATCACGGAGTGCCAGCCCAGCTGCCTCCAGGAGGTTGGCACTCAACAACCGCAGGGTTCCTAACGCAGAGCACTACAACAGAGAAAGGAGACATGAGACAGGGTGGTTTCACCATCAGGGCAGTCACTCAAACACCAACCAGGGAAAGTGTTCCATAAAGAAGTACTACAGACAGCATCAGCTGTCTTAAACATTGTTGCCTTAAACACTTTTGCCTCATATCCTGAAATATATTATCTTTCTGCTGAGGCAGCAGCAGCACCAGGGTTTCACAGAGACCAAGTAAGAAGCTTGAAAGTCCATTTTTCTCCAACTATTTCATCTTCAGAACTTTCTCAGACTAACCTCCAGCTCCACACATGTGGATTAACTGGGGGAGGCCATGTAAGATCCACACTTTGCAGACAGAGAAATGAAGGCATAGGCGAGAATACAACAAAATTTTGGCTATCAAGCAAAGCGTGACACCTCATAATAAAACAACGCCTGGAAGGCAACATCTGCTGGCAAGAACAGAGAGAAGGGTAGGGATAGAATCTCCCACCACTGCTGCTAGTAAGTCATCCACTTATGGTAGACACGATTACCTAGTTGACCTCATTTTCCGATCTGTTTGATGCTTTAAAAATGAAGTTAACAGAAAAGAAGGCATTGATTTGGTGCAGGGTTTTTTTCTATTTCAGCCTTCATTTCAGTTACAAGTCCTGCCCAGAATCTGACTGAGGGCCATACAAGTAATAGGTACATTTCATGCTTTACTTGCTGTTGCTATAGCTGCCGTTCCAGAGAAACAGAAAATGAGATGATGACCTATTTTAATAATAAGAAGAATCAGACTAAGGTAATCAAAACCATTATCAGCAACATTCAACTCACACAGCCACCCAAGAAATGCCTCCTACCACTTGCTTGTGTTCTCCAGCTGCCAGCAGCACCACATCATCCTCCTGCATGTTCAGTGCTTGGATAAGCTCTGACTGCTCCTTCTCACCAAGGAACTTGGTAAGCAGAGACTTCAAGCTTCCATCAGGTCTGCGGATAATTTCCATGATTTCCTAGAGAAAGGTACAGGTATGTTCAGTGCAGTACTGCCCTCTCTCGCCTTGAAGCATCACATGCTCAGGCACTGACTCTCAGCTATTAAAAACTGCTCTTCTACCTTCCTCTGCCTTTCTCACGCTTTGTCACTCACCCTTTCCAATGCCTCAGGGGAGTTTCTGTCTCACCTGGTTAAATTGGGATTTTGCAGACTCCTTTAACGACTCCAAGTCTTTATTCGTAAGATACCTCTGGGGAAAGAGCAAGAGAAGACACAGCAAAGATCAGCCTGGAAAACTTGACTGGATATCAAATCTACCAACTAAGCTGTTTCCAAACTTCTCAAATTCTTTTGTTTCTAGTTCAAGTCCTTATGAGGGCTGTGGAACAGGACAAGGTCCTCAGCACTGGGCTGTAACCGGGTGTCTGCTCTGAGGGCTCCTTTCAGGAAGACCTCCCTCTAGGTCTACATTTCTTTCCCCTGCTCACAGATAAATATATCTGCTCAGGAGGGTCAGATCACTGCCTCCAGCCTGCAGAAACAAGGTTATACCACCACACTGTTGATGGGGAGGGCAGAGCTCAATCTGGAGGAAGAACAGAGAAAAATCAACTGGGCTGACTCTTGCATGCAAAGCCATGAAGTAAATGAGGACCTGCATCAAGATCCTGATTTTTTCCATCTACTCCAGTGTTTAGGGTGGGTGTAGATGCCACTTTTGTGTTGCTCAAACACACACCTCAGTGCCCTCTCGTGGGAAGCCACTAACTTGCACTTTGTGCCAAAATGAAAGGAATCCCAAGAGAAACCATGGCTGCAAAGTGCTGTTCCCCAAATAAAACTCAATCTTTAGAGGATTTGTTTTTTCCATACTGTTCAAGCTACAAAGACGCCTACAGACAGGATAAAATCTGTTTCCTTGCCAAAATGCACGGCTGTGTCAAAGGTCTTCCACATCTACTGTCAGCCTTGGATTTGGTCCATGACACTCTCATTACAAGACACGAATTGTACCCAAAAATGCAGCTAAAGCAAACAGTAGGAGGACATGGAAGCACCTGACCCTTCTCTGCCTATCCCAGAGCTGTGCCATGCCCAGCCCTGTTTCGATCTCCTGTCACAAGGCACAATTTAGTACTGAGATGCACATCAAAAAGGTGACAAAAAGCAAGGTGAAACCCCGAGAGGGTTCCCTATCCTCATGGGATCTTGCAGCTCCATTCTTTTCCTCCTCTTCCTGAGGATAAAATAGTCTTCCTGTTGTCTTACCATTCTAACACCACTCAGCCCAACCTGACATGGATTACAACCAATCCCAAGTTCCCTTAAGAACACCAGTAAATAGCAAGGAACATTTCCATATCAACAAAGAATTCAAATTGGCATTTTATTTATTCCACATACACAGGATGTAAGAGCATCACTTACCACTCCCTGAGGGATACAAATGGCTCTGATGGAGCCATGTGGGTAACTGAGGGCATTCTGCACAAAGCGAACGTCTGATCCTCGTAAAACATCGCTGATATCCACAATCTGAGAAAGGCAAGAGCACAGGAAAAAGCACTGGTGGTAGGCATACAAAGCAAAAATCCTGCACCTGTGTCTTAATACCTTTAAAACTATTCCCTTTCAGGAGCTTTTGCTCCTTAAACGGTCGAGATGCATTGCTTCCTAACACTACATTATCTTTAAAATAAAATTTTATTAGAACATCCATTTTTTCACAGTCAACTGATCAAATCCTCTCTTCTTCAACAGACTGCACAAAGCAGCAGTGATGGAACAGACACCTTGGGTAAATTACAGCACTCAGAAACTCAAGCCAACCATGTATCCATGATCCAAAGGTTATTAAAACACGGACTGAAAGGAAAAGCTGCAAGTTTCCAATGGGCAAACCCTCACCTTCATCCCAAAGCGAGTGTCTGGTTTATCAGTCCCATACTCAGCCAGTGCCTCCTCGTATGTCATGGAAGGGAAAGGAGTCCTAATCAAGGCTCTTTCCTCAGGCCAGGAATGTTGCAGGAGGCCCTCTATCAACCTCTGGATCCCAGCTTGATCTACAAATGACATCTCTATATCTATCTTAAAACAGAGAACAAGGGAAGGGAATTCCACATTAGCTACTTGTGAGTACAAAGCCAGCAAAACAACAAACAGTACATGAAATGACATCACAGCACGCCTGCGTCAGGCTGGGAATGTGCTTAGGATCACCCTCCAGCCTGGTGACTCAGGCAACAGCCTCCTCAGAGAGTGAATGAGGTAGTGATGACAAGGACACAAGCAGCAGCCTTAAGTGAACCAGGCTAACTCAGCCTTGAGGAATGGGATGCCTGACCTAGCAGGACAGGAGATTGTATCATCAAAGTAAAACCACTGCTGCAACGAAATTCCCACTTCTGCACCTGGGACACTGCAAAGCCAAGGACAGGAACCACTCAGTCAGTCCCACACCAATTTCCAAGGGCTGTGTCTGTGAAACACACACCAAACAACTCTGTACCCCCCCAAAGCAGCACCAGACTAGCACAGACTAAGCCTCCAGAAGGGAAAACAGGTACAAGCCACTCGGGTTGAGAAGCAGGGAGAAAGGCAGCACGGGCTGCTTACCTGGGTGAATTCCGGCTGCCTGTCAGGCCGTGAACCCTCATCCCGGTAGCAGCGAGCGACCTGGAAGTACCTGCAGTAACACTTTGGCTTAGATAACAACTTAAAGTACCCTGAACTGAACTGTGGCTATAGAATTGATCGTACAAAAGATAAGGAAAAAAGAAGTAAACCAGAGAGAGTGCTCCGTTCCCACAGCAGATGATCTTTGTTCCCATCCCTTCAAAAGAATGGAATTTTGAATGGAAGCAACTCTATCAGAAGCTGCATCCATCTCCAGCCATATCTTCCAGAGGCACGTGGAGACTGCCAGGTGAGCTGTCCCCCAAGGGCAGCACACTCAACTCTTTTTCCCACCTTCCACTTCACTCCAGGACTCTACTAACAGCCATGCAAAATTCTCACATGAGACCTGGCCTGCAGTTGACTGTGTGAACAATTGTCTGTCTCTCTGTCCATCCATTTGATTTGGAGAAGCAAGCCCAATTAAAAGCTTTGCACCTGGGCATCCTGACATGCTTTTCCTTGTCTCAGTCATGCTCAGCTGCCCAGCCTCACCTCAACTAGTTCTGCAGGTTACTGCTGGAGAAGCTTTTATCACACATTAGATTTTCTGCCCTTCAGGCAGGCTCTGCTTTAGATCAGGTTTGCATTTAAAACAGCAGTGAAGATTTCAGCTTTCCAGAAGGATACATTTCATCTGACTATAAAGTCCCAAGTATTTAAGGATCCCTCTTCAAAACACAAACCCTTGGCAGTAAGTTTTTTTGGGGAAGTATCTAAAATTTCACAGATAATGCCATCAAACCCTAGACAGGACATGCAGAGAACAGGAATCCAAGAAACTCTTACCTGTCCAGGCCTCCAACCATGAGGAGCTGCTTGAACTGCTGAGGACTCTGTGGCAGAGAGTAGAACTTGCCCACTTCCCTCGAGGGCACAAGGAATTCTTTGGCTCCCTGGCACAAGAAAGAAAATTTACAGAGTTCAGCAAGTAAGTGGCCCCAATTCCTGACAGAACACACACTGGAAGTGCAAGAGGAAAGGACCTATTTTCCCCATTATGAAATCCCACTTGTGAGGAAATGGCTGTTTGTACACGACACTTAAAATTTGTTAACCAACTTGGTCCAAAATATCCTAAAGGAGAATTCTCTACTTTCTTTTCTGGGAGACTAATGCATAATACACCATACAAGAGAGGGGTTTAAATGCAAGAACTCCAGGTTAGCTGCATTGACAATTCCTCAGCTACAGCTCTCTTCTCTCTGACTATTTTTGAAGCGAAAGAAAGGAATATAAGATCAGAAATTAAATTTGAGTAGGACCTCTACAATAACCTACGGGTTAAGAGATAAATGCTGAAAATACAGTGCTTCAAAGTTTCTTGGGTTTATAGGATAGACTTCTATTCAACATGTGCTCTACAAGGCAGAAGCTTATTTCATCTGAAGGTTCAAAATTAAGACACAAGTTATCACCTCTCCCCTTTCTCTCCCTCTACTTTTGAAAGGATCTGTGGATCCTATCAGAAGCTCCACAAGCTGTTATTTAGCAAGGGAAAAGCAATGAAAGCTGAATGGCAACTGAAAATGATTCAGCCCTGACTGTGCAGCTGCAGGAGGCCAAAAAGCATCACATACATACCCCTGGGGTTCTTTTAAACAGAGTTGGAGTTTCTACATCCACGAACCCTGGGGAACAAACACAGAACATGCTGAGAGAAGGGAGAACTAATATGAGTAGGCTACAGCAGGGTTAGTCAGAAAAATAGGTCATCTAGCACACCATGGAGCCTCTCCAAAACCTACATACTTTACTACTTATAACAATTGCTCCTGTAATGACAGATCTAAAGGCTCTGAGCTACCCTGACGTCCTGCCAGAACTGTTGATGACAGAGGACTCCAAACGGGCTGAAAATGTGTTAATTCTCTATCCATTCTGAACCAGGCACCGATTTTCCAAAAAGCACTTCCTGATTTTAAGAGAAGCAAAAGCCCTACAAGAAATCCATCCCTCTAACATGCCTCAACTGGGTGACCAAAGGAGGGAAACTACCTGCAAAGAGTCTTTTCCCATTGGAAAGAGCTAATTTGAAACAACTGGCTTGCAGCATGCCAAGAAATTTCAACATACTTTGTTCTTCAGGCCTGACAACATCCCACTAAAGGCCCCACCACAAGCAGACACGTCCTTATTAAGTGGGACCAGTTTGGAGTAGCAAGTCGTTTAGGAATCTCTCCCAGCCCTAGGAAAGAGCAGCATGGAGAGCTGAAATGTTGTTTGCTGCACACTGTCACCCAAGCAGCTCCCTCACCATGGAGGTTGCAGAGATACTCCCGCATCCTCATCACCATGCGAGACCTCAGCCGCAGGTTGGACTGCAGCTGGAAGCTGCGCAGGTCCAGGTACCGATACTGCATCCGTAGGGCCTCTGATTTCTGGAGAGGAGACAGAATTAGGATTAAGAGACAAAATTCAAAATTGCACGTCCAATGAAGGTGCTCCTAAAGCCACAGGAAAAAAGGGAGAAGCTAAAATAATATGGTGCTCGGTTGTCACAATGTGCCCGTTACCCACAACCCACACAAACACAGCAATCGCTTTAAACAAAAAACTAAACTGCCCAAAAAAGTTGTGGCTGCCCCATCCCCAGAAGTGTTCAAGGCCAGGTTAGATGGAGCTCTGAGCAACCTGGCCCAGTGGGTGGAATCTCTACCCACAGCAGGGGGTTTGGAAACAAGATCATCTTTAAGGTTCTTTCCAACCCAAACCATTCTGTGATTCCACGAGTCAAATAAAACAGCCTCGTTTCACACTCAAAAATCCCAGCATAGCCCCATTTTCTTTCATTCTTCCCTTTACCATCAGTTCTTCCAGGGGTATTTGAAACTGGAATCATTCAAGCCTTGTTTTCTGCTTAGCTCTGCTTAGTTCTAATTGGAAATACGTCCTCACAGCAAACAAACAGCACCCCTCTTTTAAACACCATCATTCCCCCAAAGCAAAGTGGGGAGAACCAGACTCAGCTCTCAGATGTTTTGCCATCACTCTGGACAAATTCCAAATTTAATGAAAAGCCACCACTTTGATAAGAAAAAGAAAAGAAAACCACAGACACATTGATAAAATCCTTGATTTCAAAAGGCAGCTTCTTGCAGGAGTTAAGGATCTCTGCAGTCTCTGCCTTCACTTCAATATCCCCTGTTGGCATTTTCTAGAACAAAAAGGCAAGAAAAGAATTGAACTCAAAACAGTTGGACAAAGGTATCTCACAGATGGTCAAAGGGAAAAAAAGAAGCAATGTGATTACCCTCCCTGCCTTCTAACACAGTGCATAAGTCAGAGAGCTTCTCCCAAGGACAGATTTCTCCTAGATTTCCCTTCTGCTCAGAAAAACACACGTCACCTCAGCAAAGATGGCAGGTTCTTTTCCAGTAGCCTCCTGGTCTCTAAACACATCACCCTCAGCAAAACCACCCAGTGTAGGTTGCAGTGAGCATTAGCAGCAGCACCCCTCAATACGAGTCAAAAAAGGCAAATTATGAGGAACTTCTCGGAATTTCCAGTTCTAAACACCAGTTCTCAGAACCAGTCTTCTTTTGACTCTGTCCCAAGGGAGGGCAGACAGCTCCCCTCACGCAGCACTGAGGTGCAGCAAAGTTCACTTGATCCTGCAGGACTCTTGCTATTTACCAGGGGAAAGGACATACAACCTTCCAACAAAATGATAAATGAATAAAAGAAATAAAGGCATTGCTTGAAGCCTGGATTTTAAGTGGACATCTACAAGTGGTCAGAGCAAAAAGGAGTTATCATCATAAATACAAGTCTTCTGTTTAGACCTGCCAGATATATGTACAACCCTGAAAGATCAATCTACAGCTGATTACAATGACAGCTGAGGAATGCAGAACATTTAAAAATTATTCAACCTCTGTTTCCTATACGAGGAGACCAGCAAAATCTACTTACGTAACAAAGAGGTCATCACATGCTGTGGAACTTGATAATATTTATTTTCAAGCAAAAGGAATTCCCACCCACACTTCGAAAGCCTGGAAAAGGCAGCATTATCCTTGCAAAGGGCTGGGATCCGGTTTAATTTGTGGGTGCCTGCAATGTGCTTTGAAGTTCTGCTGAGTTATATGACACAGCAGTCACCTCACACTGTCTGAGGATGGGCTGTCACACAAGCAGAACCCGTGGCAATGCTCTGACACAAACCCCACCACAATCCCACCCTCCAGCGCTGTTTCCCTCCATCCTCACCGGATTCTCCTGCCCCAGGGGCCGGGAGGACACTGTCCCAGTCACTCGCACCACAGACTCCACTGGGGCGTTGGACAGGAGCTCCCTCACGTGGGAATGTGCCTGCAGGGAGATGACAGAGCCTCACAGAAATCCAAAGAACAAGACCAAGCACCTCGATTCAAAAATCACTCTGAAGCCAGAGGAAACAGCACTGATGTTTCTGTTGCAGTGTCAGGTCAGGGCTCTCATGACACTGCAATCTACTTGTGAGTCAGAGCACTCTGTTTGACAGTCCTTCCTCCTCTCTGTGTCTGCTGGAGACAAGCTACCAAAGGAAAAATAAAACCACAGATTCATATTTTGGTAGCACTTACCTCATCCTGAGGAATGATGATCTGGGTCAGTCCCTGGAAATCCCTCAAAACCAGAAATAGGCCTTGTCTGATCCATGAAAAACACAAAAGGAGAAACATTTTACACACAAATTTAGTAGTTTCTACTTTTTAAAGCGTATGGCACCTGGCTACTTTCAGTACCCTGCAATCCATCTCAAAGCATTCCAAGTACTGAATGCACAGACACTCTTCCTGCACCTGAACCTAACCTGAGCAATTTGTTTCACATTGTGTGTGACCAGCCTCAGACAATGTGCAAATAAACAGGAGAGGGAGGATTTTAACTTGAACTTTAATGCACACATAGCAGGGATCCTGGACACGTGAATTTTCCTGCTGGGAAACATCATTCAGCTGAAAACAATTAAATGAGCAATAAAGCTAAAGCTTATGTGGAATAAAAACAAACAAAAAAAATCCAATCGTAAGTCAAGTAGGAGAACACTTGTCCCATAAAAAGTTCCACATGAACAATCCACGCTGCCAGACCCAGAACCATCAATCTTGATCTCTTCAGCTGCAGTAGAGACAGCTGCCATTGTACTTTATCCATCAAAAACCTGTCCAATGGGACATGCTCTGGTGTCTTCAAAAACAAGATCACAATGACCACACTGCAATAATCCTAACTCTTTTTCCTGGATCCCCATCCACAATTGCTCAAGATGAGATGCTCAGGACCTCTTAAAATCAAAAAACCCACGCAGACCATCACTGGAGAGCAATGCTGGATGAAAAACAGCTTACACTGGATCTGGCAAATAATCATCTCCTTTTCACCATGGTTTCACCACTTACCTTTGATATTGAACCCATCCATAAAGGGTCACCTTCTGCCCCACATGAGCAGAACGCAGCTCTCCACACGTGTTGGTCCGAGGGACAAAACTGTTGAAGTCTTAAAGAAAAAAATCATAAAAATTAAAAAATCTCTCATGGCTTTTGCAGATGAGACAGAATAATTAACAGAGCTTCCCCTCTCAATACAATTTATACATATACAGAGAAATTACTTCATCTATAGATCTGCACTAAGATACTATGCCATAAACATGAAAAGAAGCTAGTCTAAATGTATTTTAAACAGGGATTATTTATGTTTCTCAGTCAAACTTTCATAAAGATATATTTGAATACAGCCTTGCTGCAAACTGTTGCCCTGCAAATTTCAGGAGCAAGAGAAGAAAAAGTCACAGATCAGTCCTGAGGGATGCTGACAATTTCACATTTAAATCTAAAATCACAGAATAGTTTGATTTTGAAGGACCTTAAAGCTCATCTCATTCCACCCCTCTGCCACGGGCAGGGACACCTTCCACTAGACCAGGTTGTTCAGAGCCCCATCCAGCCTGGCCTTGGACACTTCCAGGGATGGGGCAGCCACAGCTTCCCTGGGCAACTGTTGCCTCACAAGGAAGAATTTCTTCCCAATATCCCATCTAAACCTGTCCCTCCTTCAGTTGGAAGCCATTCTCCCTTGTCCTGTCACTGCAGTTCCTGGTGGAGACAGCAGAACAGGGCTTAATAAACCAACACCGAAACACACGCGGAGCAGACACCCACCGTGCAGGTGTAAATTGAACACCTCCTGCCTGAAACAACTGGAAAAAGGCCTGAACCACAATTACAGAAAGCTCTGCACAGAACTCCGTGCGCCTGTAATCATGGCTGAAGTTATAGAACCAAGCACACCATGTGCAAGAGGTTCAGCTTGTAAGGAGAAGCCTGAAGGATGCCGTTACCTGGACATATATAAATAACTCTATGAGCCAATCTCACTACCTTCATCACACCCTTTAGAAGTAAAAGAGATTTAGAGAAGACACTTAATAAACTGATACAGGGGAAAAAAAACTTCGCTGCAAGTGTGCTATTAATCGACTGTGTGGACTACTCTGACCTGTACCCAGGGAGAAAAGGAACCCAAATCCCGAGGGGATGAGACCGGCGCTCCCTCCTCACCTGGAGCCGCGGGCGCGGCGGCAGCGGCCGCCCGGTGCAGCGCCCGCGCCAGCAACCGGGGAAGCGCCATCCCGCAGCCGCCCCTCAGCCAGAAACACGGGAGGCGCGCCACAGACCGGCGAAAAGTGAAAAAACCGGAGGGAAAAAGACGAAACCACCTCAGCCGCCGCCGCCACCTCCCCTGCCTGCCCCTCGCCTC